>CM072823.1:42607489-43207489 GCA_036937905.1 Salvia rosmarinus
GGCACGTGGCTTGGTGCTTGTTTCTAAGGTTAGACAAGGAATCTCTAATATTCAGGTGTGGTTGTCTTTATTCTAAGAATCTGATATAGTTAATCCAATTAGGGGTAGTTTATTTTTCACAATTAATATTTTAAATGATTGGATATTTAATGGATTAAATATATGATAAGATAATTTTTATCTATCAATTCTTTATTTACTACTCCCTCCGTCCACCAAAATCGTTCATTGATTTTGGTGGCACGAGTTTTAATAAATTGTAATGAGTGTTAAATAAATGAGTATAAAAAGGTATGCCATGGAGATAATAAATGAATATATTAATGGATATTGAGTGTAAAAAGGTGGGTCATATGTGATTTTTTTGTAAATAAGTAGATATTTTTAGGATAAAAATGTAAAGTTGATGTTTCCAAAAAAGGAAAGTGAATATTTTTCATGAACGGACTAAAACGGAATTAAATGCACGATTTGGTGGACAGATGTAGTATAAGAGAGTGTTTACTTTTCATGATTACCATTTTGAAGGATTGAGTATTTGATGGATTAAATATGTGATAAGGTAGTTTTTACCTATTAATCATTTGTTTATTATAAAGGTTTAGTGAAAGATTAAAATTGGGATAAATAACTCTTCCATTTATTTGGAGGATTATTTCAATCCTACTTATATTGGTTGAATTAAAATTAATAGAGAATAATTCAAAGGATTAAAATAATCTCAGTCTTTGGGATATCTTCAAATGTTAATCCTTAAAAGTAAATACTTGATTAGGTTGGATTAATTTTATCTATCCAACCTAATCATATAAAGTAAATACAGATTAGTGGAGGATTAAAATTGGGATAAATAATTCTTATTTTATTACCTATATTAGTTGAATTAAAATTAATTGAGAACAATCCAAATGATTAAAATAATCTTGAATTTTGGGATATCCTCAAATGTTAATCATTAAAAATAAACACTTGATTATATTAGATCCATTTTATCTATCTAACATAATTATATAAAGTAAATTTCCTTTTAATCTTCAATTATAATCCTTTTAAGTTAGACAAAAAACTTGGGTGAGCTTCGCCTCACCGTAAGCTCACCCTTATTTTTTGTTAAAATAATTATATATTAATTATGATGAGTAAGGATAATTAGATTTTGTTAATTTATAATTAAATTTATTAATTTTTAATTATAATTTTTAATTCAAAATTAGAATTTATTAATTCATATTATGGTTTACTAATTCATAATTAGTGTTTATTAATTCATAATTAGGGTTTATTAATTCAAAAATTAGGGTTTATTATTTAAATTAAGGTTTATTAATTCATAATTAGAGTTTATTAATTCAAAATTAAGGTTTATTATTCAAAATTATGGTTTATTATGTTTGAAATTTTAATTAGGATTTATTAATTCAAAATTATTATTTATTAATTCATAATTATGATTTTATTAATTTACAATTAAAATTTATTAAATTAATTAATTAATTGATCTCATTGTACTTAACCACCCTTTAAGTTAATAATGTTTAATTATTAGAAGCATATGTAAGCATTGATAGCTTGGCATCTGCAGCTATATCCCTCCCAAAAAATTGGCCCAAGCTATTCAGAACGGCCATTGTCATGTTATATATGTATTGTCGAATTAGACAGATTGTCGTCTAAAATGAAATTAATTATAATTTTCTCTCTCTCTCATGAATTCAAAAGATAAACAAAAAAAATATAAATTTTCAACTTAATTTAGTTATCTCGTGTCCGTTTGCATCATTAACGCTTTATATATAAAAGTCATTTAATTAAGCAACCAATATAATCCACAGTAAAATTTTGTATGTTGTTTTGACAATATAATCTTACCTCTTTCCCTTGATTTACTTTATATTTCAATTTTCAGCAATTCATAATAGTTAAATTTAAGGAGCTAGAGGATTTGAACCAATTATTTTAGGATTATATTAGATAAAGTAGATTTTATGTCCGTTTATGTTCATATTAGAAAAAAGTAAATTAAACTTCAAAGTAATAACAATAAAAAATATATCTAGATGAACTTAATTAATTAAATGGTATTACATAAATTTTGTTTGAGGTTTATAGAGTGTTCGATAACCTCCCGAATTTCACATCAAAATGATAGACAATAAAGGTTGGTAAATTACTAATACTATCTTAATGGGATATATATATATATAGGGGAGAGATCATATGAGAATAAATATTTTGTGAGAAATAGGAATAAATCATGTTCATTTATTACCATAAATCAATGATCCAGATTTAATATATGTGCTAAATGTTAGTATTGAAAATGCTACAAATCAGTAATCCGAAAATCACGCTGAGACAGTTTTGTAAATTTTTATTTATGTAAACCGTTACTACCGAAATTTATGGGATTATATATCTTCTATTTACGGATAAGTTTATATTTGATATATCTTTACTGTCTCACATAAAAATATACATTGCAAGAAAATTGAAATCTCTTCTTTTTTCATAATTTTCATCGTGTTTTCTGCTTCATGGAAAATCAGTGTATTTTTTGGCTTATATTATAATGTATCATTGTTTCGCTTGATTTTTGTTGCACGTATAATGTATATTTGTTGCATTTAATCATATCATCTTTGCAATAAATTTGTAACTTGTAATTTTCTTTAATGTGCGTCGTTATTTTCTTTTGTATATGTGCAACAAACAAGTTATATTGTGCAATAAATAAATATAGTCATGAAACACATCAGAATACTGGTTTCATGATATAATTAACTAGGATAAATAATATATATGTTGTTATTATATATCAATATTCGATATTGGGCCATATTTACACAATATATGTGCAACAAAATATGATATATTATGCAATAAAAAATTATATTCATAAAACTACTTATATCACCAGATTTTTTTGACCAAGTATATGAATTGTTTAAGGTCACTATCGTATTCTACATATATAGATCATATGTTACAATTTTATCACGATATGATATATAAATCTGATCATGTACAATATACATGCATTCCATATGTAATATTCAAAATAACATAGATGTGCAATATGTTATATAAAAGGTTTATAGTTAATGTCGTATGCTACAAATATATTAATCTTATGCTATTTATATATCAAAATATGATTACGAATTTGAAAAGTGATACACATATATAAATAAGATGATAAATATAATAATGTGCTATATACATTGATTCCGTATGCAATATTCAAAAATAATATATGCTACATTGTGTTAATTTCATAATTAGAAATACACATGAGCATATTACACTGTGATAAATTTATCGCATCAATCATAGTTTTTACAAACCTATTACAAATAATGTGCTACAAATATATTACACACTAAACATACTACAAAAGAATTGTTATATTAGTCAACATGTGCTACATACCTCTTACACATGTGTTGTAATCAAGTTTTATATGCAATATCAGAATGTGCTAAATATCTAGTAAACATGTGCTATACTGAAATGCAAATGGGAATTTGTGAGAAAATTCTAAACGGATGGAGTTTTAATCCAATCCTTTTTTTGGACCGAATATTGATGCACGGGAAACGAAAGATTTAGAATTAAATGTTGTGTTAATTTGTTGTTGTGTCAATCCATTGTATCAGTCGAAAATTAATATCATTTTTTCCAAGAAGTTGAAAAGATTTCCATATCTTGGAATGGATTGTGTGGGATAATTATCTTACATTTCTCACTTTTACCCTTGCACGATTTTTACAACAAGGAAGTTGAGATTCAAACTTTTTTAATTCCATATTTAAGCACAAATCTCATCCATTGATTATATTACAATCAATGGATGAGATTTATTCTTATTTCTTACACTTAATTCATTTCTCACCATAACCATATATATATATATATATATATGAAGAGGATCGAATAAAAATTAACCTTAAATTAGTAACTAGAAACCAATCTTAACCTTTGATTTGTTAAGATTTATGGTTGCGATTAATTTAATTTTATGAAGAACTTTTAGGCGTCTAATTTAAGGAGAGGTTAGTATAGTAATTAAAATAAATTGTAACCGTCGAATTCCTAAAATTTAGGGGTATAGTTATTCGATTTTATTCGAAAAGTAATATTCTTATTCAGTTTTCAATCATTTTGTATTGGTATGTCTTTGTATTGACAAACTTTCATCCGCAAGCTTCAATTTTTTAGTTATAACTTATTTCAATTTTTAGGCGATGGCTATATAATCTTTTTTTTGTGTTCGTCTGTTCATCACCAAAAGCATTCTATATTATGTGTGATCGATCTGGTATTCGTGAGGTAATAAATGCAATAAAGAACACGAGGAGTTAACGTGGTTCGATCTTTAAAATAGATCTACGTCCACGGAGCAAGAGAGTATATGTGTATTGAATGTGTAAGAAGCGATTACAAAGAGTGTAGATGATCTCTCTCATCTAATCTAGCCTCTATTTATATACTATCATATTGGAGTTTGACTCTAATAAGGATTCGAGTTTGACTCTAATACAAAGTCTTCTCTCATAAGGATTTGAGTTTGACTCTAATACAAAGTCTTCTCTCATAAGGATTCTTTTAGATAGGCATCCGAATCTTCTACGTCTCCAATTGCGATTTGAGTTGTAGTTGGTTGAGGAGTCTTCTTGGGCCGAACTCATATAGGTCGAGCTTAATGTCGGGGCCCATTTATATTGGGCCTGATGCTTGGGCCTAGTAGTTGGGCCGTATCCTATCACATCCCTCCCCCAAAAAGACGTAGAAGTGAGGTCGTAATGGAGGGGGGACAGTGATTCTGACATGCCTCGTCGAAATTTGTGGTCTGACGAAGTGGAATGCGTACAGTTTTGCCGAAGCCGAATGTCGCCCGACCATAAATTTGTAGGGAAAACATATGTTAACCCTCGCCCCGAGGATCCATCTTGGGTGTTTAATTCACCATACATTGATTATAAACCTAGCATGCGTCTATATAATTAAATCGCAACACGTAGGGGTTTTCACGTGTTTACCTTTGGATCTGAAGAGGTCGATGGAACGAGATGAACGGATCGAACGGATCGGACTCGTGCTTTGACCTTCTGGACTGTATCCCGGTTGCCCAATCTCCAACGTCGAGTGAGGACGATCTATGGAGAATACACCGGAAAATCACCCGAGCTCTCACAATTTTCGAAAACTCTCTCAAGACTATGAGGGGTGGCCGAAAATTCTTAGGATCAATATGTGAACATTAACCTAGACTTTATCTCATACCTTATATTTATAATGCACTACCTTAATCCTATATGGAAATTACCATAATCCTATATGGAAATTACCATAATCCTATATGGAATATTACCATAATCTTAGGATTATTTCCATACTCGTGATTATTTCCATACTTTCGATTATTACCATAATCTTATATGGAAAGGATCTATGCATATACCATAAATATAATTATATCCTTGTGGGATAAAGAGAATAAAATCTTGCCTTTGAGAGCTATAGGGCGCCGATTTCCTCGAGGTTACGGGCTGGATGGGCCACCCAGGATCAAATGCAAGGAATAAAGATGGGCCTCAAATAAATTAATTATCTTATGTTCACCCGAACATAAATTAATTTATAAACATTCGATCATGCCACTAGAGAAAGAATGTTGACTTACCCTTTATTACCGAAGTTGAGTCGGGCTTGCACTTAGACATTACGAATCCCGTATTTAAGATATCGAACGTCCATTAATCATTTCTAGCAATCATCGCTTAAAACGATTAATAACTTCATTTCCTTAAGTAGTACCACTCAACCTTATTATTGTACTTGAGCTAACTCAACTGCGGGGTTTAGTACAATAAACCTTTGAGCTCCTTAAGGGGCGTCATCATCCTTAACGGATACGGTGACTCGATGAGATAACTAGCGTGACATACAAGACACGACCACCACCCAAGATGCGGAGAATCTTGGGTTAGAACATATAACCTCACTCATAACAAGTCAAAGTGATGGTCAAGAACTCATACTCACCTAATACCATATCGAGGTTTAGATCATCGTAAGTCACCGAGATCTTGGTTCTTCACGACGGTCGAAAGAAGAACACATCTCACCGTGATCCTTCAATACGTCGAGACATACCAAAGATAGACAAGCAACTAAGTCAAGTCACTTCTTATCTATACTGCAGCCTAAACCGACAACTCGTCCTTAAGTCGCCTCACCAGAAACTTTTTATATCTCATTAAGCTTGACCAATCATACAGACTTCGTGATCTTCTACACACCGTATTTATCTAACTTATATATGAGATAAGGGGACACGATATATGCAATCAAGTATTCAAATCGATAGGAGATTGTAATAGTGGTAGCAGAAACATTGTATACAAGCTCAACCAAACCGCTTTCAAGATACAAATCAACAATCTCCCACTTATACTAAAGCAAACTTTTAGTATACAATGTGTCTTTCTACTAGCTATTACAAACAACCATCACTTTGCTTCTCCCACTTATACAAAAGTTTCCTTTCTAAGTGGGTGCCATCAAACGCAATCCAAGTCCTCTAACGTGTTCATCGTAGACTTTTGCGGCGCTCTTCGTGAATGGATCCGCTAGATTTTCCGTCGTATCAATCTTTTCAATCAGCACGTCACCTCGTCTAACGATTTCTCGTATGACATGGTACTTTCTCTCTATGTGTTTTGTCGCCTTGTGGGTCCGTGGTTCCTTCGAGTTTGCCACTGCACCTGAGTTATCACAGTAAACTATGATACTCTTGGGCAAACCAGGTACCACACCTAGATCCATGAGGTAGTTCTTGAACCATACAGCCTCCTTAGAAGCCTCCGAAGCGGCTACATATTCGGCTTCCATGGTAGAGTCCGCAATGCATCGCTGCTTTGCACTCCGCCAGGATACGGCTCCACCTCCCAAGGTAAACACATAGCCTGAGGTTGACTTTTTCTCATCACGGTCAGCTTGGAAATCCGAGTCTGTATAACCCAAAGGCATTAGACTATCTGCATGGTAAACTAGCCTATAATCTCGAGTCCTTTTCAGGTACTTGAGTATATGCTTTCGCAATCCAATGAGCTTGTCCGGTTAGATCGATATCAGCTACTATGCTCACCGCATAGCGAGATATCGGGTCTGCATAGCATTGCGTACATGAGACTTCCTACGGCGAGCGTGAGGAACTTGTCTCATTTCCTCTATCTTCTTTGCGGTCATAGGTGATTGCGTTTTGATAAAGGAACGCCATGTCCGAAAGGTAGCAATCCTTTCTTGGCGGTTTGCATACTAAACGAGTAATCACAAGATCAATGTAAGACGCTGAGATAAGCTCAACATTTTCTTCTTGCGATCTCGGTAAACCTTGATCCCAAGAATGTCGCGCATCTCCTAAGTCTTTCATTTGAACCGATCGGATAGCCAACTCTTTACGCCCGATAATGACTTCACGTTGTTGTCAACTAGAAGGATGTCATCTACATAAAGTGCAAGAAATACCACATCACCGTTGACATCTAACCGATACACACACTCTCGCTAGCAACTGGGTAAATCCATGGGACTTTACTACCTCGTCAAAGCGTAAGTTCCATGATCGGAGGTTCGCTTAAGTCCATAAATGGACTTTAAGCTTCCATACTAGATGCTCTTCACCTTTACCACATAACCTTCGTGTTGTCGCATATAGATGTCTCTACCTTCCTCAAGGTAACCGTTTAGAAAAGCGGTTTTAACATCCATTTGCCAAACCTCTAGGTTCAAGTGGGCTGCTATGGCTAGAAGAATTCTGATAGACTTGAGCATTGCTACTGGCGAAAAGGTCTCATCGAAATCGATGCCCTCAATCTGAGTGTACCCTTTCGCCACAAGCCTGGCTTTAAAAGCCGAAACCTCTCCATCGGAATCTCTCTTCCTCTTGTATATCCACTTACTACCTATGGCTTCCTTGCCATCGGTAGATGTGTTTTCATATACATCCATAGCGTTATGGATTCCATTTCTAAGTCCATACGGTGTGCCATGATCTTGCATCAATATCTTGTATCGCCTCCTTGTATGTCCATGGGTCGATTATTGCATGTTCGCTCTGGGACTAAATCCAAGATTCACCCACGAACATAAATCGCTCGGGTTGACGAACAACCTCCCACTACGACGAGGTTCTACAGCACTATGGCAACGGTGGGTGCAGATACTTGTGGTTCTCTAACTTGCACAACTTGCGTGTAGGTACCACTTGTACGGTCGGTATCTCCAAAGGGAACTCGACCCGCTTCAATTTCTTGAAGTATCCGTGTCGATCCTCCCACTGACTCGACATCTCGCACCTTTGGCCTAATCGGTGGTGGAATACGATCATCTTCTAATTCTCAAGAATGATTTCAACTTTGGACTTATGATTTTCATATAATCCTCTTCTAAGAATCGGGCATTAGTGCTAATAATGACCTTCCGATCCTTAGGACTATAGAATAAACCACCTTCGCCCTCTAGGATAGCCAATAAACAACCTTGCGTCGATCTAGCCTCCAACTTGTCGGCCTTCTTGTTCAAGACATGTCTTTGGATCGCCCATATCCTTATGTGGCTTAAACTGGGCTTGCGCCCAAACCACAACTCGAAAGGGGTCTTTTCGACTGACTTGGACGGTACTAGATTTAGCAAGTATGCCGCCGTCTCTAAGGCATATCCCCAGAACGAAATAGGCAATGTAGCATAACTCATCATAGATCTAACCATTTCCAAAAGAGTCCTATTTCTTCGCTCTGACACACCATTTTGTTGTGGTGTGCCCGGTGAAGTGCGCTGGGAGGTAATCCCACACTTCACTAGATAGTCCATAAACTCGTTACTGAGGTATTCGCCACCGCGATCGCATCATGATGACTTGATACTCTTACCTAGCTTCGCTCCACTTCCGCATAAACTCTTTGAATTTCTCAAAGCATTCGGACTTGCGGTGAAGCGGTATATGTATCCGCACTTGAGTAATCGTCAATGAAAGTGACAAAATACTGCACCTCCACGAGCTTGTGTGGACATTGGTCCACATGTCGAATGGACTAACTCCAACATTTCTTTGGCTCTATAACCCTTCGCTTTGAAGGGTCTGGTCGACATCTTACCTTCTATACAGGATTCGCAGACTGGGAACGGAGTAACCGTGAGATCACCCAACGCTCCATTCTTAGCCAGTCTTTGGATCCTATTTAGATTGATGTGACCTAATCTAAGATGCCAGAGAAAAGTAGTCATCTTCTTGAAGAAAACTTTCTCTTTTTAGGGTTTGATGAAGATGCAACATAGTTATAGGTATTATGTTTTGCAGAAATAGTATAAAGCGAATTATATAAGGTGCCTACACAGATAACTTCGTCATTTCTTATGATAGAAACACCACTATCAAAAATAACAGAATATCCATGAGTAAATAATTTCGAAACAGAAACAAGGTTCCGCCGAAAATCCGGCACATATAAAACGTCTTTCAAAACTAAAACTGTTGTCCCAAAACATAAAGAAACATCTCCAACGCAATAGCTTGACTTTAGCGCGTTGCCCATGGAGATCGTTATCTCGCCATCAAACGCCTCCTTGTCCGCAGGAACCCCGCAGGTGTAACAAACATGATCATTATGCCAGTATCTACTACCCAAGAATGGGTAGAACAAGTCGCTAAACATGTTTCACTTAAAGCAAACGGCACCTTGAGCCTTGAGCATAGGGCACTTGGCCTTCCAATGCCCGGCCTTACCGCACTTGAAGCACTTGCCCTTCTCCTTCGCTTCTTCAAGCCTCCGGTGGCAACCATGTTCTTGTTCCCATTACTCCCACTATTTCCTCGCCTCACCACCTTTGGCACCCTTTTCTATTTCCATTTTGCGATGAAAATTTTGGGCCCTTAGATGTGCTTGCAAGAGCATGTGCTCCTTTTCCCATAACTCCTTCCGCAGCAACGAGATCATTAAGCAACTGACTAAGTGTAAACTCGGTCTTGCTCATGATCGCATTCACACGAAAGTTCTCAAAAGACTTGGCAAAGTATTGAGGATGATATCGACCTTGGCTTGGCCAATACCTCCTCCCAACTGATCAAGACTATCCATGAGATGAGTCATGTGGGAGACATGTTCATGGACCGAACTTCCTTCTTCCATCTTACACGCCAAGATTTCTCTCATTGTGTGGAAGCGGACTGTCCGATCCGACTGCCCAAACTTACTCTCGAGACTTGACCAAATGTCGGTCGCGTCACCATCGATCGATGTCAGCAATGCAAGCCTTTGGACATCGTAGTCATCATATAGCATTTAGCCATATTGTTTGACTTATTCCAAAGTCTCGCTTGACTCGCCGCTCATTAGTCGATCGTCGAGAAGTGGCATCGGGTTTAGGAGTAGTGAGAACAAACATGTGTTCTTCACGATAAGAACATATTCCATGTTTCGCTTCCACTCGATAAAATTTGGACCGGATAACGGATTTTGTGCGAGCATATTGATAATCGGCGTAAGAGACATATCTGAAACGATAATGTAAAACACATAAGCATACGATCGCAAATAATTCGTAACAATAATATTGTAACCTTTTGATAAAACAATATTAATTGAAACCTCCAATTGCCCAAGGAATCTCACATGCAAGCCGCGTGTGGACGTTTACATGAACCCCTCGACCGCACTAAAATATACCTTTTAGTCGCTTAATTTCAATCCATGTCAACTTATCCTTATGACAAATGAAATTAATGATTGGACCTTACTAGACCACATCACTATCGCAAGAAGGACTTCATGGAAGTTGTACTGAGGTGATGTCTAAGCAATGACCACAATTTTAACAACAGAAGATGAATTCTTAGAATTGGTATACTCACTCGGACCATATCGCCCAATTCAAATTCTTTTGTTATCTCATTTTATATCTATCTCTAGAGAACTTATGAAAATCGCACATGCAAGCCGCGCGTGTGATCGCCATACATGAAACTCCCACTTCTCAATAGATTTAAAATGTTTTATTTAGAAATCTCATCTAACAAACTTATGATAAACAGTGCAAGCAAGCCACGTGTGTGGGCGTTTACTCACGGTCGTCCTCACTTTGTTTAGAGATCAAAAGTGGAGGTCTTGACATTTTAATTTGAAAAATTAATTTGTCGGGTTGCTTGCTTAGTCTTTTTATTCAAAAGGTTTGTCCATGCAGATCACGTAATCCTAGCATGCTTTTCTATAGAACTCAACATGTAAAACATGCTCGCAGAATTCTAAAATATGCTTGATAAACGCGATAAACCTAGCATGCTTACTATGCGCGTCCAATTACGTAAAACACTTAAAGGTTTGTCAACGTAATATAAACATACATAGCATGCTATCGCACAATTTAAGCATCCACGACATGCATATGAACGATAAAAATAAAATAAAACGCTCATCGCGCCCAATCGTGAAACCCGCATTTAAATCTAATCTATTACATAGATTTACAAAGTACGTAATTAAACTTGAACGGGCCTCGCGTGCACCGGCACGGACCGGATTCAACAAATGGGCATCGCGTGCGGGCACGGACCGAAAATCTGAAAACGGGTCCGGGCGGTCGTGTCATCTCTTGGGCAGCGCCAGGGCAAAGCCCAGCCGCGCCCGCACTGCGTCGCCGCTTTGCCGCGTGTTCGCCGCGGGCTACCGCTGATCGCTAATCGACCGCGACCGCCGAAAGCACGCGCGCGCGCCACGCCCCAAGCGCCGAACGTCGCCGAGACGCCGCCGCCCGCCGCCACACTCGCGATCGCGAGTCCGCCGCGAACGCCGGGTTTCGCGCGCAACGCGCGCCGCCGCCCGCTAGCTCGCGGCCGCGCAGCCTCGCGGGTAATCTCGCGATCATGAAGCTCGCTTCGCTAGGCGCCAGGATCTCGCGAGAACGCGCCCGTCGCCGCAGCCCTCGCGATCGCCTCGCGATCGCGAGGCTCGCCATGAAACCACCGGATGATGACCGAGACTGCTTTTTTCCGTCGTTTCTTCTTCGTTCTTTCATCTTCGTTCTTCTTTTACGATAAGATTTACATAATAAAATCTAATCTAACCACGGATTTTCTCGTGGTGTAAAACAAAACCAACAAAAACAATAAACGAGCCACGATGAGCAGCGGATCCACAATTATTAAACGCACGTAATAATCAAACGTGAATTAATCCAACAGAGCCAAGATTCGATCCCGTGCTCGATACCAATGTAGGAAAACATATGTTAACCTCGCCCGAGGATCTATCTTGGTGTTTAATTCACCATACATTGATTATAAACCTAGCATGCGTCTATATAATTAAATCGCAACACGTAGGGGTTTCACGTGTTTACCTTTGGATCGAAGAGGTCGATGGAGCGAGATGAACGGATCGAACGGATCGGACTCGTGCTTTAACCTTCGGGCTGTATCCGGTTGCCCAATCTCCAACGCGTCGAGTGAGGACGATCTATGGAGAATACACCGAAAATCACCCGAGCTCTCACAATTTTCAAAAACTCTCTCAAGACTATGAGGGTGGCGAAAATTCTTAGGATCAATATGTGAACATTAACCTGACTTTATCTCATACCTTATATTTATAATGCACTACCTTAATCCTATATGGAAATTACCATAATCCTATATGGAAATTACCATAATCCTATATGGAATATTACCATAATCTTAGGATTATTTCCATACTCGTGATTATTTCCATACTCTCGTGATTATTACCATAATCTTATATGGAAAGGATCTATGCATATACCATAAATATAATTATATCCTTGTGGGATAAAGAGAATAAAATCTTGCCTTTGAGAGCTATAGGGCCGATTTCTCGATCAGCACGGGCCGGATGGGCCACCAGGATCAAATGCAAGGAATAAAGATGGGCCTCAAATAAATTAATTATCTTATGTTCACCCGAACATAAATTAATTTATAAACATTCGATCATGCCACTAGAGAAAGAATGTCGACTTACCCTTTATTACCGTTGAGTCGGGCTTGCACTTAGACATTACGAATCCTCAGATTTAAGATATCGAACGTCCATTAATCATTTCTAGCAATCATCGCTTAAAACGATTAATAACTTCATTTCCTTAAGTAGTACCACTCAACCTTATTATTGTACTTGAGCTAACTCAACCTGCAGGGTTTAGTACAATAAACCTTTGAGCTCCTTAAGGGACGCCATCATCCTTAACGGATACGGTGACTGATACGATAACTAGCGTGACATACAACATGACCCACCACCCAAGATGCGGAGAATCTTGGGTTAGAACATATAACCTCACTCATAACAAGTCAAAGTGATGGTCGAACTCATACTCACCTAATACCATATCGAGGTTTAGATCATCGTAAGTCACCGAGATCTTGGTTCTTCACGACGGTCGAAAGAAGAACACATCTCACCGTGATCCTTTAATACGCCGAGACATACCAAAGATAGACAAGCAACTAAGTCAAGTCACTTCTTATCTATACTGCAGCCTAAACCGACAACTCGTCCTTAAGTCGTCTCACCGTGAAACTTTTATATCTCATTAAGCTTGACCAATCATACGCACTTACGTGATCTTCACACACCGTATCGATCTAACTTATATATGAGATAAGGGACACGATATATGCAATCAAGTATTCAAATCGATAGGAGATTGTAATAGTGGTAACAGGAAACATTGTATACAAGCTCAACCAAACCGCCAAGATATCAAATCCAACAAAATTGGCGTCAAGTCGAACACTCGTTGCCCCGCCGAAGTCGAATATGTATTCTCGTGCCGAGGTCGAATATAACGTCGTGTCGAGGTCGAATGCGGGATACCGTGTGCCCCAACAAGAAAAGGCGTGTGGTTTCGGGTGCCGCTCCTGTCGATGATGAGGAATGTGAGATCGTCGATTCTCAGGTCGCACGTCGGTCCTTCCCCGAGGTAATGCTATTGTTTTGCACGTCGTAAAGTTTATGTGTTTGATGTAATTGTTTGATGTGGTTGACTTCGGTACAGGGGACTGAGTCAAAGATGGCGAAGCTTGCGAGGACGTCCACCCAACTGACGGACTTCCTTAATGACGCCGTCTTCCAGTTCCACCGGGTGGCTCGCGTCGCGAGGGGTTTGGAGGAGGAGAAGACCCTCCTCATCAACGAGGTGGCCGCAGTCGAGGCGAAAGCTCGCGATGCGGCAAAGAGGGAGGCCGGGGCTCTGACGGCGGCCAAGGTCGGCCGGTGGAGGGTCGAGGCGGAGGCGGCCATGTATCGGGAGGCCGAGGCGACGAAGGCCGAAGTCGGCATGCGGAGGGCCGAGTCGGAGACAGCCAGGTATCGGGAGGCCGAGGCGGTGAAGGTCGGCCTGCGGAAGGCCGAGACGGAGGTAGCCAGGTATCGGGAGGCCGAGGCGACGAAGGTCGAGGCGAGGTAGTTCGTCCTCGTATTAAACGAAGATAATTCATCCTCGAAATAAACAAAGGTAGTTCATCCTCGTATTAAACGAAGGTAATTCATCCTCGAAATAAACGAAGGTAGTTCATCCTCGTATTAAACGAAGGTAATTCATCCTCGTAAAACGAAGGTAGTTCGTCCTCGTATTAAACGAAGGTAATTCATCCTTGAAATAAATGAAGGTAGTTCGTCCTCGTATTAAACGAAGGTAATTCATCCTCGTAAAACGAAGGTAGTTCGTCGTCGTAGTAAACGAAGGTAATTCATCCTCAAAATAAACGAAGGTAGTTTATCCTCGTATTAAACGAAGGTAATTCATCATCGAAATAAATGAAGGTAGTTCGTCCTCGTGTTAAACGAAGGTATTTCATCCTCGAAATAAATGAAGGTAGTTCGTCCTCGTTTTAAATAAAAGTAATTTATCCTCGTAAAACGAAGGTAGTTCGTCCTCGTATTAAACGAAGATAATTCATCCTCGTAAAACGAAGGTATAAGTTCCTTATTTGTCGAGAAGTGTCGATAGGGTGGTCCCCTCACACGCGTTTAGATATCATCCTCTTAGGTGGTGTTTACTTTGCATGATTAGGTTGGATAGATAAAATTAATCCAACCTAATCAAGTGTTTACTTTTAATGATTAATATTTGAGGATATCCCAAAGCCCGGGATTATTTTAATCTTTGGAATTATTCTTCACTAATTTTAATCCAACCAATATAGGTAGGATTGAAATAATCTTGAAAATAAATGGAGAATTATTTATCCTAATTTTAATCATTCACTAATCCTTTGTAGTAAACAAAGGATTGATAGATAAAAATTATCTTATCACATATTTAATCCATCAAATAGTCAATCATTTAAAATGCTAATCATGCAAAGTAAACACCACCTTAGAGGGTATTCATCATCCTCCTTAGAGGGTATTTGTCGTCCTCCTTAGAGGGTATTGTTCATCCTCCTTAGAGGGTATTTTTATAATGGGGGAGAGGTAGCATGCATAAGTGACAAATGGAATATGCAAGACTGAACATATGAAATAATAAAAAAGATTTTATTAATGAAAACGACGTACTAGGTATTTGCTCACCGGATAAATGGGCGAGCTTATATGACCCTTTTTCGAGGACTTCTTTAATTCGGTATGGTCCTTCCCATGTGGTCTCTAACTTGCCGAGCTTTGCAGCTTTACTGACTTCGTTACTTCGAAGTACGAGGTCGCCTACTTGGAATTATCGAATTTGACACGCTGGTTATAATACCGAGCTACTTGTTGCTTATACCGAGTTTCTCTAATGTAGGCGAGATCTCTCTTCTCGATTTACGCCGGATTACCGTCTCGGTTTCCTCGATCATCCTCTTTCTTCTTTCGTCGCCGAGGGTTCCACCTTGTCGCCTTCACGCTTTCTCCCGTCCGCTTGCCCGCATTGGCGAACCGATCCGCTATGCGCCATAGCTCGACGCATCTGCGGGCTCGTGCTTGACGATCTCCTCAGATAGGCACTAGCAAGATGTCGCTCGAAAGCCGAGAAAATGAGGAGGTCGCTCACATCCTCGACTTTTAGGCCTCCTTATCGAACCTAGTCATGAAGTCGCCGATGGACTCACCTTATTTAGAAAATTAACCGGCCTCCCATACAGACTCGCCCATTAAATGGGACGTAAGCCGATTCATGACATAATTTTTTTCCGAGGTGCGTAAACAAATATTATATATATAGAAGATGAGCCGATGTGGTCTTTGACTCGCCTTTTGGAAGAACCTTCGATGAAAGGCTTCCATTAGATCTCGGTGAAGATCCAATGTGGTCTTTGCCGGAGGTAAACTGTCGAACCACCGCGGACGTTGTCGATCGGTAGCTCGGAACAGTTTGCATATGTGGATGGTCTTTGAGACGTTGATTGATCATGTTGTCTTGGGCGAGAGATGAAGTTTTGTGGATCCCGCAGTCCGTCATAGGAGGCGATAACCGGTACCCTGTACTTATCCGGGAGAGGAGTATCGAGTATCTCGTTAGAGAAAGGGGTAATAATCTTCCCGTATCCATCGAACCCGTCTCCCGGGGAGCGATGTCGAGTTCGTCTATTGGACTCGTTGTAATTATGGGGATCGACCTCGCGGTGATCATGACGACCTACCCCACGTTGCTCATCTCTTGTACGATCAGTTTGGAAATCGACTCGCGTAGAGGTATTATTTGCAACACGAGTGCCTATCATCTGGAGGCTGGGGGATTCACCTCGCTGTTCCGCCTCGTGCTTTGATGAGGCTTCGGCGTCCTTTTCTTAATGACGATGCCGACCTTGTTCTCGGCTGAGGTACTGGAGGAAGCTCTCCTTATTGTTTTCGAGGAACCCTTTAACCGTCTCGTCGAGGTTCAACTACGGTGCTTGGGGTTCTTCTCTGTTGCTGTTACGACCTGCTTCGCTGCGGTAATCTTCTTCTTCACGTAGGACAGGTTGGCCTCGCTCATCCAGGCTCTGAACGTGCCCTTCGGGGGTCGTATATGAAATAATAAAAAAGATTTTATTAATGAAAAACGACGTACTAGGTATTTGCTCACCGGATAAATGGGCGAGCTTATATGACCTTTTCGAGGACTTCTTTAATTCGGTATGGTCCTTCCCATGTGGTCTCTAACTTGCGAGCTTTGCAGACTTCTCGACTTCATTACTTGAAGTACGAGGTCGCCACTTGGAATTATCGGAATTTGACACGCTGGTTATAATACCGAACTACTTGTTGCTTATACCGAGTTTCTCTAATGTAGGCGAGGTCTCTCTTCTCGATTTCTGTCGGGATTACTGTCTCGGTTTCCTCGATCATCCTCTTTCTTCTTTCGGTCAGAGGGTTCCACCTTGTCGCCCACGCTTTCTCCGTCCGCTTGCCCGCCTTGGCGAACCGATCCGCTATCGCCACACGCCCGACGCAGCGCGGGGCTCGTGCCACGATCTCCTCAGATAGGGCACCAGGCAAGATGCCGTTCTGGAAAGCCGAGAAAATGAGGAGGTCGTCTACATCCTCGACTTTTAGGCTCTCCTTATTGAACCTAGTCATGAAGTCGCTGATGGACCCACCTCGGCCTTGCCTCACAGTGAGAAGATGAGCCGATGTGGTCTTTGACTCGGTCTTTTGGAAGAACCTTCGATGAAAGGCTTCCATTAGATCTCGGTAAGATCCAATGCTGCCGGGAGGTAAACTGTCGAACCACCGGCGGACGTTGTCGATCAGTAGCTCCGGGAACAGTTTGCACATGTGGATGGTGCTGAGACGTTGATTGATCATGTTGTACTGGAACTGAGAGATGAAGTTTTGTGGATCCCGCAGTCCGTCATAGGAGGCGATACCCGTACCCTGTACTTATCCGGGAGAGGAGTATCGAGTATCTCGTTAGAGAAAGGGGTAATAATCTTCCCGTATCCATCGAACCCGTCTCCCGGGGAGCGATGTCGAGTTCGTCTGCTGGACTCGTTGTAATTATGGGGATCGACCTCGCGGTGATCATGACGACCTACCCCACGTTGCTCATCTCTTGTACGATCAGTTTGGAAATCGACTCGCGTAGAGGTATTATTTGCAACACGAGTGCCTATCATTTGGAGGCTGGGGGATTCACCTCGCTGTTCCGCCTCGTGCTTTGATGAGGCTTCGGCGTCCTTTTCTTAATGACGATGCCGACCTTGTTCTCGGCTGAGGTACTGGAGGAAGCTCTCCTTATTCTTTTCGAGGAACCCTTTAACCGTCTCGTCGAGGTTAAACTACGGTGCTTGGGGTTCTTCTCTGTTGCTGTTACGACCTGCTTCGCTGCGGTAATCTTCTTCTTCACGTAGGACAGGTTGGCCTCGCTCATCCAGGCTCTGAACGTGCCCTTTGGGGTCGATATCTGATCGGGCTTTTCCAGCCGCGTTTGGCGCGATCCCGCCGCCGTTATTCTTTGCGAACGACCCGGATGTAGCGCTTCTTGTGTTCCTCATCTTTGTGATTGTTACCTGAGAAAAAGTGAATCGAAAGCACATAATTTTTTGTTCCCACAGACGGCGCCAGTGATTGATCTGGTTTTCGTAAGGTAATAAATGCAATAAAGAACACGAGGAGTTAACGTGGTTCGATCTTTAAAATAGATCTCGTCCACGGAGCAAGAGAGTATATGTATATTGAGTGTGTAAAGCGATTACAAAGAGTGTAGATGATCTCTCATCTAATCTAGCCTCTATTTATATACTATCATATTGAGTTTGACTTAATAAGGATTCGAGTTTGACTCTAATACAAAGTCGTCTCTCATAAGGATTCGAGTTTGACTGTCTGAAAGTCTTCTCTCATAAGGATTCTTTAGATAGCATCCGAATCTTCTACGCTCCAATTGCGATTTGAGTTGTAGTTGGTTGAGAGTCTTCTTGAGCCGAACTCACATAGGTTGAGCTTAATATCGGGTCCATTTATATTGGGCGCGATCTTTGGCCCAATGAGTTACCGTATCCTCTCAATGTGTTAAAAGCATTTCATTATATAGTGCAAAATTATTTTGCTGGAATTATTTTCATTTTATGCTTTTGTTTGTTGTTCAATTGGAACAGTTGAGTCGAACTTATAATTCCAAAATCGACTCAACTGTTCCAATTCAAATTTAATTTCTATCGAAATTTTATACAAAAATAATGGATATAGTTACAATTCAATGGGTCGGGGACTCGGGCGTACTTACTTTTTCATTCATTGATTTCAAATCTTTTAAACATGATTTATTTTGACAAAACAAAAAATAAATAATATGAACCCGTACATTTCTTCGTAGATCCCGAATTTCTTCACAGCGACTTCCTACCATACCTCATTTCAAAGGGGAGTCAAAGTGGCCCCTCTTGTCTCATTCATTTGATTTAATTCGTCCCTGTTAATATTGCAAGATAATGAAAATTGTTAGAAATTTTTTATTTTTCCGACTCAATCACTCTTATAATTTTCGGGAAAAACTTTCTTTATCACTGTACTACTTGATTACTGGACATTTGTCATTACACGTTGAAATCTTAAAATAATGACCAAACGAAACACAAAAAAGATAACAAGACAAGAAGAGAAAAGAAAATGCCGAAAGAGATGAACAAACGCAGCATTGGCTCAGGGAATATCCTGCACCATTTCTTAAATTCAGAAAACTATGAATCTATATGCACCTGCAAATTAGGCAGAAACTAATTTCAGATTTATCTTGTACAGATAAAAACACACACAATTTCATGGATTGTTTCCATATGGAAGAAACCATGAAATTAGTCCATTAAGCATAATAGTAATAATAATTATTATAACATACACAAGCACAGGTTTGTGCAGGTTTGAAAAGACAACACACAAATACTCTAATAAAAGTTTATATTTAATTTATTTTTGATTTGTTTATTAGAAATTTATATTTTCTTCTTTTAACATATCCCCTATTTATTCATTTATTTAAGAAACAATTATCATTTTATATATACGATATGAAATTTCTTTTTCACTCACATTACTAAAATTTGTACTAAAAAAATAATGCAGATTTTTGATATACGGGAGTATTTGTGAGTAATTGAAGAAATTTAAGATCATGCGAGAAGGGGTGCGATGCGACATATGTTATGGGCCCCACATACAGATGTATATTCAGATGTTATCATTTTTTTTGTTTTAAAAAAAGACCCATCCGAGTAGTCGCGGGCCTAAATTTTATCTTTTGATGGAATACGGGTCATCTAAATCTGGCCTCAATGCGGAATTCCCAAAATGTCCATAGGCTATAATTGGACTCGAGACACTTGTAGGGCCAGTCGGGCCCACCTTAGCCCGCCCTTATCCGTAGTCAATACTACTCTCTCACTCTTGCATGATTAAACTCTCTAGATAAAAGCTTCCAGATATCTAGAGAAAATGCTGCACTACGCTCGACCTCATCCTATCATCCATGCACCACACTTTCTAATTTTCTGCTTTTTAGGGCAAATACATTGTATAATTGCCCCATCTCTTGGTGTTCAGTATCCATATAATATACTCCATCCGTCCCACCAAAGACGGTTCCTTTCTTTCGTTATTTGGAGAATGGTATAAAGTGAATAAAGTGATAAAAGTAGATATGCTCATAACTTTGAAGAGATAATTATTTCACAAAAGGAACGTGTCATCTTGGGTGGACAAATTCAAAAAGGAAAACGAACCATCTTGGGTGGGACGGAGGGAGTATTTTTTCGTTCCACATTAAGTGGTTATTATTTTTTTAAAATTATCTCATTCTAATTGATCTATATTAATTTTTTTTTTATCAAAATACTTCAATTTTCATGAATTATATTATTTTATACATTAAATATAATTATCTTTAATCTACGTGTCCAAAATCGAATGGTCATTTGAAATAAAACGGAAGAAGTATATATTATCCAAAACATCAACTGCGGTGATCAGAAATACTAAATGCATCATTTTAACATAAATAGATCGATTGATAGCGTAGTTGTGTGATTTATGTTTTGAATAACTAATTTCGATAATATTATCTATCTTCTCATGAAATATAACAAAAACGATAATTACTAGACAATAGGAGAACAATTTATGAGATAAGTCGTACGTTTGAAACTATGATCAAACTAAAGATAAAGACATCCAAGTTGTATCCAAAGATTTTTCTCTTTTTCAATTTTTATTTGCTATCATATAATTATTAATATTATTATTAATTTTGGAATGGTTCAGTTTTAAAAGTGGATTTATGTAGTCAAAAAATCATATATTCGAATCCTACTAATATCTATATGTGTCTGAGCTTGTTACATTTTATTTTTCAAATATGATTTACTCGTACTGTATGATTTTGCAGGTTATTACATAAGAATATAAGATTTATCTAATATACTAATTTATCAATTATATATGTTATTACATAAAACGTGAAGTTAAAAAGTAAATATAGTAAGAAGCGATTACGTATTTTTCAAGATAAAAAAAAAAAAAGAAAATAATAAATTCATATAAGCGAGGGTGGGGGCATCAAAATGGGTAAATGCAAAAATTCCAACGGCAACTTGTCCGGTGCAGTGAAAGAATCCAAAACAGAGAGTGCCAGGTGTCATGCCCTGATTACTCAATCCACAGATTATTACTGCCCTCCTTCATTTCTTTGCCACACTATAAATCCTCTTATCCATCTCTCACAATCTCTCATGCAATATTCTGTTAATGTAGTTTCTCAAAGTTATCATTCAAAACTCCCCATTTTTTGAATGTTCGCATATCCAATAAATCAAGCAATCAAAAAGCATGCCTAATCAGGAGTGGAGTGAGTTGATACCGGGTTTACCGGAAGAAATCGGGCTGGAGTGTCTGACCCGGGTGCACTACTCGGCCCACCCGGTGGCTTCCCGCGTGTGCAGACGGTGGCGCCACCTCCTCCAAAGCAAGGATTTCTACTACCACAGGAAGCAGACGGGGTTCACCCACAAGGTGGCGTGCTTGGTTCAGGTGCTCCCGGCGCAGTCCGAGTCGAAGCCCACGGGTCAACCCAGGTACGGAATATCCTTATTCGACCCGACCACGCTCGGATGGGACCGAATCGACCCGGTGCCCAAGTACCCGGACGGGCTCCCCATGTTCTGCCAGCTGGCGAGCACGGAGGGGAAGCTCATCGTGATGGGCGGGTGGGACCCGTCGAGGTGGGAACCGGTCAGGGACGTGTTCGTGTACGAGTTCACGACTCGGAGGTGGACTCAGTGCGCCGACATGCCATCGACACGGTCTTTCTTCGCGATGGGGGCGGCGAAGGGGAAGGTGCTGGTGGCCGGGGGCCACGACGAGAGCAAGAACGCCCTGAGGTGGGCGTGGGCCTTCGATGTGAAGAAGGGGGAGTGGTCGGAGGTGAGCGGGATGAGCGAGGAGCGCGACGAGTGCGAGGGGATGGTGGTCGGTTCCGAGTTCTGGGTGGTGAGCGGGTACGGCACGGAGACGCAGGGGGTGTTCAAGAGCAGCGCGGAGGTGTACGACATGGGGAGGGGCGAGTGGAGGCGGGTGGAGGGGGCGTGGCCCGTTAGCCGCTGCCCGAGGTCGTGCGTGGGGGTGTCCAGGGGTAAAAGTGGGAATTCGCTCATCTACTGGGCGGATGCGGAGACGGAGGCGGGGGTGAAGGTCGGGGCGTGCGGGGTGGAGCTCGGAGGGTGGACGCTAGTGACGGGGGCGGCGTACCAGGGGGCGCCGCACGGGTTCTACTTGAGGGAGGAAGGGCAAAAGGGTAAATTGAGGAAGGTGAGTGTGTGCGATGACTACTCTGGGTATGTCCAATCTGGCTGCTGTGTCGAAATTTAGTGTTCCGATTCTTACTTTGCAGAATGGTTATGTTACTGTGAGTATGTTGGGGTTTGTGGAGAACAATAAAAAATATCATAATCATAGTCATAGATGACTTTGATCTGTGAGAGAGAGAGAGAGAGTTGATTTTGATTTTTGAATTTTGAATGTAAAGAAAATATTACTAGGTGCTTTGATGCTTTCCTGATGGGGCCGCATCACTCTTTTTGGTTTACCTCTTCTCCTTTGTAAAAAGTTTGGCAGCTCCATTTATTAGCTAGCTGGCCAAACTCAGGATTTTAGTTGCTATTTTGAGATGACATCATGCGTATCCATTTCAATTCCGACAACTTCTGGTTAGCTTAAAACACATCTCCTATCTTAACATCACATGCTCCAACAAACTCATGCCTTCTCCTCCTCCGAGTACTAAGTCATCTATGTAATGAACACCAATATTTTGGGATGTTTCAACATTGATAAAAAAGGCTCAATTCTTTCATGCACTGTGTAGTTTTGATGCCAAGAGCTTTCTTGACGACAGAAACCAGGAGAAGGGAAGGGATGGTCAGATGTGGAAAATTGCCTTTTGTTTAGAGAACGGAGCCCAGATCCTTCCCACAGATTCTGGAAATACCATATCTGGCTTGGATTGGATGATGGTAGTGTCAACACCAACATGCGAAGCACATTCCTATAGTCTGAAAGAAACACAGCACTAAGGGCTATTTCTGGCTTCATTCTTCCCAGCTACTGCATCCGCATTCTTGGCGCCCATAGCCAGCGGAACAAAACCTTCCACCCAACAAGTTGCTCTTCATTCTATCAAAGAGTTGAAGCAATCGTTGTATGCCCTACATTTTTAAGGCCTAAAAAAGTCACCACAGCAGAGTATCTGCAATCAGAAGAGAGAGAGAGAGAGAGAGACCTTGGAGAGGCAAGATGTTGAAAGAGGTCAGGCCTTTTTTGCAGCTGCTATATATCCGATCATGGCGGACATTGAGTGCCCCACAAAGAGGTATTGGGAGAAATGACGAGATCAAAGACCAAGACCTTGAAATAGCATGCAAGAGCAGGTATGAGGTAGTGCCTCTGATCCCAATCCATGGGAAAGGACTGTTGTCTTGGCTCCCGTTCTCATTTAGTGCTCTAACGAGTCGTCCACAATTGCCAGATACATCCAATGTTTCTATCTTGTCTTGGTTTGTGAAGCCTCGCCCGTTATATGATCGTACTACACAAGACGTCGTTGGGTAAGTGTTTGTATTTTACTCCACTTGCCAAAACAAGAATACTTGATTAGAGTAGTAGTAGGTTTACTTAATGCCGGCCGACTTTGACGGGGAATAAGCATATGCAACACTCCAAACTTAGCTGCTGTCATGCAGTTGAGCTCATTCTTCTTCTCCATGAAGAAACTGGGCTGGCTAAGCATATGCAACACTCGAGCAGAATACCGTATTTGTATATTAAATTGATAGTGTCATGTTATACATTTTATATGGAGAACTTTTTAGTATATTGTGCTTGGGAACTTCCATCTCATACACGCACACACAGAAATTTCATTACTCGGATGAGAAAAGAAATGAAATTTTGGCATGTACATTGAACTCATCTATGACGCTTTACAATCTTGTCAAAAACCAGAAACAGCAACTATTACTAGTGTATTTTGACAAAATTGTACATGCTATGTATGGTATTATACAACAAAAAGGGCCCACAGCTTTGGTCGTGTAGCTGAATCTGGATTCTAAAGCACCCAAAGATGATCATACGGTGTTGGAAGTGGAGATCCGAGAAATTAGTTTAAGGCATAATGTACGCGTTCAAGCAGGCGAACAACCTGATTAACCATTACAGGAGTGGGAGGATTCTGGCTTAGCTTTGAAGGTAACGCCAAAACACCCTCTTGTTGCATACTTGTGAGCTCTAAGAATTGAGCCAGAATGTCGCCATCCAGTATCTTAGGCACCCCACCCTGTCAATTTCATTCCCAAAATCAAAATAAACTGTTAGATCTCTCTCTCTCTCTCTCTCTCTCTCTCACACACACACACACACACACACAGAGGTCCCAGCCACAACATAACAACTATGCAAGACTGATAGAGAACACAGAGACCACTCACTAATCACTATCACCAGACGAACTAATAAGTCCATTAAATACTCACCCGACTTTCGCGGCTCCGGAACTCATTGTGGTCATTTCCTAAGATAGGAGTAGTAAGAGGGTCAACGACCAACCTAGCCTGAACATCTTTTAATAGCCCATATTCCTCCCTGCAAAAAATATATTACATGCATTAATCATTCATTATTACACAACTTTCCAACGCTTAATAGGACACCCAGTTATGTTGGAAATACAGAATCTTGATAATATTATTGTCAAAAAAATTATTCTTCAAATCTAAATTGATGAGAGAATTCACTACCTAGTGACATAATAATATACATAAACATAGAGAACTCTCTCTGAGGCCTTATTTGCCTACGGTATGTCATCCCTAGCTCACAGTTTTAAGCATAAAAGAATAAACAAAAAGAACAAGACAGATGTACCTTGTCATAGGAATGAAGATTATTATGCTTCCCAACAGTGTCGATGCAATGACACAGTTTCTTGACAAATTATTGTTAGTACTACCAGCATCACAGTCCCTCAACACATCATCTGCTGGAAGTTTGTATGAAAATGACCCCTAGAAGACGATGTATAAAAGTTAAGCCGTTTGAGGAAACTGCTTAAAAAAGGCATTCTATTTTTTATGCTACAAGTCTCAAGGAAATCACCTTCCTCATGCTCATGGCAATTTCACCCATATAATATGAGCAACTTAGAGTCAAGTTACGTTCTGGACTAACATTGTCTGTAACACAAGTTAAGCAATCATATTAATGATAATTGCAGCTTAGTCAAGAGTTATTAATAAATGGCTTCACAGCCCATGTAAACTCACCTTCTAAATGATTTTCAGATGATAAGACAACAACACTTCCCCTCCGATCTGAAACAAAGGCAGTTTCATCGTCCATAAGGACACAATCAGCGACTAGTCTCTGGACAGGATCGCAATATATTTGCTCCAATTTTCTGGAGTCCTGGACAGTAAGTGACAAGAGTCTCAATCTTATACCAATGTTGTTAAGAAATCATTAACCTAGTAATTGGTTTTTTCCCCTTATTTATTGTTCTTTCAATTGTCAAATGAATTGATCCCACATCCGGTTTTGCACACAGCCATTTATAAGGATAATGTAAAACATATAAGTAACCATATTAAAAGATGGGCATCCACTGACCTCATGATAAGAATAGAAAAGAATACCATCACGACAATCACCAACAGCTATCCTGGTGAAATGTGCAGTCAGAGTCATTATCGTAAAACGTGTTCTTCCAACAGCCAGTCTTCTCACCCTTTGAGAGTTATCATTTGGAAAACCACACACATAAAACTGAGGGAAAAATAATAATCTCTCTTTAGAAACTCCCCAACAAAATCTTCAAAGCAGGCTGTGGTAGTGAACAGGTGAAATTTTTTCATGACTTACAGAATTACCAGCAGAAGCCAAGAAGTAATGATCAAGGTAGGGGCAGACAGCAATAACCATGCCAGGCCAGATAGTTGAATAAGCCAAGCGTAAGTGCCAGGATTCAGTTTCTTCAAGCTTGCCACCATCACAGCTATTATCATCTGGACTGCTGCAGATACTATTGCAGGAAAGCTGTTCTGCAGCATGGCTACCAATAGGTGAACTTCTCTGGGTCATAGAACCAGTGTCTGAATTTTGTACGTGGTCAAGGCAAAGAACCACCAAGCGGCCTTTTGTACTGTAAAATAAACACCATACGATTTGTAAACAAACAGAAAGCCCCAAAACAAAGAATTAATTTTGACCCAAAATCAGACAAATTATAACTCGAAGATTATGATTTTATCACAGGTAGCTTCAAGAATAAAAACCTTTCAGCTTCACCACTTGGCATTATAGCTGGTCCAGCAGATAAGCTAGTTCCAATCACCAACACATTCTCATTCCCAACCTTTACAAACTCCATGCATTTCCCCGTCTCCCCAGAATCAAATTTGAAAGATGCCAAAACTGAGCCACTCAAAGAATCCACACAACAAACATCCGATGAGCATGAATCATTATCCAATTCTGTCCTCATGATAAGTAACAGCCTGCTTTCATTATGATATAAAACTTTCCTTGGGGTACCACCAAGATGAAATTTCTGCACATTAAGCCTCTTACTTGGCACCATTTCCACCTACACAAATTAAAGAAAAAACATAATGTCAAGTGCTCTTCGCATGTAATCTATGTCACCTTATTCATACAAGATAAAAGATCCAAAAGCTAACATGCGACTCAGGTTTTTTCAACAAAGAAATCAAGGCAGGTGATATTAATATGTGTATGATACAGTAGACGTAGAACACAGATTTGGCTCAATCACGATTGCTTCTACTTATGCAGTGCTCCAATATATGATATATAAAAATGTTCTGGGCAAGTATAAAAGGATGAAGAGTCTTAACTCCAATATATGATATATAAAAATGTTCTGGGCAAGTATAAAAGGATGAAGAGTCTTAATATAAATCAACAAATGTCAGAACCGCCAATTTACCAAGTGGAGACTATTTTTGGCAACAAACAAGATTCCTCTAGGGCATTCAGTCGAACATACAGGAGTGACATGAGTAGAAGGTTGAAAGGATATAGATGTATAAGATAGGCTGTGTCTTGCAGTCTGCAATAACCAAGGCCTATCACTGAGAGCAATCATATCAGCATCAATGGAATCACTTAATGAAACCAAGAAAACAGGTGTAATACCAATACGGCGTACAGCAACCAGCTGAAGATCAACTGGTAAGTCTCCTTCAGTACGACAGGATGTACTGGACACAGACTTTGGAAATTCATTCTTAGCAGAAACTGAGTTTGATATGACCTGGAAGTTAATTGTCGAGGTACCAAAAAAAGTCTGTTGGGTAGGTGTCCTTGTGGGCAACAGTGTTGAAGCACTAGGCCACTCAAACCTAAGTAGCATTCCGTTCCTTAATCCCAAAAGAACATACGGGCGATCAACTATGACAAGCCTCACATCTTGTGGAACGCATCCACTAACAGAAGTCCCCATGGTGTTTGTTAGTGATATGGTCCCTGTGGCAAGAACTTGTAGCCCCTTATCATGTGTAAAGGACACAACTTCTACTGAAGGTTTATGAGTACCAATTACAAATAAATTATCAATTTGATTTCCAGATGGAAAGGTTGTCACAAGATTGTTAACTGCATAATCCATCAAGACTTTATTCAGATCAGGGTGCTTCTCAGGTATGGAAATACAAGATAACTCATTCTGCAATTTTACACACTGCAACTGATAAATCTTGTAATGATATGCCGACAAAGTACTGATACCAAGGATGAATAAGAAGGATGGATTAGATGTTGCAACAATTATTATGCCATGCCCTACAGCTCCGAGACATATTGTCATATTTTCAGGGTACCATGATGTGCATACTGGAGATGACAAAGGAATACCATCAGGAGGCACTGCTCCAACGGGCGAACAAAGTCTAACTCCGGATTGGTGAATTTGTACCAACACACCATCAGCCACAACACCACAAGCCAAAGTACAGGCATCAGGCCTAAAACCTACTGATTCGGTTACATCAGAAAATCTGACACCAACTGAGAGAACTCTGGTCTCTTCAACAAATGACAGTACTAGAAAAGAATGATAAGGATCGGACACTTTCATTTTAACTGTCCATGTACCAGTTACACCTTGATAAATTGGAGCAGTTTTCAGCAATTTCTCCACGCTGATACCACTCCGAATGATCCGCAAGGATCCCTCAGATGCTATTCCAGAGCATGCAAACATTTGATCATGTTTTTCATCAGGATAATCAACAATACACATATCCAAGATTGGTGCAATGTTTTGAATTGAACTTCTGTACTGTAGAACTCCCTCTTCAAATTTTAAGACCATCCCATCAGACATGTCAACAATAGCTGCCAGAAATCCACCATCAAGCCATAACAGAGCATTGCATGGTCGACCTTTGTAAAGACAATCGGATAAATTTACTCTGGTGCCATCCGACTCAAAAAGGACTTCAATTGCATAAAGATCCCCAGAGTCAGCACTAAATATTATTTTAGAACAATTGGTTATACTAGGTTCCCAACTCCATGAGCAAACATAATTAGAACCAGGTTGTAAACTACTAGAGCCATCGATATTCATTGGATCATCACTTTTATTTATGTCACCAAGCTCCAGTAAAGCAGAGGCAGCGACACTATAAATACCTTCTTCATCCATAATATCTGGTATTCTATTTATGTTTTTGAGTTTCTTTCCCTCCGCTGGTGTGAAATTTAAGCTTGTCCTGTAGACACAAGAAGGATTCTGGACATTCCTGAAATCCATGAGGACAACATCACCGGCCCTAAAGAGGAAGGCAAACCCATGAGAACGAGGGACTTCAACTATATGATAAGCTAACGCTCCAGTTTCTGCAAATTGATATACAACATGGATAGCTTGCTCCTCAATGTCCCATTCTAACAACATAAGCTCATTCCGATAAAAAGATCCCCACCTGTAGATCCCAAAGGAGAGCTTTTTAACAATGGTAATAAGTTCTTAATATTATAGTACTTGCTAAATACAATAGAAGAAAAGATCAAGATAGTTGCTCAGGGCTTTATTAGTAAAGGAAAAGTAGCAAACGTTCACGGTGAACATGCCGATAATAACCTATTAAGAAGAATGGCCAACAAAGGCTTCTGTTCTTCTCCAAGTTGATTGTAATCTCGTGAAATGAAGCACATGCTCCATATAGTACCAGAAATATTAGTAAAACCTTTTGCAGATTCCAAGTGCCCATCTTTCTCAGGAGGAACAAAGATTTTCTGAAATGAAAGAATGGTTAAATGCATATCAGGAAGTTCTGGCATCAAGTTAACCAGGAAAACTGCAAGCAGATACCAGAGAAGGGCAAAAGCACATAAATCTTTGGAATAATGTACCAGCACAGACTGACCTTCTCGATGACATCACCACTTTCAGACATTGAGACCGAGAAAATAGCCAACTGATCCTCGTAAGCACTCGCAGCGACAAAACAACCACTGTAAAGAGCAAAGCAGTTAACTACCTACATGAATAGCCATTCTACAAGCTCTGAGCGGCAGCCTAATGACTGTCTATTGATGCATCATGCATGGGAACACCAGAGAGCACAAGCTTAAAACAGGAAGCAACTAACCTGGAATCAACAGCCAGCATCCTTCCAACTTGATGCCTTGAATTTCCAGGATCAGAAAGTTGAACATGGCTCAAAGGGAAAAACCTATACCCAGAAAAGAGGGGGGGACATAACATTTTGGGCTAGTGTCGGTGAGATATAAAGGTACATATTGCAGAAAAAAAACCTGTGCATTTCATTGCAAAAGGTCAGAAAAGAAAGCTTTCCGGAATCTGAAACCACAAGTAACATATCCTTCCCCGGTATCTAGAAAACAATTAAGCAGGTAATATTTAATCCAATATGAGTCCCAAACATGAACTTTTCATAAACTAATGAGCAGCACAAACCTTTGGGTTCTGCACATGAAACTTGTTGTTCCAGGGAAGGACTGCTAGATCTTTTATAGTGCCAAACACGGGTTGTTCAGAAATAGATTGAACAGTCCCATCTTGATCAATTATCACCAGTTCTATTGATGATTCCTGGAACAAGCTCCTATGGTTACCAACATATTTGTTTGTAGAAATTGCAAACTATTCGCATCTCAAAGACATAAACACAAGCCAAAGACAATACTAATGGACCAGGAAGATATCTAGTTGAGCTGATATAAAGCAATGGTAGGGTATTAGAGGCGGAATCTCAAGGAATGGAGCAGCTTGGGAACCACTGAACATCTAGATTCTACAGAAAAAGATTAAATTTGGAGTATTTTTCTGACGTAATTTAGTTAAACCTGATATACAAGCACAGAAATAAAATAACAGCTGAGATGCTGCGGCAATTGGTCCTTTGTCATCGATCATAGCTACCCTAAAACATACCTTTCCAAAGACGACGTCATAGGAAGATGGGGAGCGGAAGTGGCCGCAGACAGCTTGAAGAACAACGCTGCCTCTGAGGACTGTTTTGGCCTAGTAAAATGCATTGGAAGGTGATTGGGAGCTAGATGCATTTGGGCGCGATGACGACGACGATGAAGATTCTTCTTCTGATACCGCCATCACTAGGGTTTTAGATTTTAATGGGGAATGGAAGAAATCCTATCAGTGATCCACTTAAGTGGAGAAGCTGTCGATTTGAGAGGGGGGATTTCGAAGCTTTGTTTCCGCAGTCATGTGCTACTCTGCTCGTGCTCGTCGACATTCTGCATATTTATTTTCTGACATAAAATTTCAATCATGCCAGAGCAATTTCCCCGGTGCCAGAGTGCACCCCGCTTAAATGACAACTTTGCCTCAACTGATGCCTCCACTCTATTATTATTATTATTATTATTATTATTATTATGGTAATACTAAATTCAGTCACTTTTGACATCTATCATAAACCGTTAAGGGTTAGGGATGTCAATGGATTTTAGATCCGATCCAGATTCGATGGTTCAGATTCATTTTTTAGGATTTGAAGTATTAAAAATTTGGATCCGATGGATCTGGATCATACTCTAAAATCTCGAATTTGGATCTAAATTTTAATTTTTGAAATTCAAATCCGGTCCAGATCCGATCCGTAGACCCGATTCAATATATATATATTATTTTAATTAAATATTAGTTAACCCTATATCAAATTTTAGTATTTTTTTTTTCTTTGTCTTCTTTCAATTCCAAACATTTGCTTCCCCATTTTACTTCGACGGATCTTCTTTCAAAAATCTACTCTCTCTCTTCATTTTACTTCGATTCCACCTCTCCATTTTATTTTATTTATTAATGATTTAATCAAAAATTTGTGACAACACTCTTGATTTTTCATACCATAAAAATTTCAACAGTTGAAGCATCAACAAATCCTCAAATTTGGATGTTTTTGTGAATGATATATTTGCAGTTTTCATTCATCTTTTGTGATACAATTTGATTTTATATTTTTAATATTGATTTCTATTTGATTATGAAGACACAAGACATAATTTCATTTGAAAAAACTCATAAATAGTGGAAGAAAACCCTACAATCAATCAAACATGGTTGATATCGAATTAGTTCAAGAATTTATTAAGTATTTGAGGAATGCTGATGATAGATTGATTAATTTAAGATTTATGTTAGAAGAGAAAACATATGGATCTGAGTCTAGACCTTGGACCTTGTAGATCCAATTGATCTGGGTCTGGATCTCATTTTTTGGATCCAATGGATTTGGATCGAATCTGGATCCAAGCAAAAAAATTGAATCTGAATCTGGATATAACCAGATCCGGTTCAAATCCGGTCCATTGTCATCTCTAGTAGGGATATCAATGGGTGAGTTTTACCCGGATCGATTCGGAACCGCTCAAAACCCATTAAATTTTAAAGTAGCGATTCTGGTTCCGATTCCAGATTAGCTTTAGACCCGGATCGTTTAGATCCATAGTTTGATGGTCCGGTCATGTCTGGATCTGGTTCTGGTTCCAGAACCAGAATCAATACTTATTCATTGGTTCTGGTCCGAATAAAATCCGTCTATTTACAAGCCTAAGTTTAAATAGGCTTGCCAATGAGCTAGTTTTATTCATATCGATTCGAAATCATTAATAACTCATTAAATTATAAAGTAACGGTTTCGATTCTAGTACTGGTTCTTGTCCGATATTTGTCCGATTCTGGTTTCAGACCCACTCAGATCCGGACCGCTTAAGATCCATAGTTGATGGTCCGATTCTGTCCAAATCTAGTGTTTAATAGGTCGGTTTCAGAACCAAAACCATTATTTATTTATTGGTTATGATCCGGATAAAACCCACTCATTAACATCTCTAATCCCTAGTAAGGATTTTGCATAATTCATCAAATTATAGTTAAACTGATAAATTTTAAGAGATTGGTTAAATTCCGAAAAGTTTACATAGAATTACTTTTTTTTTTACTATTAAACCTATTCTTTCGATAAATTTGATTTTTTTTAATTTTTTTATTGCAAGTGTATCTCATTTGCTAATATGATAGATACAATATAAGATGGTCAAAATGTGAATTAAAAGATTCATTAATTTATGCTTTCTACAACATTCATTTCTATATTCTCCCCCCTCCTCGCGAGCATAACTCATAGGAGTACCTAAACGGTTTTCGATTTTCGGTTGGAATCGAAATCGAACCGAAAATCAAAAAATTCGATTATCGGTGCGTTTCGGTTTCAGAATTGAAATTTTTTTTGGTTATTGGTTAACGATAACCGAACGGTTCGAAACAGAAAAATCGTTTTTTATTTTGAATTATTAATTAATTAATTAAAAATTCTGAAAATCAATTTTTAATTATTACTCCCTCCGTCCACCAAAAACGTGCATTTTATTCATTTTCGGTCCGTCCACCAAAAATATACACTTTCCTTTTTTAGAAACATCAACTTTACATTTTTACCCTCAACTTATCCACTTATTTACAAGAAAACACTCATGACCCACCTTTTTACATTCACAATCCATTAATATATTCATTTATTATCTCAATGACACACCTTTTTATACACATTTACTTTACACTCATTACAGTTTTCTTAAAACTTGTGCCATCAAAAACGATGCACGTTTTTGGTGGGCGGAGGGAGTACTTTATTAATTATTTTAATTATTTGTTAAATATTTTATTTATTTATAATAAATTTCAGTTTTTTAATTATTATTTTATTTATTTTTATTATTAAGTAATTTTAATTCGATTTTTGGTTAACCGAAAATCGAACTGTCAGAACCGATCGGTTTTCGGTTAACCGAAAATTTAAAACGGTTCGATTTCGGTTCCAGTTTTTTGAAGAAATTGATTCGATTAAATCAAAAAATTCGATTCGGTTACCGAAACCGAATCGTTTAACATCCCTAATGACTCAACTCAACATACGCAAACAATAACATTTTTCTGTGCGTGAAAAATAGAATGAAGAGGCATCTACAGTATATATATATATATATATATAGAGATAGAGATAGATAGATAAACATAGATTTTCAATGATTTTTTATGCTTAGTTTAATCTTATTTGATGTTGGAAATCATATTTGTAGAGATTATTTGTTTAGTTTTGCATTATTTTTGAAGAATTGATACTCTCATTCATTTTTACCATTTTTTTCATGAAAATTGGAGAATAACTTGAAGAGTTAAAAGTGGATATTATTAAACTACATCTCGATTGGAGTATGTGGATACAAACGGTTCTTAACCGGAGTTCGGACGAGAGATAACAAGCCAAAAAAGAAAGTCGCGCAGTCTGTCACGAACAATGCGAGAATTTTTGATTTTTTTTTTCTATTTTCACGAATTTTCTATTTCATTTTTTTTGTATTTTTGAGCTCAACTATGATCTATATTTTTTCTAGGTTTCAAGAAACATCCTTCATTTATAAATACTCCATCTTAACAGTCTTCATCATTCTTTTTCATATTTTTAGAGTTAGATTTTATTTTAGAGTTGCCTGAAAAAAAAAAATTATTATTTCACCATTCAAACTTGAAGTTCTTTATTATGGAATTTCTACACTTATTTTTATTGTTTAATTTAATCATGTTTTTCTTTATTTCTTATTATTTAATTTCAATTTTGTGTAACTAAATTCTTATTAATTCTAGGGTTTGTATTATGTAATAGAAATTTATGTAATTGATTTATAAAGCCTATTTACCTGTCAATTTATAATTTATGATTCATGATGTTATTTTATGCTAGATAATTGATCATTATTGATGCATGCTTCTGATTATAGATTTAACGATTTTAATTAGGTAATCGAATTCAGGAGTTCAGGAATTCATAATACAATTAGTCTAAAGACTTGACGGTTTTATAATTAATTGTATGAGAATAAATTTTATATGCTTTTGAGAGTTTTTATGTATTCTTAAGATTTATCGGGGATATAACATATATTAATATATTATTACAGATTGTCCGATTCAGGAGCCTGTATTATTTATGTGATTTTTAATCTTAATTAACTTAATTATGGTTGGTAGGGCTATAGATTGATTACATTACCTATGAACGGTCTTTTACTGGGATATTTTTTTAGATCTATTTTATTTTCTTAATTTTTATCCGACTTCTTATATCTATTTGTTTCCCTGAATAATGATGAATCGTCTATGTTTATCATTTGTTGTGTTTTTGTGATATCAGTCTATGTGGACACGATACTCTACTTGCTATTTGACTACAATAGATACCGTTTAATTAAGGTTATTTATTGCTAAGAAAATTAGTGATTTTATATATATATATATATATATATATATATATATAGGGATGGATCGGTGAGAACTCATCTTTTGGAGAAATATGAGAATCATGACCTAAGATTTGCTATATCATGATTGAGATTTAATTTTAAAGTTGTGTATAACGAAAATTTTCTAAAATTGTTGCACAACAAAATAATTTTAGAAAGTTTTCTAAACTAATACATTTAGCATATTTACGAATGGATTATGTGCATCATCTTCAACGTCTTATGCATAATTCGATTGTTCGCAAAAATATGAAAGATGTCATTGATCCATATATATATATATATATATATATATATATATATATATATATATATAGAGAGATGGATCGGGTAGGAAAGGATAATTTGGTATGAAATATGAATGAATCTGGACCTTTAATTTGCTATATCAATGGTTGAGATTTAATTTTCGGGTGTGCTAAAATTCTATTTTTGGTTTTTTTTCCTAGCGGATTCATGGATTATTGTGCAACACTATAACTTTGGTTCTCACGTTCTCTAAAATGGTGAAAGATGTTAACTACTATTATTATATATATATATATATATATATATATATATATATATATATATATATATATAGGGTTGGGTTCCCGTAGTACTCAGTCCCCAGATAGTATGTAGTACTCAATCTGAGCCACAATTTTCGAACATGTGGACACACCACAGCTTGACAAATGGCATGTCAAATTTCCTTTTTTTTATTTATTTAATTCCGTCAAGGGCATAACTGTAAATTCACCAAGTAATACCTAGGCAGTAAATTTTCTTGTTTTTACAGAATTTCATTCTCGCATCAACAGTTATCTTCTTTTCCTCTGTTACTTTCCATCTTCTTCACTCTATTTTTCATCTTCTTGGTTCGATTTTAGCTACAGAATTCATTCTCTACAAATTCTGCAACTAATTAACAACAAATCTTCAGATATAAACACTTATTCATCCACGAATTTTACAGTTTTTCGGGGAAAATCATGCCTCCGCGAAAAAGGAAGAGTCCAAAGCAAGATCCTGAAGGTATTTTAGTTGTTAAACTTTGCAAACATTGTGAAATTAGAAAATCAAACATGCATTTTAAACTTAGGTTTTTCGATTTTTGTTTGATATATTTACTAGGTTTCTGAAAAACAAAATTAATCAAACATGCAAGTTAAATATAAAATGCAAGTTAATCAAACATTGTAAAAAAATATAATAAGATCAAACATACATTTTTAATTCAGGATTTTTTTATTTTTGCGTGATATATGTACTAGGTTTCTGAAAAATATATATGTATGCTTGCTTGATATATTATAAATGCATGTTATTGTATTATCTAATGCAGAGGTTCTATAGAGTTCTCTTTGTGCATTTAAATTCTTGTTTTCATTCAATCAATTAATTATATATGCATTATATATTGTTTCGTTGTATGCATATATATGGAGAATCAGATCTGATGTTTAGTATATCTGAATGCAGTATATATTTTATTTTTGATTTTCACTGTAAAATATATATGTATGCATATTTGCTAATCTTTGAATGCATGGTATAGTAGTATTTAATGCAGATGTGCTATAGAGTTATCTTTATGTTTGTAAAATGTTACTTTCAATCAATGTAATATATATGTATTGACAGGTAGTTTAATTGTATGTATTTATATAAATAATTGTATGCAGTGTTTTATAATTTTGTGTGCATAATGTATTTCAGCATTGGTGAGTTTTCTTATTAATTTTTCGTGTTCATGAATGCATAAAACTTTCATTTGTTTATGAATTGCAATGGTGATTTGAATACATGTTGATTTTATGGTCAATTTTCTTAAAAATAGAAAGCTAACCACAAAGGTAAGAAAGATGTGCAAGCCTGGTTATACAGTCTTGAAGATACCATGGGCTGACCCAAACAACTTTATTAATTGTGGGATTTACATTATGCGTCACATGGAGACCTATATGGGACATAAAAACAACAAATGGATCCCAGGATTCTCGAAGACATCAAAGAAACAGATGAGAAAGTTCAGAGTGAAGTATTGCGCTTACATACTCAATGCGGATTGCAATGAGTTAAACAATCACAACCTGACATAAGCGCACTTGTACTACAACAGAAAATGCATGGATAGAAACCTCAGCCTGACCAACATTCTATTTCTGTAACAAAAAATTTGTGTCAAGATCAGACAAACAATGTAATAATTTTCTTTTTTTGTATCTTTTGTTGATGGCAAATTGTTGATGGATGATGGAAAAACTATGGTTATCTTTGTGTTAGATGATGGAAATATGTATGTGAATTATGATCTTTTGTACAACGCATGTGGATTTTAATAGATATTATGTGTTGTGTTCTAATTCTAATTCACTTTCAATACTGTTTGAATATAGTATTTTACGTGATTATAAAAAGCTACATTTATTCTAAGAGGATCATGCATTTTATAACACATGAAACTTCATTACTAAATAGAATCCGCATTCTTCAAAACTAGGAACACAAACAATGCATGTAATTGCATAGAAAAATGCATTTAAAAATAAAGATATCTGCATTTATAATTATATTTGCAACTATAATTCTGATATAATTATCACCTGCATATAGCTGACATCAACTCGAATTAACATCAAACACAATATCACATGCATAATAAAGATATAATTATCACAAATTCATTTAATTATGAACAAATATGCATTTAGAACATCATTAGGTTTCTGTTCATTATCACACTGGTATATATTCATCTTCAAAACTCAAATTAACATCAAACATAACAGCATCATCATTTTGGTTGTATAAAAAAATATACTAAAATCCAAAAATAAATCCTAAATCTAATAATACTAATCCAAAACAGGTTCTTGATCACAATTACGGGCATCATGATGTGCCATCTGTTTACAATTGCTGCATTTTCTCTTTGGCTTCTCTATCTTCTTCAATGCCTCTCCTTGTTGGACTTTAACCTTTTTCCACTTCATTTAGTCTTAACAACACCTGGAGACAACACATCAATCTGTTCTGTAGGTACACAACCATAAAACACATCAAACATATCTCTATTTGAACTACTCCCGCTAGAAGCATTGAAGGTGTAACAACATATCCATGACCATCAACAAGAAGTATAATAACACGAGCTTTACAGTTTACTCTTGTCGTCATCCTACATCTTTTCTTTGTACTCCCACTATCATACTTCTGACCCTCACGAGTACATACCACATACCTACAAGTAATAACTCCACTTTTCGAACGTTTAATAGGACCAAGCCGCCCTTGAAACCCACAACTCACTGCATAAGTCATGTAAAAGTTTTCACCATCTTTAAATGTTGGAAATTTCCTTCCAACATTAGGTTTTTGTTCATTATCACACTGTGGTATATATTCATCTTCAGAACTCGAATTCACATCAAACACAACATCATCTGCATAATAAAGATATAATTGTCACAAATATATTTAATTATGAACAAATATGCATTTAGAACAGCATAGACATGCATATAAAGTTGCTGAAAATACAAAAACATAAAAATTATATAGCATACACAAATAATGCATTCAAACTAACGTAAACATGCATCTAAATATGAAGAGTACTGCATTTAAACAACTACGTCCTGCAACTCGAGTGCTAAACTTTAAAAAGCATACAAACCATACCACATACACAAACAACACATGTATATAAGTAAATCTATACATCTAAAGAACAAAATATATGCATGTATAAAAGTAAAACATGCAGCTCAATTGCCGTATTTTTTAAAAACGCATTAAATATCTCAAATAATGATAAAAACACGGGCATAAGCATCGATACTCGTAGATTAATTCAAAAAAACTAAATATGTATGATTTTTCAATGAATTAACACAAATAATGGTAGAAACCCAACAAAATCGAAGAAAATTTGATTTCCGAACTTCAATTATAACAAATACTCTAAACTGTGATAAAGTAAATGCAGATTATCGCAAACTTATAGGTATTACCTGTGTGCTCGATCTCCATAGTTATATCTCCAGAAAACTGAACAATCGGCTAATGAAGAATTTGATCTGTAAATATAGAAGAGTTTTTAGTTTACTGCGTAAGAAGGAAAGAATCTGTTGAAAAGGAAAAGAATCAGTTGAAAAAAGGGAACCAAAATAAAAGTAAATGACTAATATGCCCTTACCTCCAAAAATTTACGTGTAAAACACATAAAAATCCTGCGCGAATCTTAACCATCCAATTAATAGGATGGATTGATGAGATTGAGTACTACATACTATCTGGGGCTCGGGTACTATTTGATCCCTCCTATATATATATATATATGAAGAGGGTTAATGTACGAACTATTTTTATCATGAGAACTCGAGAATAAAAAAATGATGAATTCAAAGTGAAAGTGATTAATCGTTGGAAAAGTTACTGAATCAAAAAAAAAAATCGCCTCTCATAGGATTTAAACCCTTGGTAAAAATTCTGAATTTTTGGATTCAGTAATTTTTCTACCAGATGCATTAACTATCATAGCAAATTTATTTTGTTAACAATGAATTTTCGTGATTCTTAGTTCTCGGGTTAAAAATGATTCTTATTTGAACACAAAACATTTACAAATTCAAAAAAAGACTAAAGCTTTTGAAATGTTTTGGAGTTAAAGGAATGACGTTTGTTATACTACAAACGTGATAACAATGCATTCTCTATGAAAATTATTATACTAAATAAAAATATTTGAATTTTCGTTCCTAATGAGATTCGAATCCGAGTGATGTACAATGTACTTATCTAGCAAAGTGATGCATCATCGTAGATCTTCGCGATCTAATGACTAGAAATAGTTCTCAAGTTCTCACTTTAAATAAGGTTTTTATTTGAACCAACTTCTATCATCCATATAATATATAAAAAGAAACTCTAGATATTTGTTATCTTTCTCTTTGAATAAGATCTCAATTCCAACGACAGTTTCATTAAATATCTTACAACTAGAATCCCTCTTTTTTCGATCTAGTTCTTCTACCACCACAAACCCCAATTAGATTCAGGTATGCTACACTTTTTAGTTATTGGGAGAACTCAATATTAATCTCTTTTACAATTAGTTTTGTATTTAAAAAATCATGTTTTTCTCAATGTTAATTTTATGTTAATGTATCAAGAGTTACTAATTATTGGGGTTTAAAAATTTTGATTTGTGGGGATGGTCAAGAGGATTGTATGTCTATGAAAATGTTGTGTATCAGGATATTTTTGAAAACTTCTGATGTGAGATTTTTTTTTATATTATTTTATATATTGTACTGTATATACTAAGATATTGCTCTTAATATTTGTAATTACATTCCCTATATATCTAGAATTTTCGAAATTTGATACCGTGCATTATACGAGTACAGTACTGTAATGAAAGCACAATTTGTGCAATAGCTTTTTTTAAGATTTTGAAATCACTCAGATCCTTGGCTGCAGGTCTTCTCCATTTTCACTTATCCTAAATTAAGATATAGATGCCAATTGCCAAAAGTAAAACAACTCAAATCAGTGTGTGTTGGCTTAGTGATAGAGTAGTTAATGTCCGAGATCAAAGGTCTTGGATTCGAATTCACCGTGACACGACCTTTAAAATTTATGTATTAAATTACCAAAAAAAAACAACTCAAATCATAAAAAATCCCTAAATTACCTTTTTGTTCTTGTTTTATTATATTTTTAATTTAATCACAGTTTTGAGGGGAATGAATGCCGTATTACCATTCCAGCGTTCTGTCTTAATGATAATGTGAACGTATATATAGATACGGTCCTCCAAATCCGCATTGACGAACAGAGACGGTTAGAAACAGACAAGAAACAATCAGCTCCGAGGAGAAGACGCATTTCGAGCCAGATTTTGATCTCAGGTGAAACATTTACTGCTCAAAATTCTATGACATTTTAAATTTCTTTCCACCTTTTTTAATTCTCTTCAGCCGTCACTCTGAGATCGTCACCAATTTAATGATTTCAATTTTCTGTCTCTGTATTTCGATCTTCTGCAGTTTAATTGGCCTGTTCTTCGGCGGATCTTCCTGCATTTTTGTTCTCTGTTTTTCATTGATAGAAGTGATTGAGGATAGAGTGATGCGATTAGATTGATGTATTCAAATGCAGTTGATTTTGTTTTCGTTTTTTTCTTTATTTGTTACGGTTCGGTGTATAAATTCTGCCTACTATTGTTAGGGGTTGGTTCATCTATGATCTAGCTAGTTTTATTTGCGATTTACTATCGAGTCAACGGATTTTGTGATTGGAATTTAGCTAGGAATTCACATCTTATGTTGTATGTCACACGTCCATGACATTGCATCCAGAACCATCGAAATCATTACTCTTCTTTATAGTCATTGGAAGATAGCACAAAATGTTGATTTAGCTTGAAACAATGTATAGTTAGGATTAATTTTATCCGAGTGAAAGGAATAGTGATTTAGTGCTGCATTTTTGGTAACTGGATATCTGATTTTGATTTTACAGTTGTCATGGATCCACCTACTGATGGTATCGAGCTTAAACCCGAGAAACTTGAAGAGGAAAAAGAGGGTGGGCCTTTGTTTCATTGTGATTTTTGTGATGCTGACGTAGTCGATAAAATAGCTCAATCGTTTCTTCCTGGTTTGGCTTCGGCATGCATTGACAACACTACTGGCGGTCTCTTTAAGACCCCTGCTACTGTGGCTGTTGACATCAGAAGAGAAATGGTTGATTACCTTATCCAACGAAGTGAAAATTTTGTGGCTGAATCAGTTGTCCTAGAAGGTGGTGGGGATGTCGAAGTATCTGCAGACCCTTACGATATTATCTCTGATTTCGTTGATGACTTTGTCCATTCAAAAAGAAATTTCTTCAGTCGAGTTTCTGGATGGCTACTGAGTGAGAAAAGAGAAGACTGGATAGACGATCTCATACAGGAGATGGAGATCGATGGTTTTTGGCTGCTGAACCGGAGGAGCACAGTTGCACAAACGCTCTTGAAAAATCTTGATTTCAGAAACACATATCACTGCAACATGAACTTCAAGTCTCCAGGAGATTTAGAAACGCACAAGTTGAATTGTGGTTTTAGGACATTGTCGTGCAGCAATGAGGGATGTGATTCGACATTTAGTGCGGCTCAGATGGAACATCATGATTCTACCTGTCCTTTTAAAATGCTTCCATGCGAGCAAAACTGCCCAGACATCATAATGAGACGTGAGATGGACAGACATTGCATCACTACCTGTCCGATGAAGCTTGTGAAGTGCCCTTTTCACTCAGTAGGATGCCAGTCCACTGTTCCTCAACGTACAATCGAGAAGCACAGGTCCGAGAATCTCCCTAGCCACTTGCTCTATATCCTACAGGTTTCCCACAAGGAAGAATCACCAGAAGATCTGAAAGAAAGGGTACAAGAACTGGAAAAGGTAAGCTATCTAAAATGGTTGGTATCTGTTGTGTATGTATAACTGCTATATGCAACTTACCAAGAAATCGGAGATGTGAAGATACACCTCGTGTGTTTTTTAAATACTAATGAGTCTTTCAATTGTTTTTAATAAACCGATGCCGAATTGAATAAACATATCAGTCTAGTTGAAATACAACAAACATCTGTAATACTGAATATAAAGCATCTTTTGGTAGTAATCCTGGATGCGTTATAACCTCTTTGGCTTCAAGAAATTTATATAGCTGTAATATTTTCCGAAGGGTTTCAAAGTAGTTGTGTTTTGTTATTCTTGAAGGAAAAAAATAGTTGGACCAGAAATGATCTTTGAGTTCTTTTTAACTGTTTTTATTCTCATGACAGCTAGCGTCTCCTGGACGATTAGCATCAACCCGTGATGCTAGATCTTTGACGTATGTGGTTAAAGATCTTGAAGCAAAGCTTGGGCCTATAAAGGTAAAGAAACATAGAAAAAGCGATGAAGAGGTTGAAGATTTGATTGATCTAAGGGAGGAGAAGACAAACACAGAGGCTAAGACGAATGTGGCAGTTAAACAAGTGAGGTTTGAGGATGAAAAGGAAGCAACCGCAGCTGCTAACTCACACTTGCAAGGCAGTGATCATGGAAAGAGAGAATTGGTGGATTCATCGGATGAGGTGGTTGCATCAAACTCTGTGCAAGAAAACTCAAAAGATTCATCCGAAGAAGAAGTGGTTAATCACATTAAAGAAGAGGCTCCCACACCAACCATCCAACATGAGAAATCACCCCCCCAAGGAATCATCAACTAGGGAGAAGGGATCAATGGAGACGTACATAAAAAAGAGATGTAATGTATAGATAAAGTACACACAACATTAATTGAGATCGTATAGCTACAGGTACCAGGACATACAGAAGAGTTGCAGATGAGTTTTGCTTTTCATTGTACCGTTTTCCCCCACCTCTTTGGTCAATTTATATCAACTCGTTTAGTTTATTCCTTCGTTCATTCCTTTGCCATCTATAAAAACTCATCAGCTGAAAATATATGTAACCTGTATCCGTGCGGTCAAGTTTATCAATGATTGGATTATTGTATCAACATCTAGTTTTGTTGTATAATGCATTATCACAAATTCATTACCTGCAAACACGGAGAATTAGATTGAAAAAGGTATGGAAAGTAAAGTTGCAAATCTGAGTATAAAGCTTTAGCAAATATGTCATGATTGTTAAGGATTGTACATCCATTTTCTAATGAATACAGCGAAGCATAGTCTTTCGGTGCAATCAGAAATCAGAATGGAGGATATGAGAATCCGTAAGTACGGACAAAACATGTTACTGTGTCTGTGTGGTTGTTCGTGATTTTACTTTTACTATTCCATTGTTGCTGCCCTTCTTCATTTGAGCCACGATCTGGTGCAACTGGATGCACGTGTATTTGTCATAATTAAATTTTAATTATGATTAATAAATTTTAATTGAGGATTGATGAATTCTGATTTACTCAGGATGTACATACCTTTTTGTCTTTTTATTTTGATTGGATCGTATATTTCACATTTGCGATTTGCTAAATATGATCAAGTATGAGGGTTTATGCTAAGTACGGCTGTACGGGTAATTCTATACACTTTTTTGTTTAAGTGAGCGGGAATGTTATTGATTTATTGAGGTGACGGTGCCCATTGATTCCCGACACTAACGCTTACATATTTTGCTATTTTCTGCGTTGGGAATCTAATCCAAATGCAAATAAATATGAAGCTGGCTGTTATTTTGGTTTTGTAGTGAGACAAAGAAACAGTAGATTAATTCTTGAAATTGCATCGAAACTTCCCCCTCCCCCAACTTCACTCAAGTTCTGCTACTTACAAAGGTTTTTGTATACTATATAATATGACCAAAGGCAAAATCCCATGAAATACAATATTGACCAACTTTAACACGGAAACATTATAAAAGAAATAATTAAAAAGAAATTAAGAAAATACCCCTTAACCCAAATCTACAAATTTATCCATGCCTGCACCAAACAAATCACTAACTGATTTATAGGGTACTATTACATTGAGTTTATAAGCTTTTCATGATAACTTGTTTAATTTGTTTTAGTATTATAAGCTCATTTAAGATATTTGACGATTATTTACAAAGGGAAAAAAATTTTCTTTCTCGGAATGATTATCAGCAAGTGTTTCGACAAACTTTTTAAAGCTGATTTTCAGCTTTAGATAAGAAAAAAGTAGTTTTTGGGTTTGCAAAGAGAATATGCACATGGATTTGATGTGGCGATTTGCAGATGAATCTAAAAGCACACCCAGAGGTGCTTTTTTCAGTTTTCGTTATTTTTGTAAATAACTTGAACTCCTTTTTGACATTTTATTCCTAATAATTATTAACATGTAACACTTTATTTCCTACACTCAAATAATAATTTGCTCTGCATAATTTAATATCTTGGTAATCAAAAATTTATATGATTTACTAATTCTTACATTCAAATACTATTTAATCGATATACTAGGATATTTTATTTTTATATTAACATAACACACCAATGAATCCTGAAAATAGAAATTAAAAAGAAACACTACAAACAAACGCGCGAACAGCGACGGATTAGCAACGCCTAAAATTCGGGTCGCCATTCAGCGACGGAATAACGACGGTAAAAATTAACGACGGATTTGAGACGTATTTAAGACGAAATTTGGCGGGCCTATTTCGCGCGAACATATAACGACGTCACTTTCGTCGTTAATCCGTCGTTGAATTTAACGACGGACATAATTCGTCGTTAAATTAAGGATTTTTTATTTTTTTTATTGTACAATTTAAATAGACGTCGCTGATCCGTCGTAAAATAACGGATGTTTTAATATTTATTTTTTAATTAATAGTAACGACGGATACTTTCCGTCGTTAATTTTATTTTTAGTTTTATTTATTCTAAATAATTATTACGACGGAATGTATTCCGTCGTTACTATTAATTTTTTTAATTTTTTTACGCCAAGAATTATAACGACGGATATTATAGTCGTTAGTTCCTCGTAAACTTATTTTAACGACGGATTATGTCCGTCGTTAACTTTTCCGTCGTTAGTACGTCGCTAGATGGTTTTAAATATAACGACGGATAGTTTCCGTCGCTAATCCGCCGCTAAGAAATAATATTTCATACGTCTTCTTCCCCAAATTCATTACGTTCTGCGCCCAATTCCCACCTAATTACCGCCCGCCTCGCCGCTGCCGCCTCCGTCTCCATCTCGCCATCGCCGCCGCCGCCCCAAGCTCCACCACCACCCTCCCCAATTCCACCACCCACACCACAGCCACCATGTAGCCATACCACCGCCGCCGCCCGCCACCATCACACCACCGCCGCCACCGCCACCGTCGTATATATATATATATATATATATATCTATTTAAAATTTATATTTATGTATGTATTTGTTGTGATATATATATACATTTTCATTTTCCTCAACACCATGGTTTATGAATGATTGTATGTGTAGATGCAGATTGTGTGTTTGATTTATTTATGAATGATTGTATATGTGTAGATGCAGATTTATACACACAATGATTTTGTCAATAATGTGTAGAGATGGTGAGATTAATTTTTGAGTTTGGAAGTTAGGTGTTTTTTGAGGTAAATTTTGTGTAACCAATGAATGGGGTGCAGATGTTTGTTTTCTTGCCTTTGGGAGAAAAAGGGTTAGATGATGAGGGGCTTTTACAATATGAGAGACTAGGTTTTTGTTATTTCCATGAAAATGTTATTTCTTTACATTGCAGAGAATCACAACTAAGACCTTGTTATTATTAATTACTCTCAACTAAGACCTTGTTTTCAATCATCTTATTAATTGTAGTGTTACGAATTTTTTTATTTTTCAAAAAGATTACCAGTTAAATGAGCTCAAGGTGTTCTATTTCAACCTTGGAAAATATATCAAAGGTACATTTGTACCTAAAATTCCATGATTAGTTTGAACTTATAGAAAACATCAAATATGTATTTTGACCTTTCTATCTAAGAATACTATACTCAAACTTAGTGGTGAAGTAGATAAGTATGTGGACAAATCCACCAACATTTTTGTAGGTTGAGCTCATTGCATAAGATATTTTGCCCCGGCCATGTGGCTCTTGTGCAAGACCAAGGATCTACATGCTACTATGTTATGGGATTTGCGATATTGTGATTTGTTGTTTATATATTATTGGAGCGAGAGTTTGTGATCTATAAAGATAAAACAAATGCAAAGACTCTAAAGTTGCATACACTGATAAATCTTGTTTCTTCTTTTGATTTATCGAATTTGAATTCTATAAATATTAGTTTCATCCTCACATGGTAACAAAGTATAAAATTGCAGAATTCTAGTTTATAAATTTACACTCCTATGGAAAAAAAATTGTACTAAAATTAACAATTATAGCTGCTTAAAGATTACAAGTAAAGTGACCATAAAAATGAAAAGTTAAGCCTTTCAAAAACGCGCACAAACAAAAGGAAAATAAGTTTTCTGAGACGGAAAGGAAAAGAAAAAAGTAAAGCGAATCTAAAAGTTGATCATCCTCTCGTAGACGGAGGCTTAAAATGATGTCGGAAATTCATTATTTACATACTGCAGCGTACTATATATTCTTGTACTAAATGTAATTGTTCCTAAATAGGTAAAATTGTTGTATATTTTATTAAAATATGGTATCTTTAAATCGAATAGATTCTATATTAAATGTAAGTTTATGCCTTACCATCGTTAGAACGCTATATATAAACTAAATATAGGGGTTGGATTTACTAGAAACTTTTCCATTCTAAAAATTAAGAACCAACATAATCATATTAATCAAAAAGTATTATTTTATACATAACATATTTTTATACGTGAAAAAACGTAGTATCGAAAAAAGTTTTTGAGTTGGAAGGACCGAACTTTCTCGGATGGTAGGAAGAATATTCTTTCAAAGTTGTGGTTTAGGCCATACCAACTTAAACGATCTCTTGTTTTAAGATCTTGGACTCGATTTGTGATGATATATGGAGAATTTGTACGGGCTTCTAGTGCGGTAATGAGGAGGAGCAATGATGCATGCATTGGGTGAAATGGTCTACTTTATATTGCTCGAAAGGTATGAGAGGGATAAGATTCTGAGATATCAAGATCTTCAACATGGCCTTGCTCACTAAAAACGATGGGGTTGTGGTGTGTCGTTTCAATATGGCCTTGCTCACTAATTAATATTAGTTTCAACATGGTCTACTTTATCAAAAGATTCTATATTTGATAAAAATGTTATTTCCATGAAAATGTTAATTCTGTATCTGAGTGTGTCGTTTCTGCTCGAGAATCACAAAAATATGATAAGGGCCTACCGACCCAAATAGTAAAATTGAGCTCGGCCCACCAATATGCAAACTCGGCCATAATGTAGGGGTGTAGTCTGCTAGTTAATATGTTGTGAGTGAACCACGTAATTTCTGTTGTCAAATTTAATCAATCTTTCTTGCATATACATCGTAACAATAATGTACTTTTCTTCATCCATATTCGTAAAATTCAAAATCTGGACAACATGGCATATTTCAAATAGAAAAAGTTCACATGATCGTTTATTTCTCTTTGATAATAGAGTAGCAATCACAAAATTCCTCTCCTTCCCTTCACATGTGATGTAGTGGTCACACCATTAATATCTATATGTATTGCTATATATATTAATGTTGTGATCATTTACATCACATGTCCCACACGTGAAGGGTTAGGAGACTAATTTTGTGATTGCTACTCTTTATCAAAGAGAAATAAGACTAATCATGTGAACTTTTATATTTGGTGATTTATATTTATGCATCGATTTTATACCTCTACAAATTAGTTTCATGTCGACATGCATCCGTGTTACTTTTTATATAGTATATGTCTCGTGCATTTCTATTTCTATAACGTGAGAACCTTTTGTTATGAAACGTAGAAATAGACTTGGATCCGAATATGAGTATCTTGTCTTTTGCATCTAAATATTATCCTAACATAACCAAACATTAGAAAATTATGCGCATACCTCTATTTACCAATAAATAGAGTTATGCGGCATCTCTCTTTCACCTAAATTCTCTCCCTCTTACAAATGTACTTCCAAATCATTAACCAAATGTACTTCCAAATCATTAACCAAATTAAAGTCGGGCTTAGTAGTTGGTACTCGAATAATTGCCTCTCACTTCATCTCCCAACATTTGCGAACATTCATCTCCCAAGATTTGCTTCTCACTTCCAGAATCCCATTTCCCCATGACAGGAACATTTGCCTCTCACTTCCAGAATCCCATTTCCACTTCCTCGTGATGAGTCAGAATCGTGAATGGATGTATAAGCGTTTAGTACTGTGGTGGATTAAATCATGATTTTCTTCGCGACTTGAAAACTTCATTGAGTTTGCTAGTAATAAACTATCATTCATGGATGGGGAAAAGATCAAGTGTCCTTGTAAGAAGTGCAATAATATACCTTATCAAGTACAAGATACCGTGCGATATCACGTTTCAAAATTTGTATTTGTTCCAAATTATAACACTTGGATCTTCGAGGGAGACAAATGTGAGTATAGATCCGGCAATGCGATATCACCCGAACCTCAATCAAGTACGTGTCGACGATGGTAATGGATGCTTCTGGTCCTCGCTTAACTTTGCCGAGCTCAAGAGGAACCAAATGTCGAGGCACGAAAATTTTACGACATGTTGACGCCGATAAACCGTTGTGGCTGTGTTGCTCAAACCATTCACAATTGTCTGTTGTGGCTCGACTTCGAGTTGGAAAGTCGAGAATAATATATCCGAGAAAGGTTTTGATCAAATAATGTAACTCATGAAAGAGACAAATCCAGTTGTAATCTTGTACCGATGACTTCTACAAAGACGAAGAAATTGTTGCGTGGCATGGGATTGCTCGTGCACAAGATAGATTGTTGTCCACATAATTGCATGATTTATTGGCGACAAGATTCGAATTGACGAGATGTAAAGTTTGTGAGCATCCACGTTTCAAGAGCAATAATCGAGCATCCGAAACTCGAAAGAAATCACAAATTCCATGTAAGAAGATGTATTATTTTCCTCTTACTCCTCGACTCAGAGGTTGTATGATCCGAGGCTACAAAGGAGAATATGCGTTGGCATGCATCGTCGATCGATGATGGGGTCATCGCCATCCGCGATACACACCGCATGGAAGCATTTGAGCATGAAGTTTCCTTTGTTTGAATCTGAGATTCGTAATGTTAGATTGGGTCTTTCGACTGATGGTTTCCAACCTTTTGGTCAATCAGGACAACAATATTCTTCATGGCCTGTTATAGTTACTCCTTATAATCTTCCTCCATGGATGTGTATGAAGGAACAATATATGTTTCTCACAATTCTAGTGCCAGGGCCACGTAATCCAAAAGAAAAGATTGATGTGTTCTTGCAACCATTAATTTCAGAGTTAGTAGATTTGTGGGAAGCAGGTGTCCTTACCTATGATGTCTCATTGAAACAAAATTTTCAGATGCGTGCTGCATTGCTTTGGACAATTAGTGACTTTCCTGCGTACTCTATGTTGTCTGGATGGAGTACAGCTGGAAGGTTAGCTTGTCCACATTGCATGGAGGATACTGAAGCGTTTACTTTACCAAAAAGTGGTAAACAGTCATGGTTTGATAATCATCGAAAGTTTTTAAATCCCGATCACCAATTCAGAAGGGATAGAAGAGGATTCGAGAAGAATACGGTGATTACTAGTAGTCCACCTGAAGCGCTATCGGGAGAAGAACTATTATCTAGGATTGAAGGAATGAGACTAGTGAAGGTGGCTGAAATGGGTAGTGATGCAATAAATAGTAGTATTTCCAAATATTTTGGTAGTGGTTGGAGGCGGAGTATATTCGGGATTTAGCGTCGAGTTCTCTTTGATTCGACATAATTTGGATGTCATGCACATAGAGAAGAATGTATTTGATAATGTGTTCAACACCGTGATGAATATTCCGTAAGACGAAGATACGAGCAAATCAAGAGAAGAACTTAATTTGTCTTGCAATAGACCGAGTTGAAGATGAATGAGTCGACAGCAAGTATCCAAAAGCTTCTTACACACTTGACAAACATGAGAAAAAGTCTTGTGCGAATGGGTGAAAGGTCTTAGATTTCAGACGGTATGTCTCAAATATGGGCGTATGTGTAGACATGACCAAATTGAAGATGTTTGGGATGAAGAGTCACGATCGCCATGTTTTTATGCAACAGATACTCCCGATTGCATTTCGAGAACTTCTCCCACCTAATGTTTGGAAAGCGATACGAATTAAGTTTATTTTTCAAAGATTTGACCTCTCGAAACATCAAACTTGAGGACATGTGCAAACTTCAAGAAAATATTCCGACCATTTTATGCAAGCTCGAGCGTATATTCCTCCTAGTTTCTTCGATTCAATGGAACATCTACCAGTCCATCTAGCAGATGAAGCTCGTATTGCCGGACCAGTTCAATACCGATGGATGTATCCATTTGAAAGGTAAAACGACCACTTTAACAGTTGTTGTCCATATGTATAAATATACACATATAACTATTAATCTTTTTTATATACATTGATAGATACTTACGTAAGTTGAAAACAACGTGAGAAATAAAACTCGAGTGGAGGTTCTATTTGCAATGCGTACTTAGTAGAAGAAGCATCAACATTCTGTTCTTATTATTTTGAGGGTCACGTAAGAACGAAACATAAGAATGTGCCTCGTAATTATAATGTTGGGGGAGATATTAGGCATGAAGACTTCCCAGATATGCTTTCAATATTCAAGCAAGGTGGACGCCTTTTGGAAAAATGTCAAGAGATATCTAGATTCGAGTGAGTATGATGTTTGCTCGATTATATGTGCTATTGAATTGCGTTGAAGTTTGGAGAACTATTTAAAGTAAGTATTTATAATTTCACGTTGTATAACTTTCAATTAGTATAACTATTTAAATACTAATTATAACTATTTATTTTTGAAGTTTGTTTATCGATTTCTTGAAAAGATTACATCCACGGATCTCCTCTTACGAGATTCAAAAGGAAATCGACGTAAACTTCTCACATTGGTTTGATACATATGTGAGTATATAATCCCATTAACCGTAACCTTTGTAATATTTAATCACCGATTGATAGATGTTTATTGATTTGTTGGATTTAGGTCAAAGACTATACCAACAATGTCGCCAATCCATTCATATTGGATTTAGCAAAGGGCCTTCTCGAATGATTAAGACGTATCCGTGTACTACATAAATGGGTATAAATTTCACACGTTAGAGCATGGGACACAAAGAGCCACCATGAACAATGGTGTGTGCATTAAAGGTGAAACTTATGGTGCGATAAGAATGAACTCGATTTTATGGGCGATTCTCGGAGGTTTGTGAGTTGGAATACCATGGGCTACCTATGAAGACCGTAATAATGTTTAGATGCGAGTGGTTTGATCCATCACGATTGGGGACATCGGTGCATCCCGAATACAAATTGGTTTCGTGAATTATAGGCGAAGGTATAATAAGTATGAACCGTTTGTCCTTGCCACACAAGCCGCTCAAGTATACTATTGTCCTTATCCGAGTTTAAAACAATCTACAAAGGATTGGTGGGATGTATGCAAAATTAAAGCGAGAGCTAATGTGGAAGTCTCGGATGAATCATCTAGTTCGATAGTACCTCCGCCATTTCAAGAGGATGAAATGCCTTTAATTACAAGTGTAGTGGTTGATGATGACATGACACGAGTTCATCCCGACGGCACTTTGATAGACATAGAAGAAGCGGATGACGAATCGATCAAGATGATGAATTGTCGGAATCGATTCATATGAATTATCGAATCGAAAATGATAATACATTGAATGATGATGATTATGATGGAGATGAATAGGGTCGAATTATGTCACTGCGGTGATGCACTTCTCCGCAATTTGACTTTTCAAGGTATAATCAATACCCCGCCTCTCTCTCTCTTTTTTGTTGACATCTCTCTTTTGTCAAAACATAACAATTCTCTACTCAAGATTTCAGATTTGGATGCCTCGAACCATGGTCAAGGACTGGATACTCGACCTAGATATAACAATTAGATAATGAATGTGTACACATCAGTGATAAGCAAAAATATTCAAATATTATCATGCAATAGGACACATCAACGAATACAACATCAATCCGGCAAATTTAGAAGTATAAGCCTAAAATACAACTGAACAACCATTCTGAAGCATAAGAAAGTAAGTTTTCTCTGCAGTACAACACATTTCAATGAATCCTATTGTCAAAAGCTTTATAGGAAAAGAAACAAGAATTACCTTGAAAGATATTGTAGATGTAACTTTTCCAATGACAATGTTTAAACAAATAGCTAACAAAAACCAAATTCAGCACAATTGATAACTTTTGAAGAATAAAAAATTATTAAAGTAACGTACCAAATCTATTTTCAGATGGCAAGTCGAGGACGAGGTAGAGGAGTCCATCCCAGTGATCGTAGGAATATTTCGCATCTACCTCCTCGGATGAAGGAGTTGGCGCCTCGGTAGGAGGACTTACGATAGGTGGAGGAGGGTCGGCGGTGGTCCGCAGATCGACGATGGGAAGAAGACCTTGACTATTGTCAATGGGTACCTATAGTTTAATTAGATTATTTTTAACTCAATTGTACTTATTTGAATATAATGTATATTATTTTAACTCAATTGTAGGATTTTATGTCCATCGCATGATGTTGCACATGTGATTCTTGAGTCGCTCGAAGGTCATGAACCATCGGGTTTCAGTTGGAAATTGGTCCCTGAGGATCAGAGGCGGGTGTATTTTCAAGACTTCCAGGTATTATTGATTTACATTCAATTGAAAAGATAATTGCATTATAGAAATAAAAGTAATAATTGGATTTCATATGTATCTGCCCAATGTTTCAACCTTATATTTCTAAAAATTTCTTATTAAGTTGAATGGAAATTAGCCTCAAAATTGAGTTATTTTCTGCTCTTGTTTTATACCTCGGTGTCTCCGCCTCGAGTTCTTATTTTTAATAAACAATTGTATTAGTTTGTGTTTTTAGATGGATCGGGGCTGGATCTCCAAAGCCTATGAGGTTTCGTTATTGTTTTTTCTTTTAAGATTTATATTTGGTGTTTGGTTTTGTATATATTAGATTGACGATTTGCGTTTTGTTTGTGTTTGTTGTCTCGTTGTTGGTTGTTCACTTGTATGATGGGATTGCGATGTTTGGTTGTGCATTGGGAGTTTTTTGTTCTTCTTTCGAACTGATTATTGCTTGTTGGTAGATTGAGCTGGTTTTAATTAGCATTTCTTTAGCATATAGCCCGCATGCGTATGAATTTTATGGTCAATTATGCTCTATGCATTCTGTTAGATTATGAATCGATTTTATTGCGAGAATGCCCGATTTTGTGATAACCGATGATTGAGTAGCTATTTTGACGGCGATGGTTTATGAGCAATACGTTATGAATCTGTAGTTAGAGGCTATTTGCCTTTTTTCTAAATTTTGAAATAGAAAATGTTTTGCTCCAGCCTTTCACGGTGAAGTGATATATTGTAAAGAATTGGAGAGCATGTCGTGTGAATTCTTTTCAATAGAGTTTGAGCATATGCAGCAACCTTGTTTTTGTTGACATTGAACATAGATTGTAAGTTGTATGAACTCGAAGAGTCTTGTGTATTTTGTTTGCCAGAAAGTAGGAGGTTTGTTGTGTATGGTAGGATGCTATTTGGGTTCCGATTAGCTAATCTTATGTAATGGAGCTTCGAGTGAAGGGCATGGCACCCTGTCCTCGCTCTTCTCATAAGGCTCCAAACATCTAACACTTCGTTGCTGGGATAAAGGATGACCAAATATGGCGGAAGCCATTGCGCCATATCTGACAGATATATATTTTATATATTGCCATAATCGACCCTTTTTCGACATTACATAATATAATTTGATTTCTTATTACTAAATGATTGATAACTAATAATTTATATCATCAATCCATTAATTTAATGAACTATAACATTTAGTCATTTAGTCTTATAAGATCCCATATAAGACCTTACTTTCACGTTATTTTCGATCCCAACAAATGTATTATTTTCGAATGTGCATTTCAAATGTATCATTTTCAAATTTATGCTTTCAGAATTATTTCTGCTGGGATGCGGCCGCTTTGTCTACTGAAGTAGTCTACCGTGCATGGTGCCAAAAGGCGGCAGTGAGATATAAGGATCTTATTCATAAGATCAAGAGGCACAGAGTCGACGACGCCACCCTCCATTCATTCCCGGATCGGATTGGCTGCGTGGCAGGATTATTGGAATCAGCTTGAGGTGCAGACTAAGGCGGAAAAAGCTAGGAGGAGTAGGATGACAGAGCCAGATGGTGAGGGGACGGGGATCGTTAAGCACAGGGGTGGCTCCAGATGTGCTTTAGATTATGCTACCAGCATTGTAAGTATTTAGTTTTTCGGAATTCAATTTAGGTTTTAATGTTGTTCTTCTTTCCGCCTCACATATATCATAATCTGTTAATTGCTAAGTTATTAGACGCCACAAACTAATTGGATTAAAACATCATTAATGAAGCTTGTTTAATTTTCTTATTTTTAAGTAGCAACTGTACCCTCTATTATATGCACACAAATACTTATTATCATTTACCTACGTGTACATTAATAATGTTTGAATGAATGAATAGGCGAGAACGTGGAGTCCATATTTCGAGGTCCATGGGATGTTTTTCGAAATATCATGTCGCTCCCGATGGAAGTTATCTGATGGGAAGGCTCGTAGCATCGCGGTAAGTAGATTAAATATTAAATATGGTAATGATGTAAAAATAACTTCTATTTGGAAACTTAAACGATTTTACTTGCAAATACTGAGGAGCGGTGGAGGACCAAGTTCGATTTTGACTCAAGCCGGCAGATGAGAGCCCGTAGATAGGACTCGGATCCTCGGGGGTATCCTCGAGGCGCCGCATCAAAGAAAAGAGATTGTTTGGTCGGTTCTCTCACGTACATTCATGGAGAGCGACTCTAGTTCCGGCCTGCAATGACATCTCGTATGGAGTCTCCCGGATATCGAGCGATTGACGGAGATGGAGGAGCAGATGCGGTTAGAGAGAGCGGATGGTCGAGCAACTACGGCCGGAGAAAGAGGCGTGAGCGAGATCGAGGCGAGGATTCAAGCAACAGAGTGAGCATGCACAGATGCTTCAACGCCTTCAAGCTCGGATAGAAGCTCAACAGAGGCATTCCAAAGAATTTCTATCGGGCTCGAGTAGCGATCGACCTCGACCACCCTCCACCATATTGATTCCTATCTATCGCTTTTACTTCATTTATGGATATGTTGAATTGTTGTTGTTGGATTTGAATTGTTGAATTGTTGAATTGGATTTAGATTTGGATTTATAACTCCGTATCGAATAGTTGTTGTGAATTATCGATTGTGGATGTATTGAATAATTGTGGATGGATTGTGGATGATTGTGGATTTGTGATTTGGATTGTGGATTTGTGATGATTTGGATTGTGGATTTGTGATGATTTGGATTGTGATTTGGATGGATTGTGGATGGATTTGTGATGATTGTGGATGTTGTTGGATTTGGATTTGGATTTGTGATGATTGTGGATGATTGTGGATGAATTTGTGATGATTGTGGATGTATTGAACATGTAAAAAACACGGGTAAAACCTAATCTGAAACTGGCTGTCGAAATATTTTAAGTATAGCGACGGAATTAAGTCGAATCGCGACGGTTACGAGACGAACACAATCTAATTTGTCGTGGTGTAACAACGACGGATCTCTGACGGACTCAAGAGCGACGGAAAAATCCGTCGAATCTGCGACAGTTTATTGACGGAATAGCGAATAGATTTTGCGACGGATCGAGACTCAATTACGATTTAAAATATATAGCGACGTAAAAGTCCGTCGTTATTTGCGACGGATCTCGACGGAATTACCCAAATAATTTAGCGACGGAAACAATTCCGTCGTTAGTTACGACGGACTTTTCCGTCGTTAATTCAACGTAACAAACGACGAGTCAAACGACTAATCTTTCAACGACGGATATTTCCGTCGCTAGTCCGTTTCAAAATTTTGCGACGGAATTTTTACCGTCGTTGTCTGCGTAACAACGAGGCTTTTAGAGACGGTACAAATCCGTCTCTGATCCGTCGCAGATCTGTTTTTACGACGGATTTTTGATGTTTTGCGACGGATTTTTCCGTCGCTGTTCGCGTGTTTTTTTGTAGTGAAATGCCAAAGATATTTGTATCAAAGTAAAATGAAAATGAGGGCAGTATAATGATTTAGTCATAAAATGTATTCGACACTTTTATTTTCAGCTAAACTGTCAACATATATTTTTTCCTACTTCCACATTTAATTTCGAAGCACTTCCATTTTTTATTTTAAGGGATTTCTCAGTTTGATTACTTTTTTTTTAGATGCACTATCTTTTCCAAATACTTGATCAACATAACCAGCAAGTACTTTAACAAGAAGTTTCCATATTCTACTATGAATAGAGAAGTTGTACTACAATTTACAGCAGACAAAAATGAAAAATATGTGCATATAGTGAAAAGGAAGGTGTTGAAGACATAGAAATAAAAAACAAAAGTGAACCTCTTTTGGGTGTTATTTTTCTCCTAACAAAGTTTCCTAAATGAGGATTATAACGTGAGATTTGTTTAGACCAGTAGATTTCAACTGTCTAGTCTCCACTAAACTAACTAAATTATACGTGGAGCTAGTAAGAGTGTTGGTAGTCAATTTGCAAGTTGCAATTGGAATGGATGAAATGAAACTTCCTCGTGTGTACATGTGGTTGGAAAAAGCTCTCTACATTCCATACCACTCCACCTATATATAGATTGTTTTCAATGTCAGCTGAGGCAGAATTTGAGAGAGAGGGAGAAGGAGGCATAGGCTGAGGCAAATCTATGTTTCTGTTTCACTATATTAAGAAATTACTATATTAACATTATTATTACTACAAAAACATTTTCGAGGAGGGCCTCTATTGAATCTGTATATTTCTTCTTGGTTTCAATCATATTGCGTTTCTCTTCAAGATTCTTGCATTAATCCGAGGTAATATTGCATAAAGATCCCATCTTTTTTTTTTCATTTTTTGTTATTTATAAATGTTGTTTGTTCAATTTGGTTTTTCCTAGTTTTCTCCAGAATGTTGCATTGCACCCCAAATAACTAACAAGTTTTGGCTTTGTGGAATTCATGGTGATAACCAGCCTCATGTATTTCGTTCTTTATTGTATTGTCCATGTTGAATATTGCTTTAATTCACATGATCTCTATTCATTGCGCAATGATTCTTTGTTGCCTAGGGAATTTGTGTTGATAGTTCTTGCTGATGTCAAATGTCACACGCTTCAATTCTTAATTTTAGCCCGAAAAGGGATCGTTATGAAGCAGTCTAAGATGGCGATATTCTCTGCAGGCTGCTCGAGGATATATAGATACATATATATATCCTGTTGGTTGTGAGAGGAATGGGAGTGACATTTTCGTGCCAATTTGCGGATTTTGACGATTTGGATACTCATTATTTAGTTAGGTCAATCAGCGGCAAGGTTGTTTCGAATGACACAGAAGATATTGAATTTGAATCCTTTGATAGTGGAAAGGTGATCTTTGAGGGGTCTCTTAGCTTTGGAGGAAGGGACTTGGACCCCGAAGTCTCTCCTAAGATGCCTCAACCTCTGCCCGAGTCGAATGATCTTAGGCACGAAGCAGCCTTAAGGTTGCAAAAGACGTATAAAAGTTTTAGGACGCGAAGGCAGCTTGCTGACTGCGCAGTCATAGCCGAGCAAAGATGGTAACAATTTTAAGATTATTATTATGTGTTTCTGTGTTGTTTTGTTCTGAGTGTTCGGTCTTGTCGTCCAGGTGGAAGCTGTTGGATTTTGCTGAGCTCAAACGCACTTCTGTGTCGTTCTTTGAGATGGAGAAACCAGAAACTGCTGTTTCACGCTGGTCCAGAGCAACAACCAGAGCTGCAAAGGTATGAATGCCAAGAATTTAGACATGCTAGTTTCTTCACTTAGTGCATTGTTTCAACCAATGCTCTTACTTGTTCCTTAGGTAGGGAAAGGTCTGTCGAAGGATGAGAAGGCACGTAAACTTGCCTTGCAGCATTGGCTTGAGGCTGTAAGTTGGAGAAACTTGCACATTCTTTTTTCTTCTCAATTTAGTGATGGATTTACCTGTAACAGTACTCGTTCCCACTTCCGTAGATTGACCCTAGACATCGATATGGTCACAACTTGCAATTTTATTACACTCATTGGCTCCAATGTGAGAGCAAGCAGCCCTTCTTTTACTGGTAAGATTTGCATATATACGTAGTGGTATGATTTCGGAGTTGTTGTATTTGGCAAGATGATGAATTTAGTTTGAAGTGCAGGCTAGATGTTGGAGAAGGTTGGAATGTGAATCTAGAGAGATGCCCTAGATCGAAACTTCAACAACAATGCATAAAGTATCTGGGGCCGGTAAGATTGATGATTGATTTTTACAATTCTAGATTAGAGATGTTATGGAAACTTGTATGGTTTTGGTAAGCGAGTATACATGCAGACAGAGAGAAGCGCATACGAAGTGATCATATCAGATGGAAAGTTTGTGTACAAGGACAGCGGGAAGCTTCTCGACACCAAGGAAGCGGGGGATGATGTGAAATGGATCTTTGTGCTGAGCGCGCTGAAGGTGTTGTACGTGGGACAGAAGAGAAAGGGCAGGTTTCAACATTCCAGTTTCTTGGCTGGTGGAGCTACGCTATCAGCTGGACGATTAGTTGTAGAAGACGGCATTCTCAAGGTAAAACGCTACGCTACGCTGCACATTGTGTTTCACTCCCTCTTCAACTAAACAATACATAATTAGTGTTTGTTGTTATATAGGCGGTTTGGCCTTACAGTGGACACTATCTCCCAACGGAAGAAAATTTTGAGGCACTAATGGCATTTCTTTTGGTACACAAGGTTGATCTCAGTGGTGTGCAGGTCAGTGCATTAACACATCATCATCATCATCGTGATCATGGTATGATTGATTAATTAATTAAGTTGTTAATAAATATAAATTGGTTTGGTGCAGAAAACTCCGGATGATGAAGAGGAAGCAGCTGGTATTCCGCTCCGTAGAATCAAATCGGTACCAGAGCTGAGCACGGAGAAGAAGAATGACAGTGAGAATATACATATATCGAGGTGGTCGAGGAGACTACAGTCGAAAATCAGTCTGCTTCAGATTCCGGCAAGGACGGGTGGGCACGAGGAGTTCTTTTCTCCAAGATGCGTGGAGAGCCCGACAGATGGATACGAGACAGCAGACGACTCTCTATCGGACTCAGACTCGGATTCAGACACGGAGTTTCCGATCTCCAAGGAGAATTTGTTCGAGGAAGAGGAGGAAGAGAAGCCGGTCCCGGTCCCTAAAGAGAAGATCATAAAGAGAATAAACTCGCATAAAGGGATGAGATCATATCAGTTGGCGCATAGTCTGTGCTGCAAATGGACAACGGGAGCGGGGCCGAGGATCGGATGCGTGAGGGATTATCCGTTGGAGCTGCAGCTGCGTGCGCTCGAGGAGGTCTGCTTCTCTCCCAGACATACCCATAGGCCCACCAACCTCCCTCGCCTAATTACTCAACAAAACAACGTCTAGTTTTACCTCTTCTTTCTTCTTCTTCTTCTTCAACCTCCATATTTTCTATACCTTGTGCTCATCCACAACATCTCATCAATTTTAATTAAAGTGTAAATCACTTTGTTCACTACTAGCCAATTTTGAGATACAAAGTGCAACTGCTCAACTGTTTCACAAAAGAGAAAAATACAACACCTCGTTTTGGTTCAAGAAAAGCTAACGATATTAGTCTTCCTAACCAAATTGATTCAAGAGAAAAAGGCCCAGAATCCGAGAGAGAAGATATATCATCTTTGCATGTTTACTATTGATGGTTAAGAGATTTGTAGAGGTTACGGTAAAGACAGAATTGTGCAGACTACTTTGGCCATCTTAACAACAGGTGGCAAATATTGAAATTAAGGATTTGAAATCAAGACTCTGGATTCGTGTTTGATATATTAATTAGATGTGGCTTTGAGAGGTAAACTTCTGTTTGGCATGTGCTTATCCATTGAGAACAGTTTACATATTTTTATCATGTCCAAAATAACAATCAAATCTCAACTTATATACAGTTATTATAAAGGTGCATGATGTGGCCCTGAGACAGCCTTGTTAGAATTCAAAAATTGAACAACATGCATACATATAATGATATAAATGAAACAGAATCCTCTCTCCTACAAACAACATTGCATACTCCCACCGGATGGATAATCTTCTCTCTCGTGGAGTTGCAACTTCTCTCCATTAGATGAAAGGAAATAACGCATACTCCGCATAAAACAGATTCCATATGAACCGGTAAAAATTAGAGATTGCTTCCTGCAAGATTCAACAATTTTGCATCAACTTCCACATATTTGGTAAAATATGTAGAGCTTATGCTGCTTAAAAGATGCTACTCTAACTAACTTAATCAAAACATATAAATCATTGCATAAGCCTTTTCAGAAACTACCATGTACATCAGAATCTGCTAGTTACTTCATTAGGAGGCAAAACACAACCTTGGTTTGCTTAAGGGGGTGTTTGGCTAAGCTTATTTTAAAGAGCTTATAAGATGTTTCAAGAGCTTATAAGAGGTAATGTTTCAAGAACTTATAAGTTGTTAAAGTGTTTGGATAATTGATCTTATAAGTTAGAGAAAGAATCGTGAGTTAAAGAGATAAAGTTGACGAGAAATGAAGTTGGTAGTGTATATGTAGGAAATAACGAACTATAATAAGGTTATTTTGGTAAATTCATGGTTGCTTATAAGCTTATGAAAAAATAAGTTGGGTTTGAGCAACTTATTTTTAGGGGAGCTTATAAGCTGTTGGAGCTTATTTTCACAGCTTATAAGCTGTTTAGAGCTTATTTTGTCAAACACTTTTCAACAGCTTATAAGTTCCTAAACAGCTTATAAACTGTTTTAAAGAGCTTATAAGCTTAGCCAAACACCCTCTAAATATGATTCTTCACATGATGCCATTCCATTAACAGTATATAATCAGAAAATAAAACAAGAATTAGAATTACCTTAGTATAGTTTGCCTTTTCCAGTATCCAAGCCTGCAATAGACAAAATTTCAAATACCCAAAATTATAATTTACACTTTCCATCTCTTGGAATTTTTGCCTTGCAATGTTGCAGAAGAATTAACTCAAATTAAAATTAGTCCCCTCTATATGCCAAAGAGTGGAGAAGATCGAAACATATATGCATAAACAATACTCAAACATACCTGGAAAAGTAAGCATATGGCCAAGGTAACATGTGAAGGTATCATCAAGCTTTTCTTAAAGGCCTGCAATATGTTACCATCTAGTGTTATAATTTGAATCGTCGCCCACTGAGTGTACAATACAAAGTGGAGCTACCTGAGGCAAGTAAACTGCTGCTGCAACAGAACCAATGTAATTTATCAACAAGAGCCCAGATCCAAGAAATGCAATATTTCTCACACCAAGCTTTGTTGCCAAAGTATCTATCTGAAACCTATCAATTTATACTGAAACGTGAGATTTCAGTCATCAGATAAGCCTCAGAAAGGACTTAATCTGGAAATGTAAACCAATAATCTAGTACCACCAGCAAAATCTGGTTTCCAGACTTACTTGCGATCACCTTCGACATCTGGAAGATCTTTAGTTATGGCAATAACAAGAGCAAATAGTGTTACAAATGAGGTGATGAAGGCAACTGGGTAGCTGCAGTTGGCATCATAAAACTTCAATCAGGATAGCAAGCAGAGATGCATAATTGGGAATAGGCAAAATCTATTTCAAAATTATTGAGGATTTCAGTTAATTCATCTGCTGTTATTTTATCTGTATGTGTAGGCGAGTGAATTATTGTACAACAATTTACCTCCATTCAAATGTCAGACCAAGGGCAGCTCTTGTGGCATAATAGACACCGTAATTGAGAAGAAACCCCCGAACCTGCAAAACATTTCCATGCACATCTATGAAATACAATATTATAACCTAATCTTTGAATTTATTCTGTTAGTTGGGCTGATTATTTTCCCATAGCTACAGCATCATTAATTAGGAGGGTGCTTCTTTCAGAAATATCTATCTTGTTGGTGCTCCGAGGAAGTAATTCATGCATCTGATTTCATTTGTTTCAAGAACTCTCATTTTATACCATTATTCCTTTATAATCAAATTCATCCCTATTCATTTGTGCCAACCATGTAAACGGTTATTTGAGAAATTTGATGCTAACACAGTGAGCAATGACGAGAACAAGAATTTTCATCAATCTAGAAGCTATAAGAAGGCAGCTTAAGTAAAATCATACCGTAGCTATTATAAGAAATGCTACAACGGGAAATCTCTTCATCCGAAATGGGGGAACAGAATAGATGGTTCCAAGGAAAAGACCAAGACAGTAAAGTTTAGTGATGAAAGGACCAAAGTTGAGCCCAACTAATGCAACACCGGCAGCAGCAAGGATCAAGACTAAGACCCACGCAGACCGTTCGGAAAGATCTCCTGCAGCTATAGGCAAGTACGGTTTGTTCACCCTGCAAAAGAGAGTGTATTGGGTAAGACAAAAATGAAGCAATATCTGTATAAAAATGCAAGCATCCAAATAAAAGTTCATTTCCATCCCTTACTTGTCAATACCAACATCATAGATCTGATTAATGCCCACTATGAAACCATTTCCACAAATGAGTGCTACAAGTCCAGATAATGCTTTCAGCAATAACGACCACCTTATCAGATTTGGGTTCTCGATTAAAGCTCTGGTTACTAAAGAACTGTAAAAAAAAAAGAAAGACACGATATTAGAGCTTATGCTGTAGACGTTAAGGAAAAAGAATGATGTTGAATTTGTCCTCACAAAGATCCTAAGGTTGTTCCACGTATGGTGTGGGGTCTGAGAAATCTCCAAAATGCATCCCTGAACTGGAGGACTTTATTCAGCTGTGGATCAGTTCCCGCTGCATCAACTTTAGAGCAGCCCTGACAATTTTAAGCTTAATATCATGTGAACTCCATTACTAATTACTTTCACTTTGACCATCTAAGAATAATATATATATATATATATTTTTTACATTACAAATCTCATATATAGTTTGAAAAAAGGAATGCAGACAGCAATTACCTGGGGAGCAATTCTGAAATGGCACACTATTAAGTGAGTAGTTTGGAAATTCTCAAATCCTTATAGAAATCAAAATGGTGCGTGGAGCATTATTTGAAGCTCAAGTTAAAGTGTAAATGTGAGTGTCAATCTGAAACAATAGCAGTAGGCGTGTGAAATGCAGGAGGGTGTGACCGAACTTGTAAGTCAAACTAAGCAGTGATGCATTTTGAGAAGGCAACACAGTCGAAAACGAAGAAGCTTTGCGCATCCAAGGTGGAATATTTGATATGGTAAAAGGAGAGAGAGAGAGAGAGAGAGAGAGAGAGAGTTTAAGACAGTAATGGAACATACCCAGATGAAATGGCGGCGGCAGTGTGCGGCGGGGTGGAATTTGAGAGAGGCGTTGGAGAAGTGGAGGTAGGATGGGGCAGCGGTGAGCTTGAGTCTGCAGCCGGAATTGAATAAGGGGGGGGGCGGGGGGGGAATCTTGGGGGCGGAGGAGCAACATGGAATTGAGAGCTCCATGTCCGTCAGTCAGGACAGCTCACCCAAACTCTGTCTAAAAGAGATTTGTGGTCGCGACGACGCTGATGTCATCTTCAAATGAGTTTGGGCTCTTGTGAAAGCCCAACTCCCAATTCCTTAATCCAATTTGAAATCATGTAATAGGCCCAACAAGAACCATCTTCTAACTCTCCCCTCACTGATTGTTGACTTATTTCACAAATAAAATACACATCTTTCAGTATTATGTGCTTCTATTGCTAGTAACTGGTGATAGGGTTTCCACAACTCAACTCATTTCATTATTTGAGAGAGGGTCATAGAGTTGGCTGTGTAGAATAGATTCCTTAAGTATTGACAATTGGTGAAAAGCTGGAAAATGAAATTGTGAATGCTAATAGGTGAAAAGCATGACGGTTGGTTGCTGCACCAATCTGTTGCAACTCTATTGATTTTGTTGAATCTCTAACGAAGAGCTTTACACATCACGCCTTTCTCAAGTTGTATAATAGTTTTTATTATTGTCGTTTAAAAAAGGCATTTCTGAGGCACGGTGCGAGGCGTCGAAAATCGCCTTTGAGGTGGCACCTCACCTGGTTTGGATGGGGTACACGCTTTGACCCATCGAGGCACACGCCTCTTGAATTCTGCAATTTGTGTATTTTTTTCATTTTTTGGACTTTGATGGTCCGAAAATCAATGATCTTTATTTATTTGGCTCCAATTTGCTGTGGATTATTAAAAACAGTCTTAATTAACAAATTAGAAGATAAAAAAAATCTTAGAAACCTTTAAGAAAGCCTATCTTTCGCTCGCTCTCTCTCACGGCCACCTTTCACCGACGACTCGGTTGTCGGTCTCCGACGACTCAGCGATGCTGACAACATCAACAACAATGACTAAGCAAACCAATAACAATGAACATATATTTTTTTCTTTTTTTTTCCTCTGCTATTTTGCGCCCAAACTTGACTAAATTCAAGTTATTTAGTTGAAAATGACAGATTTCTTATGTATTTAGTTGGACATTTGATTATGATTAATAAATTACTAAACTTGAATTTAAGATTTCATTATAATTTGTAAGTAGTTAGGAATTTTTATTTTTAGTTGTTTTTACGATTTACGTCTCGGAGGCTTCGTCACACAGGACCAGGGACAGAGGCAGTAAGGGGCCTGGAGGCCCATGGCCCCCCTAGTAATTTTAAAAAATTTGGGGGGTATTTTAGTAATTATGCATTTTAATTTTTAAAAATATATTATTATCGAGAGTGGTTATATGTTGTGTACTAATTTATAATCAATATTTTTTTATTCTTTTTCTTTTCGTTTGTATCTTTTTATTTTTTTTGTAACTTTTGAGATTTTCTATCTTTTTCTTTTCTTTTTGTTTTTATCTCTTTATCTTATGAAAAATTTTGAACTTCTCTATATCTTCTATGAAACTTCCTCAACTTCTCCAATGTAAAGAATTGAATATCTGAATTCGAACAGAGAAAGTAGATAGAGGGAAATCAGCTCATGTGAGAGAACAAATTCCATTCCAAAAATTGATTCAAAGAAACTTGTTAAAAGTTTAAATTTGTCAGATTAACATTTTGCGGGAGAAACTAAAGTATCATATGTGAGAGTTTTTAAATTTGAAAATTTGTTTGTTAATGAATAATTTTGAATCTAAAATTTTCAATAAATAAACTCAGTGTTTTCATGTTGCGTTTAGTTGTTTGAGTTGAGTAGAAAATTTCTGTTTTGGGTCGACTTCCAAAGTGAGTGAATGTATGTGGTGCCTTCTTAAAAAAGAAGAGATGTGTTGGTAGATCTCTAAAAAAAATTCAATTTCTTCTCAAATATTTTTGGGTCCCATAGGCCATAGCTTCAAATTTCTGCCTCCATCACTATGCGGGACTATTGGAAAACGCATCGGTTTTACATATATTTAAACCTATTGGCAAATATAAAGCCTTAGAAACTGATCGGTTATATAATAAGATAGTTAATAATACAATAGAAGGCATGAAAGCCCAAAACTATTTAAGTAATGAGGAAAGAAAGGATTGGGAGAAGAAAGAATTGCGGTTGCTGCTGCTGATTGCTTACGCAGATGAATAACGACTCTTTCTCTCTGCATTTTGTATTGTAGCCGCCGATGACGAAAATGATTCTTCCAACCCAATAATGATAAGCATGCTCTCGCATAATTCTGTTTCACAAGTCAAAAGTAGTCGAGTACTACCAAAAGAGTTCTTTTTAGGATAGAAAGGATAATTCCCCAACATTATCATCTTGCTTATTCTAAGATACTCATTTTAATTCACACAATAACAATAATGACATCCCCTTATGTCTAAAAATAGAAATAAATAATACAACCCCTATAAGGAAATCAATCTCATTTTACAACTCAAATCAAACTAGTTGAACATGCAATGCAACCCAAGCAAGAAAAATCAGCAGCTGCCCCCACGGGCAGTTGGTTAAGAGCTAATAGATTTGGAACAATGACTAATGATCGAATCATAGCAGTCGGAAGTTTCATCTTCTTTAGGGTGGTTCCTTGTGGGTACTAGACAAAATCCTCTTATCTTCTTGACTACTGAGTTACCGTGATTTATTCCCTCACATTCTTATGGAACTGAGATGTGGGAGCTTTCGAGGGAGAGCTTCTCCTTTTGGAAGAAGAAGAAGCCGCAGCTGGTAGTGCACGGTGCATAGTAATAAATTGTTGGTTTGTGATTATTAAAAGTAATTAGAGTTTGGAGGAGGAGGATGTCTAGTTTGGCTCCACGTGGCAAGCTCTCCTTCTCTCTCACCATTTGACTTGAAGACACACACACCCAGCCAAACCATTAATCAACAACTCTCTCTAACAAATTGTAATAATAATTCTTAGTTGACCCGGCCCGCCCGACACAACATCTTTTAATATTACTACTAACGTTAGTTTTTAAGTTAAATGTATCTTCTGATTAAACAACAAAATTGAGGTGTATAAATAGGTGCTACATAACATATCTGACGGCGTAACCAAAGCCTTCTGATCAATTCCAATGGAAATTCAGTTCCAACATCAACGTCGAAAGCAGGGGAAGTTAGTAAAGCGAATTCCCCCAACCAAAACCAGAAACAACAACAAATTTATTGGAGTAAGGCAAAGACCTTCCGGGAGATGGGTGGCGGAGATCAAAGACACGACGCAGAAGATCAGATTGTGGCTGGGAACCTTCGAGAGCGCCGAAGAAGCTGCTCGTGCCTACGACGAGGCCGCCTGCCTCCTGCGCGGCTCCAATACGCGCACCAATTTCGTCACTCAAGTTTCCTCAAACTCCCCTCTCGCCTCCCGCATCACAACTCTTCTCAACACCAAGAAAATTAATGACGCACACGCAAAACTACCACCCAAGAAGCAGCAGAGCCAAGAATCACCGTCGTCGTCGTCGAGTCAAGACGTGGAATCATCGTCGAGTACTAGTCAGTTGTTTGACGATGATGTGTACAAGCCTCAACTTGATGGTGCAGCGTGGGGGTTGTATCATGGCTTTTCATTCGCTCAAGAGATGTTGGAGTTGCCCAACAGTATTGATGAGATCAATTCGGAGCTGTTCGAATTCGAGCGCATCAAAGTTGAGAGGCAGATTTCAGCTTCGCTTTATGCTATAAATGGTCTTCACGACTATATGGAGACTGTCTGTGATCCAATCGATGCTTTCTGGGATCTCCCTCCTCTCTCCAATCTCCCTTGTTAACCTCAACGAATGCATCTACCTTCATTATTTTCTCTTAACTTATTTATCTTTATCTACAAACCACAAGATTTGTGATGGCGAAACAGCCAGATTACACTTTGCAGATTGAGATCCTCTGTAACTTCCTTTGCTGTGCACTGATAAAAAGCAGAGAGCTGGAACAATACTAGCTCCGCCTATATATTTATGGAGTTTATCAGCACCACCAATTCCATGATATTTACTATTTTATCCTTAATATATAATTATTTGCAAAAAAATATGAAAAGGAAACAAAATCTGAATTGATCCACCATTTATTTTTTAGAAGAGCTTTCTTGAAAAGATGCAACTTCAAACACACATTACTATTCATTAATCATTATTGAATTAGTCTTAAAAGAAATACAATCACGAGAATATATTTGTCACTTAAAAAAGAAAGACTATATATTTTGTGTGATTGGTGTGAAAATGAAATTGATATAATAAAGTGAATAAAAAGAATTGGTGGATATAGATTTGGATTAGAGAGAGAGAAGAGTAATGCGGGGAGTGAAAGCGGTGGCCGTCATCTCCGGCGCAGACTCTTAACGTCAAAGGATTCGTCCACTTCATCCAACACTCTTCCGCTACCCGATTCATCATCATCTCTTACTTCTCCTTGATTAATGTCTCAATTTCTCACTGTATATAATTCATTTGTACAAGGTACCCTCGTCCAAGGAAGAATCACCGGACTGCGCCCCGGCCTCCATGCCTTTCATATCCATGCTCTCGGCGACACTACCAATGGCTGCAATTCTACTGGTCCCTCCCTCTCTTTCACCACACACACAGTAAGGCATATCATGGACTTAATGTAAGTTATTTTCATTCAATTTTTAGGACCCCATTTCAACCCTTTGAACAAGGATCATGGCTCTCCCTTAGATGATCAGCGCCACGCGGGTGACTTGCGAAATATTGGGGGTGTTTGTCTAAGCTTATTTTAGAGAGCTTATAAGCTTCAAAAGCTTATAAGATGTTTCAAGAGCTTATAAGAGATAATGTCTCAAGTGCTTATAAGTTGTTAAAGTGTTTGGATAATTGATCTTATAAGCTAGAGAAAGAATCGTGAGTTAGAGAGATAAAATTGACGAGAGGTGAAATTAATAATGTATGTGTAGGAAATAACGAACTATAATAAGGTTATTTTGGTAAATTCATGATTGCTTATAAGTTTCTGAAAAAATAAGTTATGATTGACCAACTTATTTTTAGGGGAGCTTATAAGTTGTTGGAGCTTATTTTCACAGCTTATAAAGCTGTTTATGAGCTTATTTTGTCAAACACTTTGCAACAGCTTATAAGCTCCTAAACAACTTATAAGTTGTTTCAAAGAGCTTATAAGCTCAGCCAAACACCCTCATTGTCGCGGCTTCAGATGGTGTGTTCGTGGTCAAACATATCTCATCAAATTTATTACACAATTAACCCAAATTCTGATCCTGCAGGGATTGCTGACATTTCAATTATTGATAATCAGGTACTTGCTGTCAATTCATCCTTCTCAACCGAGCATACTTCTTATCCAAGCAGCTTTAATACATACGGAGTTGATTCGTGTACGATTCTTACAATCAGTATAATTTTAGAGTATACAGATTTTTTCTGTATTGTGATGCTCCAAAGTTATCAGTATACCAGAATAGAATTTGACTAATTGTAAAACAAGGAACAAAAAGGCAAAATATATAAGAGTGAAGCATAGTCTCTGATAAGTATCTGGAAACTTGATGAAGCCATATCAATCTGCCACCAGCTCATCTACTGCCTTGCTGTTGCAATATATAGATGTATAGAAGTATTTACTTGGATCGGGCTATGTACTCTGGAAAGCCATACATAAATATAATCAATGTTTGCTTGCATGAGAGAATAAGATACATAATGAATGTTTCCATATGGAGATTGCTCCAACCTCTACTTCATCATTCCTTATTTACAGATTCCACTAAGTGGACAGTATTCCATTCTGGGAAGAGCTGTTGTCTTGTCGTCCATGCTGATCCTGATTACCTAGGGAAAGGTATAATCAATCTACTGCAGGAAGCAGGAAAAGAAATCCTTGTTGCTGATTTCTTTCTTTTACTGTCTTTGACAAATCATTGGACTGTCAAACAGGTGGGTATGAACTCAGCAAGACTACCGGAAATGCAGGTGCAAGAATCGGTTATGGTAATGTCTAACTGTCTTGCCTCCTTTATTTGAGGATTTTTAGCTGCTACTATTATGAATGAAAATTGTGATACAAACTGGTTAAATGTTAGGATGATTAGATGAGGGTAAATTTTTCAGCAAATTTTCTATTAGACTATGTCCACTCCTACAGTAAAAGAAGTTATAAATTGTCTTGAACTAATTTTATGTTATGGAGATAAGAGTATCCAACCAGTAGCTGTCATCTACCTAGTTCACCTGCTTGGTAGGTGTGTCATTTCTTAGCCCGGTGAATGGCAATGAGAGGCGAAGCAGAATGTAACACGCAGGAATGGTATTTCATGTTCTTAAACAAACTTGGATCAAGTGACAAGTAAAAACTATCTGCAGTCTATTATCTATGTGTAATTATAGTGTAACCTGTTCCAGTTGGCTACTTGCTTCTACTTAATTCTTTCTGGAGCTAATTTGTTGTTCAAGAGTAACAAAAGCTGCTACCATTACGAATCTGTATTCGGTATCATCTTGATTTATTTGGCAGATACTAAAGAGTGGGACAGTTTTTTGTGCTGTTGATTTTACTGTAATGATGTTTGGCAGGTATAATTGGGCTCCAGTCATCTGTTTAGAATAAAATGTAGAGAGTGAGAGAGAGCATTGTATACAGATGGCAGAAGCCCTGCTCTGTAAACAGTTGAATAATTTCCATTAAAAGTTCAACTTGCTTGAATTGTGTGTAAACTAGATGGTTGTAGTTTTGTTCTTGGATTGGGCCATGTTCTTACCAGAAATTGTGATAACATTAACAAGACTTAACGGGGACAAAGCTGTTATGCCTAACAGCTTTTGTAATTCGAGTTTGCAGCATTACCATCATTCAAGAAATCGAAATAATCAGACAATGGATCTAGGTAGTTTGGAACCATATCTCACTAATGGGCAGTTAAACAAGTTATGTTTCAAACAAAATATTTGTGTAATACAGGACATCCAAATCATGTGGTCAGTTGAACATCAACACATTGCAACCCTACCACATAGATGTTCAGCAAACGCATTTTCCAGCAGCAGTGGCACTTCCTATCCTCTCAACCATGTGTTTCGATATGAGGAGTTGTCACGTAGTGATGCATCGTGGGGCTTGTATTCCATCACATAGCTGGGGGGAAGCTTCAGATGCCGCTTGATCGAGTCCCTTAGTGCCATCACAGCCTGGTAGTACCACAAAAGAGAACATGCTCATCATACGAGGAAAGAGGAGGGGTACGGGAGTACGTTTCATTACAACAAAAAAAAACCCAACCTGATGATCAGATGCATTACGGTTCCAAACACTCAATATATCTTCATTAAAACGGATACTCAGTACTGCACCACAAATATTATCGCCATAATCAAGTTGGTCTCCTACCAACGCTAGAACCTGCAAGCCAATAGCTATGCAATAATTAGTAGACAGATTTTAAGATTAAAATACAGTGCATATTATAACTTCCTACTGCAAAAACACAAAATCTTAATTCTAAGGTGTATGCCTACTAATATGAGAAACATAAACCAACAGTACAAAAAATAGCAATCCACCTAGTGAAAGTAAGACCCGACTAATAGACTACTCAGCTCGAACAGATGATAATTGATCAGATAGTATTGTTAATTGAAGCCAACTGAACATAGATAGGGACACAAGAAAGGTTGCTCAAGTGGCTGCTTTGTAAGTAGTTTTAAATCACACCTGAGGTGTGGACTACTATAGGTGGGAGTTACAATTAAGATATCAACTCGAGCAGGAAAAAAAATTATTAGGTATAGTTAGTTTCCATACCAGGTCCTCCCAGAAACGGCCTGACACAGCCTTCTTAAGTCTAATAATCCATTTTCCGCCATTGCAGTTAGCAAAATCCTGAAAAGAAAATAATATATGCTTAAGGAAATTACAATTCCCTGAAAATAAAGGAGCAAAAAACTACTGGCACAACCCAATGTACCTCCCACAGCGGACGGATACCCTCCTTGAATAGATGCAAATCTGTGGGGCTCGGTAAAGTTGAAGGGCGGGCTAGGTGACAATAGCAGACCCAAAAGGCTTCAACCTGAACCAGTTGAGAGTAATGAACTATCACCTCCTAAAATCATTCATGCAGCAAAAGAAGAACTTACCGTACTGAAATCCACAATCTTCTTAATATTATCCTCGTATGATGTTTGAGTTCTGACTCCAGGAGTTCGACGGGTGTACCAGAATACAAATTTGTTCTGAAGATTATATAGTATGCACAGATCAGAACCAGAAGAAAAAGAGAGTTGATTTTGATCAACATTTAACAATAGTTTTCCATTAATCATTATACAATTTTCATCTAGCTAGTTGCAATCTTTGAGATGGAACGTATCGATGATAGACCTATGGTCATGCTTGGATTGAAGGATCCCGGGACCGTCCATATTAATAAATTCACTGGCGGAAGTTTGAATTGATGATGATTTAAAATTCAACACTCTCATCCGAACCATGGTTTAAAAAGGCGTTGGTGAGGCTCGCCTCGAGGCCCGCCTTGGTGCGAGGCGGCCGAAAATCGCCTTCGAGGCGGCACCTCACCCGTTGTCCAAGAGGCTGACGCCTCAACCAGCCCGAGGCGACGAGGCAGATTGAGGCGGTCTGAGGCGGATGCCTCGCTCTATCATCCAAATTCCAAAATAAAAATCTGTTTTTTGTACTTTTATTATGTTTTTGCATGGGATTTATTATTTTGTTAATTTCTAATGGGCTGATAAAATAGCCTTAATTGATTGAATTAAGACCTAATTTCTCATGCACTCTATCGCCTTCTTCTCTGCTCTGCACCGCTCTCTCTTCTCCTCCTCTCTCTCTCTCTCTACATCACTCTCTCCTGCTTTCTCGCTCTCTCTCTCGGCAATCTCCCTTCTCCTCTCTCTGATTTCGCGATTTTATAGTTCGGCAGCAGTTCTGCCTTTATTCAGTTTATTATTTTAGTGACTGCAGTAATTTGTAATTAATTATGTAATTGGTTGTACCAATCTGAGGTTGTTGTCTCCATAGTCTCGCCTCTTATACTTTTGATTATGGTGAATAATTATTAGAGTTGAGTATTAAGATTTTAACAAACTCATAAGTATTTAATTATAAACTTATGTTTTTCTATGTGTTGTAATATATTTGTTATGTTTTATGTGTTTTTTTATATTAATTATAATTTTTATGTGCTTTTATGATTTACGCCTCGGTCTTACGCCTCGGACCGCCTCGAGGCTTACGCCTCGCGGTGCTATTGGAAAACGCCTCGGTGCTTAAAACGTATATTTAAACCTTGATCCGAACTAATTCTTAAGTTATTTAAGAGGGTTTTAAAACCATTATGATCTAAATTGTATTTGTTCTGAATCCCTCATCCTATACAGCCTAGGGATGATAATATGATAACTTCTTTTAGTAAAATTGGAGAACTATATAATAGTGAAGAAGGCACTAATCTCTTTCCACCCTCATTTAGAATTAAAGGAAATGAGACATGACTATGAATGATATAAGATTTCCTTACTGTACCACTGGCTCACTCTCTATATCATTATCTTCAATCTGAAAACTTTTGAAGCAAGATTATAAGTCCAAAAGTAAAAGTAACCGAATCAATCTTGTTTATTAATTTTATTATTTAACTCTGGGTGCAAATCAAGATCACAGTACAAATCAAGATCACAGTATTGGCTCATTTAATCAAATTGAAATGATTTTTGGAATTGATTGTACAAGGTATCTCTGAATGATTTTAGGGGAAACGCTCCATGACATAATAGATCAAAACTCAGATGAAATAAGTAAATATAGAGTAAGAGGGCAAAAGAACATCATCCGAGGGTTGTTTCAATTCGATGGTGAATTTATTGATTACCAAACAAGCAGTTTCCGTCGAGAAAGATCAATGCTTAAATACCATAACAGGAAACATGAAATATTGCAGTAAGAAAATCAAATTGAACAAAGTCTGAGAAAAAGGTGGAAACGAACTCTGAGGGGATGGAGACCGGCCTTGAGATCGAGGGCAAGGCGTTCTCTATCTTCGTCGGAGGACGTCTGAGTGTTATTGTTGGCGTCGTTTTCCTTTTTCCCCGCAACCAATTCCATTTGCAAGCCCTACCTCTCTCTCTCTCTCTCTCTCTCAAACCTAAATGGTGGAAATAGTTTTATTTACAGTCGAATGATTATAATTACCATATAGTCTGAATAATATTGCTTGTTTATGCAAATTCAAAGTATCCGACTGATTCTCAACTTTTGACTTCATCAATTTTGGAGAACAATTGACGTTTAGAATACCCTTAACAGGCCCAATCTAAGAGTAGGTCAGAAATGCGACCGTCTCCTAAAAAATTATTGTTATATTAGAAAATACAAATTAACAGTTAGGATTTTATATTTTTCTTCTTCTTGTATATAGCCAGTGGAAGGCTTAGTACAAATTTAATTTGATTAAAAAATTATTTTAAGCTCTCCTGACTCTTTTAATTATTGATGAACATCTTAACTTTTTTAGGTTTGAAATTTAAGAAGAATTCAAGTGTTGAAAATAATGGATGGATATCTTTTATTTTGCCCATGGTCCACAAAATATCATGAAGTAAGCTATCTAATTAGGCTTGTCAATGAACGAGTTTTATCAAAATTGACTCAAACCGTTCATAGTTCATTAGCAAAGATTCTGGTTTCGATTCCAAACCCGTTTAAACACGGACAGGTTCAGACTCGACCCAGTTGATCTAAGTCCAATTGAATCTGACATTTTTTTTTTTTTTGGTGTACTATGACTTGTCAAATGTGTTTTAAATATTCTATTACTTATTTATTACCATTTTTTACTAATTAAATTATTAAAAAAATATATAAATTGATAATCATCTTAGCATTTGAGTAATTACCTGATCCAAATCCATAGTTTGATAATCCGAGTCAGGTCAGAATCCGATTCTAATAAATCGATTCCAGAACGAAAATCAATATTTATTTATTGGTTCTAATTTGAATAAAACTCACTCATTAACAAGTCTATACCAGCTACCCGTAACGTCAAGAATTACCTTATGGTAATTCTAAAAATTATATTATCATTTTATATGGATTTCAACTAGATTTGCTTGGGGCTCAAATATCGTGAAAGTTTAGCTTTGAGAAATACTTTCTCCATCCACGATAAGTGTATCACTTGTGAACTACACTGATTGATATTATTTAAGTGGAGAAAGAGTTTCATCATGTGTTAGGATTGTATATGTTAGGAACAAGTTTTTAGTAAATAATGAATAATTATGATATTAAAAAATAAAAATTAATGTCCAATAAAACAAAATAATACAGTTTTTATAGATACCAAATAAGATAATTATAATTTGATTATTGTGAATGGAGATAGTAATAAACAAAGTCCGACTAAACCGACGATAAATTATTTTGTAAGCACTTGTAAAATATGCGAACAAGTAAGCATTTTGATGGGCGTACAAGGAAGTTGGAAGAAGTGTTCCTCCTTGTCCAACTAGAGAAAGAGAGAGTGAGCGGAAGAAGGTTTGATTGGACATAAATAGAATAGGGTAGACTAACTCAAAACACACACATCGACCTCTAGCTCAATCTAGTAATCCGAGAAGTGATTAGTTGAGTTTGGATGAATTCACTGGATCAAAAGTTGGAGCTCCAACACTTGGAGCTCCATGATGATGGCAAAATCTGCAATTCCAGCGCAGCCCCAAGAACAAGTTATCTTCAACAAGATGAATGAAAAAGAGAGAAACGGCCAAAAATGCAGGAAACTGATGGCCACAAAATCAACATCTGGAAATGGAGTTTAGCTGCTGCTGCTGATGATGATGGTGATTGCATAATCATCTCATGTAGCAACACATACAGGCATCATCACCACAATCAAAAGCATCAACTCCAGATTTATGCCTAAGAGGTTTGAAATTCTGTTACAACATGGATCAAATATTTAGCTTTCTTCCAACAAATGATGTGTGTGCAAAATTTACTTAATTAGTTAAGAACTAACAAATTTAAAATAAAAAAATAAACAACACCATACACAGAAATAAAGCAAGTTTATATTCTCTCTCCATAATGACATTGAATAATTCATGTTGTGCATAATCTCTCTTATCAATGGACCTGGTAATTTATTGATATGAAACTTCAGTTACAGTGATTGCCTCGCATTACTAATTCTTGTACAAACAAAATATCTAACAGAAAACATTCTTAATAAATAATCGCAGCTTTCAGCTTCAATAAGTATCAAATTTGGAAGAGATCAATAAAAGCTATGTTGTAACGGATTATGATTATTTAACAATTAATAAACAATGATTATTTAACAATTAATAAACAGAAAAAAACATAAAACAAATACAGATTTACGTGGTTCACCAACAATAAGTTGATTATGTTCACGGGCTGAAAAAGAGAACATATATTATTAGACGGCTAGAGTTTTTCAAAATACAATTACAGCGCTCAAAGACCATATATATAGTACTAAGAGAATAAACCAGTTCGACTCAGCACAATACGAGTATTAAGGCCCAATACAAGAACCACGGCCCAATACTACATACATTCGGGCCAGGGGCATCTCCACCTCCCGGACCCCAGGTAAGGGGGCGTCTCCCCCCCCTTGACCCACCGACTCGCTGACCGGACAACGAAACCCCCGTCTAACTATTCGAAAGCGGGAGATAGTTTCAAAATATATCAACAAGCTATAAAGCTATTACGGTTATATAATCCACGACCTAAATCTATTGCATCATCTCAAACTTCATAACATCCCAGCTTCATGTTTTCGAAGGCAAAAAGGCTTCTTAGCAATTCGTCAAATCCCTGCAATAGGCAGTTTTCTAATTTCCGCATACATATATAATTATAGCACAAGGAGCAGCTGATATTTGGAACTGACAATTGATATCAAATATCAATGAACCCATTACCCATCCACAGAAACCAAAAACATTAAATACGAAATTGAATATAGGAATAAAATTATTCAATGTATCATCATTTACTGAACCTCGTGTCAAAGAAGACATGAGGCTCACCCAAAAACGATGAGTTTAATATCCTGACAAACAGAGAGAAATGTTCACTAAAACATCAACAAGCCTCTTGCCTTCTAGTTTAATCAGGTTTTCTCGTTGTTACAAAGGGGATACTTGATCCTTAATCCTTGTTCAAAATCTACTAGCTTTTAATCAATTGAATTAAATGTAGTGCAAAAAAATGCTCACCAACTACATTAAACTTTCTGAATATACATTAAACCTGAAAACTTAAAATAAATGTGACAGGGCATCAGTTTTAAAAAGCTCGAATTTTGCAGCTTCACGGTTTGATAAGCACAAAATCTAAATTACTCATCATCTGCCCAAAAACTTCAAATAAAGCATTTAAAACGGAAACAAAGCGTGAATAAGAAAAACAAAGGCATGAGACAAGACTAAACCCATATGATTCTTCATAAATAATCAGTATAGGTAATTGCTTTGCCACCATTTGCCAAGAAAACTTAAAACTAACGGAGAAAACCAAGCAAATTTTTCCAACAAAGAAATCTAACAAATGTATGAAGCAGAATAGGTAAGGAACATGGAAAAATAAAGTGTTCCCACTAATCAAAACACTGATTCAACTTATTATGCGCCTCCGTCTGAACCTAATGGTAATTAGTTTGCGCATTTCGCGCATTACCATTCGATTATTCGAGAGGCAGAGCATCAAATTTCCCCAAACTAAAAAAGAAAGAGACCTAATTCATCTATGATTAGTTTAGAAGTGGAAAAATTGTCCAAGGCTTTTTTGGAAGACAGTTGATGAGTAGCTAAAGGCGCAACAGTCCGCTCAAAAATGCCCAAATTTTAGTGTTGGCCACCTAACTAAGCCAAAAATGAGACGAGCCACTACCATTAAGAGGCAGCTCCTCATCAGGCTACTCAAAGAGGCACACATAATCGGAATATTTCATCAATGAGCGCTCACAACCAGTAAAAAAATAAAAGCTGAAGTTTTGGAGAGAGGAAGAGAAACGATGATTGCTGGATTGGCAGCTGATAACTGTCAGCTTAAATATACGACGATACATAGAGAGCAGCTCTAGGGTTCACGTTACGTATTTCTGTATCTCTTAATGGGCTGTGCAAAAAACTCTCGAGTTTACGTTTAATATTGGGCCCAGATTCATTTCCAAGCAGCACAATTTAATTTTTGGGTCTTAAATCTTAATAAGGTAATGATCGTATTCATAAGATTATCTTATGTTCTCTTTCATCGGAAAGCTCCCCCATGTAACAATAATGGCTACCTTTTTTCTTTAAGAATTAAAGAATAATTCAAATTTACGATACTTAAAATATTTTCACATTTTGAAAAACTGCACATTTTTTGTACACTTGGTAACTCAATTTTGGATTTTTTTGGTTGCAATTTTTAACCTGACATCAATTATTTGATTTTTCTATCAATTTTCAAGAAGAAATTTCTCTTCCATGTAAAATTAAAACAAGGAAAATGTTCTGCGGCTAGCCACCATTCCAAATCCTATTCTTGAAGCACGCGGCGCCTTGCATATAACTTGAGATTAAAGCTTAAATAATTGAAGGGATGAATAAAATAAAATTGAACACAGCAAAAGTTTGGTGTGATCCCAAGATATGAGATTAAAACTTAAAAAATTGAAGAAGTAAAGAAAATTAAATTGAACACTGCGAAAGTTTAGCGTGATCCGAAGATATGATATCGATGATGATGGAAGGAAAAAGTTGTATTTGTGGTTTTAGAATAATAAGGAATCTTTGTCGGGTGGACCATTGAGTTGAGCCCATGTGAGGCTGAGCTGCCACCGTCAACGTCATTCCTCTTCTTTTTTGTCTCAGTCCTCCTTATCATTAACAATTACATAAATATCAATTTAAACCCTAAACAATACATATTTTATAAAAAATATTTTAAATTTTAAAAATATCTATTAAGATACAAAATATGATAGTTTATTGTTTTAATAAATATTTTTAAAAATTCAAGATATTTTTGATAAAATATATATAATTTAAAGTTTAAATTGATATTTAAAGTTCATATGATAGAAGAATCAAGTTTAAATTATGTTTTCATATTCTTAATCGATTAAAGTAGAACATGTTGGAAAAAGGTGTACAAAAACAGTACAGAACTTGTCGGACGTATTCACAACGTGAAATGTAGAAGGTAGAAAGAGATCAAAATAACAAGTGACAAACCGTAGTGAAACTAAAATAAAACAAAAACCGTAGCTAATGCCGAGTCGAGGAGGCCTCTTTCCGCAAGACGAGATACGCCCGTTAGTGCTCTCGGCTCGCGCGATCGCTCCAAAGGTAAAACGACAATGCCTCGTGGGTGGCAAAGACCGCAAACCAACGAGCTCCGTGAATCGAATGGAGGCGGCGGGCGAGCTGACACTAAAATGTATGCAGAGAGTGCTTTGAAATGCAGATTAGCGATGGTTGGCTTATCTTTGAGAGACATGTCCTATTTATAGGCGTCCGCCCCTCATGGGAAAGATGCCGAGTCAACACCGCATTGATGTCGGGTGTTACGGAGTTATGTCCCCTATCGAGTCTGCTGCGCTTCCGAGACAACGTGGGCACGCTTCCGCAAAGCCATCATGTCGGGCGTTAAAGCGGTTGCTACAACGAATGTGGACAACGCGTGCGTCCGTGTTCATTGGACGATCCGGACGCTCTTCAGTGCACAAGCAGCCCAACGGATTGGGCCACACGAGTTGGGCCCCTGACCAACTCCATCGCACAAACAGCCCAACGGATCGGGCTACACGAATCGGGCCCGGACCAACTTCATCTTTGGGCTCGATCAAACGTTGATCCAAAATATAAGACAATGGGCACGGAACCGTGCCCACGGCAAGCCCACCGAACAGCCCAAAGAATGCCCAAAGACCACCCAAAGACCAATCACAAGATCCAAGATCCACGATCCACGATCCACGATCCACGATCCACGATCCACGACCACGACCACGGACCACGGAACCGAACCGAACCGGAGCCGGGCGGGCACGGCGCGGGCGCGGGCGCGGGCGGGGCGCCGGGCGCCGGCGCCGGCCGGCGGCGCGGCGGGCGGCGGCGGCGGCGGCGCTACACAGGCGTGGGCTTTCCACCCATCACTTGTGCACATAATTATACTAAGTGTTCAATGAACCACTTATATGATAATTAATGAAGGTACATTAATCAATGTGGATAAGGATTAATTAATCCATGCTTATCCCCAAGCACAAAACTCCATGTTTAAGTGACCAACTTTGATCCACTATTTCTCACTCACCGGAAATCGGATTTGAGAATGTGAATACACCACGATCATCTACTCAAAACGTAGATCGATCCTATGCCATTTAATTTCACAAAATTAAATGTTACGTCACTCAAAATCTTGATCAAAGTAGATTCCTGGCAACTTAACCATATATATATATATATATATATATATACGCACAGATTTCCAACAATCCCCCACATGAGTGGAAATAGCCATATGCATGTATGCAGACACAGCTCAGTCCTCAAGAGATGTTAAAATATTTGGACAGGTGGTTTATGACTTTGAACCTTCCATAGTTAGTACCATCGAGTACACAAAGCGGATTAGTGGACATGACGCCGAACTATTCCCCACAAAGATGCATCGAGACAATGGTATTAACACTTTAACACCTCAACCTCATCCGTTCTCACGCTTGATTCCATTTTGGCCATGGACATCCACTTTGGATTCATAAGTGTTTTGTTTGAAGCCGCCCCACTGCACTTACATAGGTGATTCTTTCCGAGTATCTTGCCATACTCAACCTCCTCGAGGTATCTTAGGAATCATTAAGAGTCAACGACTCAACCTCACCACTAAGCAAGTTTTTCAACACTCGCTTGCTTTCTAGGAATGTACTAACTCGAGTGTTTATACACGAACTCATATAACTTAGTTCTCCCATCAACCAAGTTCTTGGGATCTCCAACATCATGGTTGGGTTACCACTATGATTGTTCTTTAGATGTGGATTTTAGTCCCATTCCTCTAAAGAACTTGATCATTTGATCTCGGTTCAACCCTTTGGTTAATCGGATCCGCCAGATTATCTATCGACTGACATAGTCAATTGATATAACCCCACTGAGATCAAATGCCTCACGGATTATGTCGTCGACGATATGTTGAGACTTACCATTATACAAACCACTTTTCGCCTTCCAATAGTCTGCTTGGCTATCACAAAGAATCATCACCGGTGGCACGGTTTAGACCAACATGGAATATCTTCCAAAATTACGAGCCACTGCTTCCTCACCGCCTTTATCCAAAGCTATGAATTCGATTCCATGGTGGATCGAGCTATACACGCCCTGCTTCGTGGATCTCCAAGAAACAAAGACCTCCCCAATCGTGAACACGCACTCCACTTGTAGAAAGTGAATCTTTCGTGTCGATATCCAATTGGCATCACAAGCATTCTTCAAGCACCGGGGATATCTCGTGAATGCAGCCCATGATTTTGAGTATACTTCAAGTACCTCAAAACTCTCACTAAAGCCTTCCAATGCTCCTTGCTCGATTGCTCGTGTAACGACTCAATTTGTTCACGGCGCAGCTATGTCGGGTCGGGTGCAATTTGTAAGATACATCAAACACCGATGACCTTAGCATAGTCTTCTTGCCCAACAAGTTCACCCCTCGTTTTACTCAAGTGAACATTGAGCTCCAATGGGTCTTAGCAGTAAACTATCAAACGCGTTGAATTTCTTAAGCACTTTCTCGACATAGTGAGATTGTGTCAAGACAATTCCGTCGATCTTCTTAGAATCTTGATTCCAAGAATCACATCACTAATCCCATGTCCTTCATGTCAAAATTTCTATTTAACATGCGCTTTGTGTCATTAATGACTTGAGTATCGCTACCCATGATCAACATATCATCTACATACGCACACACTATAACATAACCATTATCGTTGTTCTTAACGTAGACACATTTATCACACTCGTTGATCTTGAAACCATTTGCCAACATTACATTGTCAAATTTCAGTGCTATTGCAACGGCGCTTGTTTCAATCCATATAGAGACTTCACGAGTTTGCATACCTCGCCTCTCGACTGTGTACTACAAACCCTTCTGTTGCTCTATATATACCTCATCCTCGAGGTCACCATTCAAAACGCAGTCTTAACGTCCATTTGATGAATCTCAAGATTGTGCAAAGCAAAGAATTGCGAAGCACCCTAATAGACGTAATCCTCGTCACGTGAATAGGTATCAAGAAATCGCACTCTCTCTTTGTTTAAACCCTTCGACAACCAAACGGGCCTTATACTTTTCAATTGATCCATCCGCCTTGTACTTCCTTTTAAGGATCCACTTGCATCCTAAGGGCTTACAACCTTCGGCAAATCAACCAAGACCCAAGTGTGGTTTTGCAAAATGGAATCAATCTCACTGAATGCCTCTCGCCAGAGCATCCCGTCCGCCGAGCATAGCTACTTTGATCAAGTTGGTTCTTCGTCCAACATGAACGCAATATAGTCGTGACCAAAATCCTTTGGCGTTACTCGACTTCATCGCCACGCCTCGGTTCCGACCCTCCGGATCGGACCTCGATCGCTTATGCGATATCGGTTCTTCCTCCAAAGGTTTAGAACTCAAGCTTCACCATCGCCTATTGCTAGAATTAGCTTCACTTTTATCCTTATCTTTACAGGATAAACACTTTCAAAGAATATAGCATTCCTCGACTCAATCGTCGTCCCCACAACATATCCTGCACCTCGACCGTGGATCGAAACGATAGCGCCTGCTGTTCAAGCATACCCAATAAAGATACAATCGATCGCTTTAGGTCCAATTGTAACTTGTTTTGGAAGAGCACCTCAACCTTCGCCAAACACCCCACACTTTGAGATATTTGACGATGGCTTTCTTCCTTTCCACAACTCGTAGGAGTGACATCCTTACCTTTGAGTGGAATCTTGTTCAAGATGTAGTCGGTCGTCAAAACAAATTTTCCCCACAAGTTCTCGGGCAACCTCGAACTAATCAACAAAGCATTCATCATCTCCTTAAGTGTTCGATTTTACGCTCAAAGAACGCCATTAGACCGAGGTGAATAAGGAGTCGTCGTTGGTGTATTATACCACTTTCGTTGATAATGCCTCAAACGGGCTACATATTCTCCCCTCTATCACTTCGAATGCCTTAATTCGACAACTTAATCGATTCTCGCTTGCTCTCAAGTTTTAAAAGCTTCAATAGCCTCGCCTTTACTTCTTAGAAGGTAAAGATAACAATATCTTATACCATCAATAAACGTGATGAAGTACTTTTACCACCTCTAGTTTGTACAAACTTTAAATCACACACATCGGTGTGAATGAGTTCTAGAGGCTTAGTGTCTGCTCTACCGAATGAAACGGTAACTTAGCCATTTTGGCTTCCACACAAACCTCACATTTCGCTTGTGTATTAACTTCATTTAACTTTAGTAAATCTAAATTTACTAATCTTTTATTGCATTTAGATTAACATGTCCTAATCTACAATGCCATAAATCGAGCACTCACCAAGTAAGAGGAAGTAGATGCATTTTTATTCATAGCAATCTTGGGTACACGGCAAGACACCATTACATTCAATTTGAAAAGACCCCGTGAGATAACCCCTACCAAGGAACTTTCCAAACTTAGTCAAGACAAACTTGTCCGACTCAAAACTAGTCTAAAACCCTTATTAACTAGAATAGAGCCCGACACTAAATTCTTGCGAATGTCCGGGACATGCAGACATCCTTCAAGGTGATCTCAATGCGGACGACATCTTGAGCACCACATCACCAACTCCGCAACCTCGGACGAAGCTTGGTTCCCCATGTTGAGCTTCCTCCTTCAACAGCTTGTAGGTGGAGAAACGCATCTTTTCGGCGATACGCGTGCATAGCTTGCGCCAAAGGTCGATGAACCATCCACCTTGATTCTCGACGTGGTCGACTTCTTCGGTCACCACCGTAGCCAAGTCATCCTTGTCCCATTTGTCAAGTCCTTCTCGACAACGCTGGTAACTTGCTTAGCCTTCTTCTTCTTAGTCGACGGCAGCCTCTACTGTGGCCATGCTTGCCACAATTGTAAGCCCCGTCAAACTTACGGAAACCACCTTCCTTTGCCTTTATCTTCGACATCGACGAACACGCTTGTTGGAGGGACCGCCTCTCCAACAGTCGGCTCTAGATCGATCGCCTTCCCTTTAGTTCTAGCTTCTTCACGCCGACTCGATGCTAGCTCGACGATCAAGTCTTCAAGTGTCATATCCTTTCGCCAGGCTTAAGGTAGACCTCAAGTCTCTCCACCCCGGTAGCTTCAATCAACGTAGCGACGACAAAGCCATCTCGAAATAGTGTGCCTTTCGGCTTGAACCTCGTGCACAATGAGTTGAAACTCTTGCACTTGGTCCATGATCGGTCGGAATCGACCATCTTGTAGTCCAAATATTTGGCTACAATGAACTTCTTAGTACCGCATCATCACTACTACGGTTTTTTTTCTAACAAGATCCCACATACTGGATGTCGTTACAACAAAGATAAACACTATACAAGCTATCTTCTAAACTACCAAGTATAAATTTTTACAAAGGTAGTCGCCGGCGCCAGCTTGTCATATGTCGCTCGGATGTGAAAGTCCGTTACTTGACCCCTAACGGCGGGCTCATCTTCCACCAAGAAGTTGGCGAAGCCCAACGTCGTGAGGTAGAACAACATCTTTGTCGCCATCTCAAGTCGGATCCTCCAAACTGACGGCTTCTCGGCCGGCGCATCATCCTGCGGTATGAACAGCGCCGAGATCGATCCATGATCGGATCCACCAAAGTTAGATCCCATGGATCCAACAATGACCCACTAAAAAGTGCGATGTCGAACCAAAGGAACCACTAAAAGTGGAACCAATTGTTGAACCACTAAAAGTGGAACCAACAATGACCCAAAGGGTCCCATGGTTGACCTCAAGGCATCGAACCAAACATGACCGAAGCCATTGTGCTGTAATGGCAGGAAGCAGAGGCAAGCAAGCAGCGGAAGCGAGGCATGGCAACAAAGAAGCAAGTGAGGCAGTAGTTTGCGAGTGTGTACGGTCGACATCTCCAAGCAAAGGTATTATGTTTCAACGCTTTAAGTCAATTTTAAGTCCGACTCTTCGTGGCAAGTAATATCTCGCCTTGCGATTGTTGGAAAAAGGTGTACAAAACAAGACAGAACTTGCCACGACATAACGTGAAATGTAAAGGTAGAAAGAGATCAAAATAACAAGTGACAAAACCGTAGTGAAACTAAAATAAAACAAAACCGTAAGCTAATGCCGAGTCGAGGAGGCCTCTTTCCGCAAGACGAGATACGCCCGGTAGTGCTCTTGCTCCGCGATCGCTCCAAAGGTAAACGACAATGTCTCGTGGGTGGCAAGACCGCAAACCAACGAGCTCCGCGAACCGAATGGAGGCGAGGACGAGCTTGACACTAAAATGTATGCAGAGAGTGCTTGAATGCAGAATAGCGAGCGGTTGGCTTATGCCGTTGGAGACATGTCCTATTTATAGCGCCGCCCCTCACGGGGAGCATGTTGAGTCAACACCCGCATTGATGTCGGGTGTTACGGAGTTATGTCCCCTATCGAGTCTGCTGCGCTTCGAGACAACGGGCACGCTTCCGCAGAGCCATCATGTCGGAGCGCATCGACGGTTACAACGAATCTGGACAACGCGCGCGCCCGTGTTCATTGGACGATCCGGACGCCTCTTCAAGTGCACAGCAGCCCAACGGATTGGGCACACGAGTCGGGCCTCGACCAACTCCATCGCACAAGCAGCCCAATGGATCGGGCTACACGAATGGGCCCCTGACCAACTTCATCTTTGGGCTCGATCAAACGCTGATCCAAAATATAAGGACAATGGGCCACTAACCAGCCCACGAACCGAGCCCAGCCCACCCAACAGCCCAAAGATCCAAGATCCAAGATCCAAGATCCACGGACCACGGACCACGGAACCGAACCGAACCGAGCCGAGCCGAGCCGAGCCGGCGGCGGGCCGGCATCGACGGGCGCGGGCGCGCGCGCGGGCGCCGGCGACGGCGCCGGCGGCGCGGCGGGCAAGGCGGCGGCGCGGCGGGCAGGCAGAAGTGTACAGGCTGGGCTTCCAAACCCATCACTTGTGCACATAATTATACTAAGTGTTCAATGAACCACTTATATAGACAATTAATGAAGGTACATTAATCAATGTGGGATAAGGATTAATTAATCCATGCTTATCCCTTAAGCACAAAACTCCATGTTTAAGTGACCAACTTTGATCCACTATTTCTCACCACCGAAATCGGATTTGAGAATGTGAATACACCACCATCATCTACTCAAAACGTAGATCGATCCTATGCCATTTAATTTCACAAAATTAAATGTTACGTCACTCAAAATCTTGGTCAAAATAGCTTCCCAAGCAACTCGACCATATATATAATATATATATATACGCACGCATTTCCAATGTAACATTATCTTTGATTTTTGTTTGCTCGTATTAGCTTCATTTATTTTGTACGAGAGAAATTTGGAACGCAAATTGAATACGAAAAAACAATTGATTAATTAAAATGGATAGAAACAGATGTTCCATACAATATATGATGATGAAAGAATATGGAATAAGATAAAAGGAGGAGCCTCAAGCACCGGCTCCATGTAAAATCAACGAGTCCCAAACAACTCTATACAAAATAATACAAATGCAATCCATCAAAGACCAAATCTTGAATTAAATGCAGCAGCATTTAGAAAAGCATTCCCACTGCAAGAGCGCCCACGGAAGCCAACGCACCGGTAAGAAAGCTGCGGCGCTCGGATGCAGGGTCAGGGCGGGGCCTCGCTGCTGCGCCGCCGACAGACCCATCAATGCCACGGCGGCACTCAACAACAACACCTTCATCTTCGATGCACGATGAATCTAGCTATGTGAATGTGCGAGATTTATAGAAAGCAATAAAGAACACCTGTGCTTTTCGTGGTTCGATCGTTAATGAGATCTACGTCCACTGAGAATGGTTCCTCAATACTTTTACTAGAGCTTTTAATGCAGTATTGGTTACAAGCCTTTGTATTCATGGTGCTAACCCTTCTAACATCGCTTTTCCTTCTATTTATACACTCACTGCCCTCGGCGCGCCCGACCTCCATTGGTCGCTGCGTGACTCTTCCTCCGGCGTGCCCTCCATTGGCCGAGCAGGACCTCTCGCTTCTGCGCACCACGTGGAGGTGGCGCGACCTTGGTTCATCTTCTCCATCATGGAGGTGGCGGTTCGGGGCTAGCGTTTTGGGCAATGATTAGGCTCGACCGCTGGCTCGCTATCAACGTTAGGCCCACTCGTTTGGGCACTGTTAGTGGGCCCACGGTTGGGCCATATCCCATCATAGCCCCCGAATAGCCGAGGCACGCCGAGGGCGCGGTGGAGTGGAGACAACGCCGCCGAGGTGAGGTGTGGTCAGGTTGTTTCTGGACGTGAGGGTCTTCGGTGCCGATTCCGAGTCAGGTTGTTTATTGACGCCGCTTGGGGAAAGATGTGGCACCGAAAGAAGTCAAGTCCGACTGGATAACGCGCCTCTGCGTTGGTTACGCCGAGTGCGATCCGGGTGGTGTTGCTCCCGTGGTTGGTGTCGATTCGACTAGGGAAGCTCCTTTCGGGATGTCGAACGAGTCCGCATCGGGCGTAGTCCGTTGATTGGGGTCCGGCCCGATCTTGACGGGTCGCGAATGAGTCGCCGCCATCCGGGAGACGCCGGTCCGTATGATGATTTCGGGTCGATCAAGGCGGTCTATCTTAGCTGGCGTCGCCATACGCGCCAAAGCGGTAGTTGTGCACTCGAACGTGTGCGCGCGTACCACTTCCAATCACGTAGGCACGTGGAAAGCTTCGCGCCATTGTGCTTTAAATGCGCCAGAGGTGGGAAACTGCTCATTTCTTCACTAAAACTGCTCATCTTCTATACTCGAGAGAATTTCCGATTTGGAGTAGCTTTCGATCATCTTCTCGAATTCCGCAATGAGTAAAAAAGTAAGTATGTCTTCTTCCTCTGCTTCGAGTACGCCGCCTGCTTCCGGTCCGCCCGATCATCTCCCGCTGAGTTTCGGTTCGAACCGCCATCCTCCCTCCCGATAGTGAAATCGAGGTTAGGGATTATTCTCGCTATACCTTGTCGGGTAGGTGTAGGAAGATTAGCGCTAGGTTCCAAAGAATATCATCTGCGTGGGATGGGGTTAAGGTGAGGGACGCCGATCGTCTGTGATCTTTGACGATATAATAAAAATAGGGGAATGTCACATTCCGCCGACGCCGGTGGTGTGTTCCGCACCCATCCGATCGAGCATTAGCCCCGAGGGTTTCATAACCATGTACTTAGATGCCTTAGGGCCGGTCTTAGTTCCCGCAGCCCCATCTTTTGAGCCTCCAGAGTATTTCCAATCCCCATCCGCCAATTCACCCGAACCCATTAGGTCGGTAGTTGAGACGGGGTTAGCTTGTTATTATGTAGTCGAGGAGTTCTCCTTCGAGCTCTTGATGCGATTCTTTAGCAAGTACTCGAGAGAGTCAGACTATCTTCGCCTCGGCACCGCTTAGGGTGAGTCAACCCTCGAAGGTGTCGGGGTGGCAAAAGAAGTTTTTCTTTTGAGGGTCACGGGCATCCGATCTACGGTTGGGGATGGGTAAGGTGACGGATATAAAGCTTAAGCCCCTCGGTGGGTAGAGGATCACCAACACGCCGTGAAGTTTCTCTAGAATTCACCGAGGACAACCTTAATGATGCCGGCCGAGTGTGCACAGTCGCAGACTCGGACGGGTCCGAGTCAGCGAGGGCACCTCTCTGTCATTCTTATAGTTCGACCTCTGACTAACGCGATTTTCTTACGTAATGCGGTGAAGCTTAAGCACACGAAGAGGTGAAGCGGTAGGCCTCGCCTCGACCGCGCCACCGGGCGGTGAGCCTTCTAAAAGAGGCGAAGGTGTGCGGCCCACCGCAGCCCGTGGTGGTGGAACACCTCGGCGATCCGTCAAGGGTCCGCCGATCTCCACGGGCCTTGAGGTGGAGGCTCGTGCCCATGATCTTGTGAGGCACCGATCTCCCGCGATCTTCCGCCTTGTCTAGTCATGTTTTTTTTTTTTTTTTTTTTTTGCTACTAATCGCTTGATTTGCAGACCGCCTCGATCGCGGCGAGATCGCGCCGCATGGCCGATGTTGTTGCGTTCCCGCACGAGGAGCCGGAGAGAAAGTCGGCAAGGCGAGTCCTCGGCCAGCTAGTCGGCGAGGAGGTGGAGGTTGCAGGCGGCCGCCGAGGCCGCCATGAGAGGAGGCCACGTCATGTGCGGGAGGCCCGCCGAGGCGGAGTGCGCTCGGGAGGAGGTGGCCGAGGCGGAGAAGAGGCGGCAGATCGGACGAGTGCTTTCTTTGGCGGAGCGAGGCCCATGTCAAGGCCTTCGCCAAAGAAACTTATCGAGTCTGAGTCCTTCTCCGCTTTATCTCCGACCTGGCCGCCGTGATGAGGCCGCAGGTGATATCTACCCACCTGGAGGGGTTGGCGGCCACGATGCGAGATTTTGACAAGGCGAAGCATGGCTGGGCTGAGATTGATCAAAGGGCGGTCAACTTGGAGTATGCCCGGTTTGCCGACGCACCGCCTTCCCCGTGGGCGAGGCTTTAGCCTCGACGTCCGCCTCCCGACGGCCGAGGCCGTGTCCCAATGCCGGTGGATGAAGATCTAGAGCTTGAGGAGCTTCGTCGAGGCGCGGCCCGGCCAAGAGGAGGAGGAGGGGGAGGAGACGAGCTCGGCGGCTCAGTCGCCCAAGCCTGCAAGAATGGAGCAACGGAGGAACGGCAGGGGGGGCGGGCCGAGAGTCCCGAGAGAGGCCGAGGTTAGTGGGCCGATTGTAATAGTTGAACCACGGGGTCGATAGGACCACGAGCCCTGTAATAAAATATCTCGTATGCAATAAAAATATTTATCACTTTCGGACTTGTGTTGTCTTTTTATTTATAGATTCTGCATCTCAATACTGGGACTCGACCATGACTTGCCGGGCTGTGAAGGGGTCCGAGGTGCCTGGCCGGTAGGAGGAGGAGGTGCGATTTTGGAGGAGTCGGTCTGCGAGCGGACCCGAGTTTTGGTTGCCATGGATGCGAGCTCTGCGTCTTCATCCGATCCGAATAAGAAGTTGGCCGAGGCCGATCGGAGGTGGCCCGTTGTCGAGAACGAGGTCCCAAGTCGAGGATCGCACAGACGTAGTCCGGAGGTGGACTTATCTGCCGACGCTATTCGCGGGCGCTGATTCAAGTCGAGGAATGCTCGAATCGACCGCGAGGGCTAGTTCGGTGTCGGAGAGCATGCGGAGTATGAGAAGCGATCCGCCGGGCTGGTGGGACCACCATATCCGGCCGACGACCGAGTTCGAGTTTGCTAGCGGAGGTATGGTCTTTGAGCGAGGAGGAGGGCCCCAAAGCGAAGTTCAAAGCTCGCGTCAACTCCGTCAGGAAATACATGGAGACGTATGACATCATCCGCAACGACGATGCCCGGCCTCGGCAATGAGGCGGGCAAGCGGACTCGGTGACCCGATCACAAAGGAACCCGCAGAGGCGGCCACTCGATCATGCCGTCTGCGGTTGATGGGCCCTCTCGAAGCGGATCATTGAGAGGGCGGTCTTCGAGAGTAGGCGGCGACCGAGGACCTCGGGTCGGCGAGAAGATCGGCGGTGGGCGAGGTCGCATTCCGGCCGGGTGAATCGCCACTCTCCGAATGCCGATCGCGCCGCGCGCCGCTTGTGTCCGGATCAGCGGCCGACTTGAGTCGACGCCCGTCCGGCCGCTTCGAGCCCACGCCGAGCTCTTGAGGCAGGCGCGTGAGTCCTACCTCATCGACCGGGTTGAAGGCACGAGTTCGCCCCAGCATACCGCCGACGACCTGAGACTTCAGAGAAATCGCGCAGCTTGACAAGCAGCTTGGCAAGCGGAGCCGGGAGCCCGAATGAGGTCGTATATAGTATAGACCTGTATGTAGATATAAATTTATTTAGACTGTTTGAAGTGTATATTTTTCCTCTCGAGAGGTACAAACATAGCTAGACTTCGCTTTGGTCGTAAATGTATTTATACTTGATACAGAGGTGTGCATTTTCCCAAATAAAGGGGTATAAATGAGTTCAAGCCCTGTTGTCTTGTATATGGCTTGGTACTGCTGGTAGTCGTTAATGCATTTAGACTTTGTACCGGAGTGCATATCTTCCCAAATAAAGGGGATGAGTTGGCGAGATCGGTCCGGATGTCGCGTGCGTATGTGCGCCCAACTTAATGGGTAATCAGATGCTTTGCATGTGTATCGCCCAACTTAATGGGTAATCAGATGCTTTGCATGTAGACGCCCAACTTAATGGGTAATCTGATGCGCACTTACTTGGTGGGATTTTCATCTTCGTAGTATGCCCCTCATGAAGGTTTAGACGTGGTATATCCGAATGGATGTTCACATAGATGTAAGACGAACGGTGAAATACTCATTAGAAAACAAACGCTTTATTAAACAAGTAAACAAAGATCGCACATCACCAAAACAACAGGGAGGGCTAACATGTCGCCGATCTAAAATCAAAGCTATGTAAAATACCTCCTCGGATGAGTTATGTGCTGTGTTAGGGAATAAGTGCCCTGACAGTGGGCGAGCTTGTAGGCCCTTTGCCGAGGTCCCGTGAACGCGGTAGGTCCTTCCCATGCCGGATCAAGCTTGTTAAGACGCCGCTCGGCTTGCTTCATTATTCCGTGGGACGAGGTCGCCTACTTGGAGCTGGAGGCCTTTACTCTCTTGTTGTAGTAGCGTGCGACCGGCTCTCAGATTGGCCGTTTATGAGCGCGAGCTCGCCTCCCTCGAGGGCGCAAGGTTGGCCCGCAGGTCTTCCTCGCTCCCGGCTGGTCGAGTGGAGAGCGAGGGCTTGGCGCTACCGATCTCGGCCCAGATGACGGCCTCGTGCATCGTGACCAGCCGAAAGGGGTTTCCGCGACGTCCGTGGTGTGGTCCTGTGAGGACCAGAGGACTTGAGGAGATTTTCAGCCCGATCGCCTTTAGCTCGGTCCACCTTTTCTTCAATCCTTGAACGATCGTGCGGTTCGTCACCCTCGGTCCGACCATTTGCTTGCGGTGTGCGACCGAAGTGAAGCGTTGATCGATGTGAAGCTCTTCGCACCACCTTGAAGTTTTTGTCGACAAATTGCGCCGTTGTCCGAGACTAGACGTGCGGTATGTCAAGCGGCGGACTATATTTCTCCACACAAAGGTTTGAATCCTTCGCCGTGAGGCTCGAAAGGGCTCGGCCTCGACCCATTTTGTGAAGTAGTCTATGGCCACGACTAAATATCGGTCGACCGGTGCTCGGTCGAACGGGCCAACGATGTCGATCCCCCACCGCATGAAAGGCCACGGACTTTGCAGCCGCTCAAATCGATCGAGGCGCCTGACCGTGTGAGTGGATCCGCACTGGGCACTTCGACGAGCTCGGCCGATCTTGCACGAGGGCGGCCAAGGTATCCCGACCTCGCCGTCTTCTTTGAAAGTGCTCGCGACCGATGTGGCTCCCACAAGACCCTCGGTGAATTTCGCTGAGCACATAGTCGGCTTCTTCCGGCCCGATGCATCTCGGGAGGGTCAAGGTAAGACTTCGGTGAGAGCGCCTCACGCATGAGATACTCGATTTTGCCATCATCTTTTGGCTTCGAGCCGATCCGGCAAGCGGTCGCCGTGTTCCGTGTAGGCCTTCGTGGAGACATCCACCAGGCTCTATCTCGGTGATGATGCCGACGCTGACTCCGCTATGCTTCGAACGGATCTCCTCCATCGGTGGACTTGTTGACGACGCGCTAGCTTGCCGAGACGCCACCCGGTGCTTTTCCTGGGATTCGTGGATCTTTGAAGCACCGAACGAGGTCAACATCTCCTTTGCTTTCTCGAGTATTGTCTCATTCTGGCCCTCCTCGCCTCGATTCGCTTAACACCGTTCACGATGACCGGAATCGCCAAGATTTGATCTCATCTACCCCTCCTTAGCGAGGCGGAGTCCCGAGATTAGGGCCTCATACTCGACCTCGTTGTTGGTGGTCGGGAAGGTAAACCGGAGCGTGGGTGACTTCGCATATCGGGCCGAGGAGAAGAATGCCCTCCCGCCGCTGCTTTGCACGGTGCTCCGCCCACGACATCCGCCAAAGAACCATCGGTGGACGAGGTCCTGCCTCCGCGCGGGCCGGGATGACCGAGGTGAGGCGTTGGAGGAGCTAATCTTAGCGGTCGACCGAGCTCAAGAACTCGCTTCTACCAGAAATCACAGAGCTCGCCTTTTACGGCCGGCCCGTGAGACGAGATATCGTGCTCGCCAAGCCCGTGGCCCACTCGCTATTCGTCCGGATGACCGTGTTTTGACAAGACTTGCCTCGTGGGTAGGTCGGTCTAGGGTGGTCGATGCGGTATCAAAATTTTTCGCCGCATCAGATACCGTCTCAAAATTACTGTGATGAAAATTTTCATACCGATATCAGATCGAACTGTCTCGGATACCGAAAGTCGGTATATCAAGATTACGGTATGATAAAATTTCATACCGTTATCAGATCGACTTTTACTAAGATACCATACCGAAATTCTAGATACCGAAATTATCGAAAATTATCAAATTACCGATAATTACTGTAATTATCGAAAATCACCGAAATTACCAAAATTACCGAATTGCTAAAATGCTTATTGAAAGAAGTTACACGTAAAAGGTACAAGAAATTCACTAATACAATACATCAAGTAATACAACCCATTTTATTATATTACAACGTTACATTCGACAAAACAAACGTCATTATTAAATCGAAGAAGATACTAAGGAGAAAAAGTATCCTCTCCTCTCGTGATGATCTTCAAGAAGTATCGAATTTGATAGGCCAAATATGAGAACTTTACTGAACAAGCCGCAAAGCAAGTCAAACGAGCACCATGCATCCTCCGGGCTTAAAACAAAAATAAAACAAAAGGCATCATCATAAGCAAGCACCATTGAAGAGACTCCAAAACACTTATGATTCCACTTTTCATGCGGATCAAGCCAAGTAGGTGTAGTTAATAAGTTTCACATATCATTTAACATCCAATAAACGGGAAAAATAGTTTAATGATAGTACGTAACTTCCTATGCAGTATAAAATGTTGATGCAAACATTAGTAGCTTGATCCCCACTTGTGCGAGAGGGCGAAGGAATCTCACTAGCGACTTTCATGTAAGATATGATAGAGCAACGAGTAAGTGGCAACATATGCTAGATGTCTACAAACCGTAACTTTCTAAATGTAGAGAACAAAATTTAAAATGTAGAAGGCGGAGAAAGAAGAAATAGCACAGTTAAAGTCAATAGTATTGCAATGCCTCCAACCAATACAAAATACATACCAACAAACAAACTTAATAAAGCATTCTCGGAAAAACCCTACACCTATAGCCGATTTATAGCGGAATTATCTACAAGTAAGAAATAAGTGCATAAGAAATATAATCTTACTTTCCATGTTATATAACCGATAAGGTGGATATCGGAGTGATTTTTACATCGTAAAAAAAACACAAAATGTTAATATATTTCATTTTGAATTAACATAAATAAAATAAAAAACTTAATAAAATAAAGAAACTCTTACTCTTTTCAATTTCTTCGATTTCCTTATACAATTCAAGGTCATCATCATTGATCCTTATATAAACCGAAATCTTCCGCTTTGAGCCAATCATTGGTGCATACCAATGCCTCTACCATTTTGGACTCAAACTAGTCCGAAAAGGATCCACAACCCTTTACCCAAGCTAAAAGCGATTCACTAGCAACCGTCGAGCTTGAATTGCAAATATATCTTTTGCAATGAATGAGAGGATTGATACCTAGTTTCACTTCCTTTCCACCATTCTAAAAGATTGAAAGTGAGATTAGATCGCTTCGATCTCATCGGCTAGTATTTATCCACTTCATCGATATTTGTTGAAGTTGTTCTTCTTCATTTTGTGCTTCCACATCATCAACAATTCATCACAATAACCACCACCACCTCTACTAATGCATCTCCATCATCACACCCAATAGAATATTTTGTTTCCCACTAATCAATGTATCATTTACACCTTATACTCGTCCACAAAGTTATCAAGTTATTTTTAACTCGATCAATGAACTCTCGACCTTTTGAGTAGTATTTCCCAATTTCTTGACACTAACTTTGATCATCTCAAGCTTGTTTCTCGGATCCAAGACATTAGCAATAAAAATCAAGTGATTCATTTTATTCCAATCCCAATACTTGTCAAATTTTTCCTTCATTGCACTTGCAACCCTTTTAAGAGTTTGATTGGTATCATCACTACACTTTTTCTCAATCTCAATTTGTAGGGCAATCATTGATTGATAAATCAATTGAGATGTAGGAGTTTTTGATGCACTTAGCTCTAAAGTTGCATCATGAAATTTTTTGAGAAAATATACAAATGCTGTTGCATTATCCCAATCCTCAGAAATGGGAGGCCCCATTCTTTCTTTACCTTTGTCATCATTCTCACGAAAATATTTCATAAAAGGCAACAATTCTTCGGCCATTCTTTCAAACACCCTTCTATACTTCAATGCAACATCAAGCATTTTATAGGTTGAATTCCACCTAGTTTTGACATCCATGGGTACCGCTGACGTCAAGGAAACTTAGCTAGACAACAACTCCCTAAATTTGCTCAATCTAGAAGGGAAGAATGAAGAAACATAATCGCATTTCGATAGACTTAATTGAAGAATTAAGTTCTTTCAAGCCATCCTTAACAATCAAGTTAAGTATATGACATGCGCGTCTCAAATGAAAATATTTCCCATCGAACAACAAAGTATTTTCAATTCTCATTCTTTTTTCAAGTAATCAATTGCGGATCATTGAAGATGCATTATCAACTACTATCGAAAATACTTTTTCTATCCCCCAATCTCTCAAACAAACCTCAATCATCTTACCAATTTCTTCACCGATATGACTAGTGATTTTTGAGAAGCTAATTATTCTTTTGTGTAACTTCCAATCACTATCCAAAAAGTGAGCTGTGACAACCATGTAATTTATGTTTTGAATAGATGTCCATGTGTCTGTGGTGATACTCACCCTTTGCCCACTAATCACACTTTTTATTTTACTTTTCTCATCTAAATATAAAGCATAAACCATACCTGCAACTTTCTTTCGATCCGGAATTCAAATTTTGGTTGCAATTCATGAAGAAGACTAACAAACCCTTTTCCTTCGACAAAGACGAAATGATGCTTCATCAATAATCACAAACTCCGTGAGCTTCAATTCACACTTTTTTGATTAAAGGTGAGAGGAACCATGTGACTTCCTCGCCCGTAGTCTCATTAGTCAACACGGTTTGACCTTTGCAACTTCCGCTCACTTCATAGAGTGGACTTGACTTGCACCTCTTAACTAAGTGATTTTTCAACCCACTTGTGCTTCCATAAGCGGCGGTATTTCGGTTTTGCAATAATTGCATATTCCTATTTGTTGCGGGTCCCATCACTGCCTTCTTTGTTGTTTTTTCACAATGCTCCCAATATGGACTTTTCTTTTTAGGAGCTATAGGAGGTTTTTCTGTTAAAACTTCTCTTGCTCGCTTCCCGCTAGAACCATCATCATTTGTTGAAGTTTCTATCAGGTTTGGCGTTTGAAATAGATGGGCTTGGAAGCGTGTGAGAAGTTCGATTCGGATTCCATTCTATTTAAAAAATACATAATTAGAACATAAATATTAATAAATGACACAAAATTGCGAGACATATAAAATAACCCGAAGTAATAAGCACTATCTACACTAAGCAATACAATACTTCAAAAATGTGTGGTCTTAGAGAGCATGGACTATATTAAGAAAGAAAAGACATATATCAATCCTCACGGGTTTAACTCACTTGGTTAAGAACTATCGGTTTGGAATAAGAAAATGCATAGATCGATTGGCCACCATAAGTCCTAAATGCTTATATAGTAATGGTAAGTGCCCCAACTCGAGTTGGAAAGAAGGATCATGGAAAAAGTTTTAAGACTTAACGTGACTTGCGTAACTCTACAAGTTATTTCAGTTTTCCTAGTCAAATCTCAAATTTATCTTTATTTATTTAAATTAATGTATCCTATACACAAGTCATATTATGATAATACGCACTGTTGAATAATCGAGTGAATAGTTCATATATGAAACTTTTCAATTCATTTTATATTTTCAATAATTTGAGTATTTCAGATAGCCTTCAATCTTAAACTCACCATAGAATAAGTAAGAACTTATTCAAATTTCATCGATCGATCTTTACATGTCATCTTAAACATGAAGTAAATAATTGAGTATTTCGAACGAAAGAAGAAAGAATATACAATTTTAATCAAAAGTGAAAGATGTGGTAAATACAAATAAATTGAAAATCCTGCATAAAGGATGAAAGACGATGCATGGCAATGGATCAACGATGTAGTCAGCAAGGAACATAACTACAACCTTATGCGATTGGTCGTTTCTTGTACGGTTTTGGCGTTTTAGTAAATGTTGAACTTGGATAGGCTCTTTTCTTTCATTGGGGTCCTTATTTTTGGGTCAAGGTGGGTATAAAGCCTCTTTTCATGCAAGAATCAACTATTTTCGAAATGTACTTGGCACTATGGCGTGAAGCCTCTTTTCATGCAAGAATAAACTATTTAATGAAACAATATCATTAATTGGCGGTAAAGTGAAACAAATCATATATAACTACACAATAAACTTTGAAACCAAGAGATGTAATGCATCATGTCATGTGCTATCGATTTGAACGGAAAGACTTGATTGAGAGAGAGAGAGCGAGCAGATATTGATGAAAGGCGGCGGCTGGCTGGCGACCGGCGAGGAATGGCGATATTGGCGGCGAGGAGCGGCGTTGGCGGCGGCGGCGAGGAGGGCTCGCTCTTCACCGTAAGTTGGCGAGGAAGCGGCGGCGGCAATGGCAGGAGGAGGACGACGTTGTCGGCTATTGCGAGGCCGAGGGCGGCGCGGTTGTTGCCGAGGGCGGCATTGTTGCCCAAATTGTAGGGTTAGAAAAGTGGGTGTGGGTCGTTTGTTTGAGGCGATGGAGTAAGGGTAAATGTGTTAGTGTAGTAAAGGTTGTAATTTGTAAAGTCATGTTACACATTTAAGTTAGATTTTAGTTGATATAAATTTTCTATTTATAATATATATATATATATATATATATATATATATATATATTTGTTTTAAATCTCATTACATAAATTAATCATTTTATGATTTTATATAATAATATACATGAAACATATATTAAGAGAACTAAAAGAACTATTCGATGCATTTTATATATATTGGATGAAGTGCTATAATTGAAAATGAATAAGCATATATAAATATTTTTGAATTATGAATTATTATTATATTTATTACTATAGTAGTATACTAAATAACAATATAACCATTGATTATATTTTCATAGTATACTAATGAGTTATAATTACCTTTATCTAATAGTTGATTATATTTTCTAACTCGATACTTGCATAAATTGTTCATTTTTATAGTTTTACATTACATTATCGTGAAAATATATATTAAGATTTGATTAAAATAAAAATACATACATAGTTATTGAAAGATTAAAGTGTATGCTAGAGATTATTATTTTTTACCATTATGTAGTACAATAACATAGAATATAGAATATTCAAATTAATCCCCATCATTTATAAAATGAACCGAAAAGAGATAGAACTTCCTACAAAAATTATTTTTTGGCTTCTACATAAAGAATTTTTTATTATATAATAATATTGTAGATCATACAATTATATGGATGAATTATGACTACCTTTATCTCATAGTCAATCGTATTTTCTACCTCCACATGTCATTGCATAAAATAGATATAATTTATAATTTATTATGATTAACCATATTATTATAATTAAGTATCATAATTAATTACTTATATAATATATATAATCTAATATTGTTTTATTCATTTATCTCATTCATTTATTTTTCAAAGTTTACTTATGAATTATAATTGTTATTATCTTATTGTAAATTAGTTACGTAAGTTTGATAGTTATATAAATTGGTTATATAAGTTTATAGTTTCATAAAATAACTTAGTTTCATTACTTTTCTTTTTCGAGTTAGTCAATCAATATCTCATTACATTAATTGTTTATTTTTGTTTATAGTTTCATAAAATAACTTAGTTTCATTACTTTTCTTTTTTTAGTTAGTCAATCAATATCTCATTACATTAATTGTTTATTTTTATATCGTAATATACATATTATGTATGTATGTCAAACGTAATATACATAAAAGATAAAACTAAATAAATAAATCCATATAAAGTTTTCAAAAGTTTAACATGTATGTCAAACATAAGATTTTTCATTATGTAATAGTAATATAGACTAACTATAAATTGAATATACTATTTAACATAATCTATTATATAATTTATATTTACTCCATTTATTTACTTTTCAAAGTGAATAATATAGATGTAACTTAGTTTTTAATTATAATTTTGTTAAGTATTAAAAGTTCTTGTTCATTTTTCATTATCAATAATCATATATGTTGTAATTTATCATTAACTTTTATTAATTATGAATAAATATATATATTTTAATTTATTACTAATTATATATAATAAATAAGTATTATATTTTAATACGGTATATCGATATATACCGTATCATGGTATATCTTAGGCACCGGTATATATCGCGGTTTCGATATACCGCATACACAGATATATACCGATATACCGGCGTCTTGGGTATATCGGTATATACCGCATTTCCGATATACCGATATCTTGCAGCTTAGGTATATCGCATCACGGTATATACCGAATTTCGATATATACCGCATGCGGTATATATCGGATATCTGCGATATCCGAAAAAATGATACCGCTATCGCATCAAAACTAACGATGCGGTATCATCGCGTCGAAAATTCCAGTATCACAAAATTCGGTATTTTTCGGTATTTTTCGATGCGATAAGTCCGATATCGAAAATCGGTATTTTTCCCACCCCTAGGTCGGTCGAGACACGGATGGAGTGAGCCCAAAGTAGGGTCGGAGCTGTAATTTAGCGTTCACCAGCTGGTCTGCTACCTTTTCGAGGCGGCCACTGCCTTGTCTCGGTCCTTCGAGTGCTCGGTGATGAAGTAGATAGGAAGTCGTCCGTCCGGCCCCGTCACCAAGATCAAGACCGATTGCCTCGTCCGAGGTCGCCAAGTACAAGGGAGGAGTTCACCTCTTTGGGCGGTCACAGGTGGCGGTCGGTGAGTCTCGCTTCACCGTGTGGGAGGTGGTGCTCCTCCGCCACGCCAAGTCCGGGGCCTCCTCAAGATTTTAAAGAAGGGGCTTCTCGGCGGCCGGAAAGGAACCCACCGAGGCGGCCAGCACCCAGAAGTTTGTGGACCTCGCGAATGGTTTTCGCACTTGCATTTCGAGCACCGTCTTTACCTTGGTGGGGTTCGCCTTCAAGCCCTCTTGAAACCCAACACCCCAAGAATTTCCCGCTTTACCATGAACGTGCATTTTGGGGTTAAGTTTGAGGTTGGCGACCCGAGGAGTTGGAGGATGGTGCCGAGGTCGTCGGTAGCAGCCTCCGCTTTCGACTTTTAACCACTATGTCGCCGACGTAGACCTCGACGATCTTCCCGATGTGGTCTTTGAATGTTGCATCCACCATCCTCGGTAAGTAGCCCGGCGTTCTTGAGGCGAAGGCATCTTCGATAACAAAGACGCCAAGTCGGTGATGAACGCATCTTGGGTGCATCCTCCGACTCATCAGATTTGGTGGTACCCTCAGATAGATCCGTGAAGTCGAACATCTCATGGCCCACCAAAGCCTCCACCTTCTTGTCAATATCGGGGAGGGTAGCAATCTTTAGGCGGTCTTGTTGAGGTCGGTATAATCGACGACACGCGCCACCCTCACGACTTCGGACCACGAATCGGATTAGCCATCCGGTCGGTATTGACCGAACAAGATCTTGCCTTGAAGTTGAGTCACCTCGTCCCTAATGACCGGTTGCGCTCCGCCGCTGAATATCCTTTTCTTCACGGACCGCTTGGTGGCGGGTCGATGTTGAGGCGGTGAGTTATGAGCTCGGGCGACACTCGGTCATATCGAGCGGGACCAAGCAAACACGTCCCTATATTCTCTCGTAAGTCGATGACGTCTTTGCGGACGTCCGCTGGGCCTGGGTGCCGACTGGACGACCTTCGGGGATCGTCGTCGATAGTTGGAGGCCATCGGTCGGTCATCCCGGGCGTCGGTCTCCAGGCTCGGTAATTGCTATGCACGGGCGAGGCCGCATCTTGAGTTGAGAGTCGGAGGCATTCTTTTGCTACCGCTTGGTCTCCCTCGATCTTGAGCACTCCCACGGGGCGGGAATCTTGACGGTGAGGTGGTAGACCGAGCAGACGGCCTTGGTGGCGTCTGACCAATCTCTCCCGAGGATAATGTTAGACGGAGAGTGGCCGGACCGGGAAGAATCGGATGGCCACAGTTACCACACAGGAGCCCGCCTACGGTGACCGGAAGGGTAATGACCCCTGGCCGGACTAACTTCTTGAGTGAAGCTCCGTAGGCCGGGAGGCGCGGAAGCACCAATGCCTCCGACCTCAAGCTTATCCGCATACCGGAAGATAATGTCGACGAGGCTCCAATGTCTATAGACCCGGTGGGCGTTTTGTTGCCACCGCACTAGTATGGTGATGGCGTCCCAGTGCGGCATGATCTTGGCACGGGTCCTCGAGAACGTTATGTTCTCGCCATCCCGAGTCGCTTGTTCTTCTCTTGAGGGGCGGCCTCGGCATCGTTCTTCGAGGACGACCTCCGTCCTCGTAGGGCGATCCGTAACAACATGACCTGCCCATGGCGCTGGGACCTTCGTCCTCGTCGTCTTGGGTTGGGTCGCCGGGTCGGCCCAGCTTGTTGCCGCCTCCATTCCTTCTGCGCTTCCTCGCTCTTCTGACCACCTCGTCCGGGTATTTTTCGAGGGCTCCACCTTTAACGAGCTCGTCGATCCGTGAGCCTGTGTTCCTGCAGCCTCGGTATCATGACCATACCTTGGTGATAGTCGCAATACTGCCCGCGGACCTCTTCGATCCCTTTCATGTGGCAGGCTTGGAAGAGCTCTGCGTGAGCTCGAATATTTCGCCTTGATTTGAGCAGGGAGGCTCACGGCAGGGGTTGGGCGAGTCCCGAGCCAGACTCACGTGACCCTCTTGATTCGGTCGGCGGCGCCTCTGCGATCCGCCTCCTCGACTTGATCGTCCGCTTTTTCTCTGACTTCCGTCCCGGATCTCCTGCCCGATCCGACTCGCCTCGACAGTTGTCCACCGGTTCCAAAGCTTACTCGCCGTCTTTGGTTTCTCCTCGTGATTTCTTTGTTCAACACCGGTCGGATCCGTGCTGAACGCGTTGATGATGTAGAGATCGTTCTTTGTCGTCGATTTTGAGCGACTCTTTGATGAACCTCGAGACAAGTTCGACATCGTCTCGCCCGCCTGGCGGATTGTGAGTAGGTCGGAGGAAGGCTCACTGGGCGGCATCTTCGATAAGCGCCACTGAATCGATCCATGAGGTCCCGGAAGCAAAGTGTATCTTTCTACGGCGGGAGAGTGAACCAACGCCGTGCGTTGGAGATCAACACCTGGGAAGATTTTGCACATGTGAAAATCTTCCATTCCTCGATCGCCATGTTGGTGGTGTAGGCGAAAAGGAAGTCTGGAGGGTCTCCGAGGCCATCGTGAGCCGCTATGTTGGGTGCCGGTACCATCGCGGGGCGGGCGTGTCTAGAATCTCCACGGAGAAAGGGAGATGATTCTCCGCATCGGCCGAACCCGGAGATCGCTGCCGCCTCTTTCGGAGGGTGGGGATCGATAACGACGCCATCGTCCCTCCGGGAGTTCGACTCGCCTTTCTTCCTTCTGCTTCGCCGACTCTCAGGCCGGCATGACGAGGCGGAGAAGCGCCGCGAATGGCGAGGGCGATGGTGGCGGCTCGCCATGGGGCAGCGGCCGAACGAGGTCGGCTCGGCGCGGTGGCGGCTCCCCGTCGGGCGCGATCGTTTCGCTATCGGCGATCGCTTGTAGCCGATCGCTTAGGACGTGAGGCGGCCTCGGGAGGCCGTGGTGTTGATCCGGGGCCTGAGGACCCGCCTTGGTCCTCTGGTTGAGCGAAGCTTTGGAATCGCCAAGATGGCGTGGAGGAACTCGCCACACGGCTCGGCCGAGGACCTCGTGGGACGAATGAGTTGTTTGCTCGTCCCTCGCTGAGGTCGACATCTTCCCTACGTTGGGGACGCGGTCCCGAGGTGTATGGAAGAGTTTACCATGTTGCCTCGTGAGTGCGCGCTAGTGGCGTCCGCGATCTCCTTTCATCCGGTGACCCGAGTTGACCACCCGGTTGTCCTCACCAATGTCGTGGGCATGGCGGTTGTCGTGTTTCTTGCCATTTAGTTGTAGAGGAAACGAAGCTTTCTTGTTCAGTGGTTCCCACAGACGCAGCGCCATGATGAATCTAATATGTGAATGCGAGATTTATAGAAAGAATAAAAAACACCTGCGCTTTTACGTGGTTCGATCGTTAATGAGATCTACGTCCACGGATGAATGGTTCCTCAATACTTTTACTGTAGCTTTTAAATGCAGAGGTTGGTTCTGGCAGATTCAATGAAATCTTAACCCTTCTAACATCGCTTTCCTTCTATTTATACACCGACTGTCTGTCGCGCGCGCGACCTCTCCATTGGTCGTTGCGTGACTCTTCCTCCCACGTTCTCCATTGGCGGGCGGGGACCTCTCGCCTGCAGCACCACGCGAGTGCCACCTCGACCTTGGCTCATCTTACCATTGGCGGAGGGTGGCGGTTAAGGGGTAGCGTTTTGAATGACAGCCGACCGCGTGGGCCATTCTGAACGTTAGCCATTGTTCGTTTGCTGTTAGTGGGCCGGTTGGGCCATATCCCATCAATGCCTCCATTTCCTCACAAGAAAAGCTGGCTGTTTGGGTGGGTGTGATTATGAGGGGGAGAGAGAGAGAGAGAGGAAGGCAGTAGGTGAAAGTGAGAGAGAAGGGGTGGGATGGTTCGAGTTATATACGAGGATGTTTGAGGCGGGCAGGGGTGCCCGAGGAGACCGTTGGGCTAACGGCAACATAACGTGGGTGTCTGTTTAATTATTTTTGTGTAGGAAAAAGCTCTGCCCGGGCTGCCCCCGGAGATTACAGAGTGTAGTCTTGGTGCCATACAGCTGTCACCAACGGTTTAGTGGAGCCCTTGGCTAACACAACATCATTATTAGTGGCACACCTGTAACATACCATGCCTTTACCACCCTGTTTAGCATGTTCTGCGGTGTGGTCCATTACTCACTTATTCTAGGCTATTCCACCATTTTATTTTACTATATTTCATTCAGATATTTTTTCAGCCCAATATTGTGATAATCGATTGTTCTTCTAATTTCCTTCGTTCGCGCTTGCAATTTACAAAACCATATATACGTAAATAATAGGTGATTCGTTTCAGTTTTAAAACTATTCACGAGTGAATCAAAGTCCGACGATAACTTGTTAGTAAGAGGCTTCACATTTCAAACAATATATCGAAAGTTTGAATCATACGAAATTTCGAAATCAATCAACTTTATGCTCTAATGCTCTCGAGCTTTAACAAACTTGAATATTGCAAATCGATTTGAATTTCCGGGCTTGAATTTTATAATCCAACCAACTAAAGTTTGAATTTACAAAACTTGTAAGTTCCTCAAAATACTTTATAGCTTGTTTAAAAACATAAATTTCTTGAGAAGTATTTGATAAAATAAACTCCTAAACAACTTAAAAATCGTAATTTTCACTTTTGCTTATCAGATAAATTATCAAAATACTATTGACAAGTTATAAACTCTTAAACCATCACATCTAATGAGCTATTGAAGTTTATAAACTCTTTAAAATAAATTTAATCGAACACCCTCTTAAACTGTATTTCAGGATTGGGCTGAAAGTTAGATGAATGGAACAAGATTTTGTATGACTTGGGCCTCTAAGAAGGCTTTCTGGGAAGAAAGAGAGACTCGACTATGCCCAAATTAAACTCATCCACTCACGGTCACCTATCCCATTTTGACGAATTTTCAGTGTTTTAACTTTGAATGCAATATTATTTCAAAAGGCCTAACGGTGAAAGAAGCAGCATAAAATGTTAAACTTATAAAGCCAAGATGTCAACCAAATCCCTGACTAGATGAGAAATGGAAAAGTGAAAGAAAAAGCACAAAATGTTCACTCTTGTACTCTTCCTGTCATCACGTCTTGCATACAAGGGAAAACTTTGATTACCTTGCCACATAAGCTAAAAGAGTTTCTCTCAACATGTCTCATAGGCTTAATTCAGTTGGTTAAGAGCTAACAAATTTAGAACAAGAGTTTCTCTCAACTGCTCTGTTTTTTGGCTGCTTGCAGCATTTCTATAATAAGAGTCTTCACATCCCTACAAAATGGAATTACAAAGAATCAGAGTGATGACTAATAACAATACGCCAAATATATGCAGAAGATACACTAAGCCACCCCGTGTCTTTTAAAAATTGTGGAAGCATGTGACACCAAAACCTACTTTCACGGACCAGTCAAACAAAATAACAGCAAAATTACTCACTTTCTCTCCGTCGCACGCCTAGTAAAAGGAATTCGAAGCTTGAAAGTTTTGCCTTCATAGCCAGCCTAGAAAGAAATTGGGCAGAGCAAAAGAAATTATATAAGTTATATTACAAAGCCAAACACCTTAATAACAACTAGTATGAAACCGAAGACCTATAAAGTAGATAAATCAAACTTCATGGAAGTGAAAGATACAAGAAACATGTGAATTTGTGCATAGGACATTGCAAATGTTGATACAACCTTCACATTGAAACCAAGACTGTCTACGTCCAACATGTTTGCAAATTCCACCTGAAAAACCAAGTAATTTCAGAAATCCTGAACACATGTTTCATTGTCAGGTTATCATAAAGGAGATGGCAACTCCCTTTGATGGCATTTCGCAAAGTTTTTATGAAACTCATAAGACAAGCTCACGAGTAATATAAAACATGCTTGCATTGTTCACAACTTATAAATCAAACAACCTATGGCTATCTCCATGAAGAAGTTAGAAAAGCCTATTTTTCATGCCAGGATGGAACAAAATACTCAAAATATAAATTGAACAACAAATACCGGGATGGACGTAGAGTGCTGCACAATAAGCTTCGTGTCATCTGCATGATCCTTATTCATGTGAGACTGGAAGGAAAACAAGATTAACATTGTTGAGAGGTGATAGCCACAATGAAAGATATCTCTCTATCACTAGCGAATTACTGATGCAGAAGGCCATACTGTTATAGGCTTAGAAAATTGATATATAGGATCCACTTTTGCGGTTCTAAACTCCTCATTTCTGAATTCTGAAATCATGGGAATAGACAAAGGAAATAAAAAAGTTCATTATTGAAATCAAGAGACTGGATGGATCTTTCCATATAAACATTTCATTTTAAAGGAATACAAACCTCCAGATGCTAGTGAAGCTGTCGCAACACCTGAGACGTATTCCACAACTTTAGGTTCAATGCGCAGGAACTGGAAGTCACCAAAGTCCACCTTCACAATAGTTATTTATCTCAGTACTTGGAACAAAAAATATTTATGTCACATAGAGCTAGAGAAATAAAAGACAACCAAGCTAAAAGTTACCCAGAATGCATCCGGATGCTTAGTCGTGTCTGCAGTCCGAATAGCTTCCATATTGCTCTGATCAACCTATGTGAATTATATGTAGTTTGATTTATTCACCCAAATAACTAAAAAGAAATTATTGAAATGAGTGAATCTTACTGGGAGAGCGTCTCCCTGAATCGTAACAATAAGGTCAGTCCTGTCCTCGGGATCTTTTGCCACAAGTAACGAGCATTTAGAATTAGCTACGAGGTTCTGCACCAATTACAAAAGGTTGAATAGAAGTTTTTAACAGACTCTCAAACTGCAAGTGACATCAAACAGAGAATGCCATCAAATGCAGAAATTGGTGGAGAATTTGAATGTAGTGATGTAAGATATACCTTTGTATGAGCTGCTGAGTTACTAACAGCAATTATGGGAGACCCATAAGCATCACAAGCGAAGTCAACCATGGAGCCGAATGGATATCCATGGTGCTCCTGCAATCAATAACCAGATATTCTAGCTATCAAGCAGGAGAAAGGAAGAAGCATGAAAGCAAGTTCAACATCCCCAAATACAAACTCACACATAATAGGGCTTCGCACAACTAAAGAGATAATGGAAAATGCCCTTGAAAGATGAGACGAAGAGGAACTATGATCTGTTTACAATCTGATTGAGAGTGGCTATACATACCTGAGAGAAGGAGGAGAAAACCCCGCACACTGTGATGAAGGAGTGTCCTAACTTCCTCGATAGGCGGAAGCCTAGCCGCCTTTTCCTGAGGAAAATAAATAAAAATTGATGTTGAGAAAGGAGATCCACAACATCTGCCAACTACTAGAAATACATTTATACCCACGTTTTGCGTGCGCGGAGAGAGAGGGGGTACCTGATGATCATGAATGAGTTGAGAGAGATTGACTTCTTCATTAAGATGGTCAGCTTGGAAAACCTGCGCAGACACATGAATAATTAATAGAAGTAATTAAGGGTTTGCGAACTATGATTGATCAACCCATTCATAACGAGGATCATGAAAAGAAAGAGGTGCAAGAAAATTAAACAAGAAAAGATGGGAATGGTACCTGTGATTGGTCGGCCATGGCCGTAAGAAGAGGAGAGATTGACAAGCAAGGAGGAAGGGAGGTAGATAAAAAGAGGTTTGGTAATCTAGAACACTCTTCTTCCCATTTTATTAGTATTTTCTTAATTAAATTAAATGATATTGATGATGTGTTTGAAAAAGCTTGGGCTTTGGCTGCCCTACTCACTCGGGTACTTTAAAATATATTGATTGATTGATAACCATGGCCATACTGATAAAAACAAGGCTGTTTTTCTCGACTGTTTTCCAGTAATGTCTGTTTATGGTGTGTTCCAATTTGGAGCACCGTATCTCGTTACTTGGGAGTCTCGAACCGGCCGGCAGTCAACACTCTTGTTATGCAGATGAGACTACAAGTTATGAAATGTGCTACAATCATATGCAACATAATTTCTCCATCCATAACAATCAAGTCACACAAAATAACGAGTTTGAATTTGGGGAATTGAATTGATCCATATAATTCAGAAAGAGCCTGAGGAATGACAAACTACAAGCAGCAGCAACCTTCATGTATCACCACCTCCGAAATCACAGGATTCCCCAATTCTTCCTAATAGCATTAGCTGGTCCAAGAAAAATGGCACAGTTTCACAGTAAGGGCACGCCAAAACAAGTTTGATCAATACAACCCAATATCCAAATGCTCTCTATTAGGTAAGATATGCATGGAGTTTGATCGATACAACACAGTTTTACACATGCTCTGTTGGAGCTCCAAGATACCTGATACATGGCCAACTCATCACAGAATCAATTTTGACATAAGATTAATCAGCACATCCAACCTTATCAAAGTTAACTACTAGCAGCTGCAAGCAACACTGCACTCATTTCCACAGAGTAGCTTTTCCATTGGAGTCACAGAATTTGATCAAATGTTTACAGGAAAACAAACTCGGCTGCAATTCAGTGGTTCTGATAAACAACAATGCATATCGATTATCGATCAATCAAAGATGCAGCAGGTACAACTTCATGCTATCATTGTCATTGTTACTGCCAGAAACCAGAAACCACATTTCCGACACCACATTTATACCATATCACAATATATCCCCATTCAGGGTGCCTAACAATACAATATTTTAACAATAACAACATCCACCCATCAACGCAAAATATTATTTCTTGAAGAATAAAAATTCCAACTTTACATTGTTTCTTATGGATCTCAGTAAATACAACAAAAGGACTAATAACCCTTTTCTTTTATTCTACATTATTTTTGAGCAGATCATGAGCGCGGGATAGAAGATAAGTGTACAATAAATTGGGAAAGGGGGAATTCAATCGGAGTGTAGATCGGGGTCAAGATCTGAAAGATCGGATTGGGAAGAAGAAGAAAATGATAGATAAGGGTTGTTGGGAAGGGGGAAGCAGAAGAAGGTCCAGATGCAGAAGGCGAGGCGGCGGAACTGCTGAAAGGGGAAGCAGAAGAGGAGGTTGAGCACTTGATCGCCGCTCAGCCGCTCTGGATTGCACGCTATGTATTGGCATGCATTCGCCGATAGCTTAGCCACCCCAACGATTACTGGGCTGTTGAATACCATTTCGATCCGATTTCAATGGATGGTGATGATTTTTCTTTTATCTTAATGGAAATTTAGGGTGAGGCGGAGTCAACTACTCAACCCATGCCTAATGCTTGGTTTATTCATTCAACTATTCCACTTTAGCAGATGGTGGCACACGGTCAAAGGACTTAATTTTTTACCGTAGAAAAATTAGTATTTAATGTAATCAAACCAAGTGTTTTTTCTTAATCCTTAGATTGTAAAGCAATAAAATAAAGAATTACATTGCATAGATACATAATTATAAGGTAGGCTAAGGCAAGTGAAGGCGACATAAATGTCTATGTTTGAATTAATGATTGTACAAGTAGAAGAATAAAAGAAATGATGAGTTATCCATGTATCTAGTTGAGTTGTTTGATCTTTCTCCACAAGTATCGGCCGGTGGCCATGTCTGTAAAGAGTGACAAGGCATCCATCATCTGAGATTTGGAAGGGCGGCGGTGGTGGTGGGATTCATTGGCCTTCCACGCCAGGTACGCGGCCAAGATTGCGGAGAAGAAGATCAAGATGAATCTCATAGGGCACATCTTCGGATTGATTCAAACTGCAGATAGAATCAATTTGATGTTAATGAAATTACAAGGAGATCCACACACAGATTTATAGTATAAAGTAAGGAAAGGAAACGCGTAGCTTTGAATGAATATAGACCAACTCCATCTAGATAGTTGAGTTTGCTTTGCGTCAGTCAGACCTGGCTACCTTGCTTTTATTGAATTTGTCTCCCTCCACAACAGGTAAGTTTCATGTTACACTTCCTGCAATGCTTCATTATAAATTATCCGGCCTCACTTGATTAAAATTCTAATTAAGTTAGATCACAATCGATTGGATATCCATAGTTTGACCCATGTCATCGTCCTGATGGGATGAAGCATTACATGGGTATACCATCAAATCTACCTTGCACAGACACTTCTCTTTTCACAACAAATAAATTACAAAATCATTTCTTTTTTGAGTTCATAGAAACTCGCAGCACTTACATCTGATACCCCATTTGGTAAACTCACATTCCTAAATAATACCTAGGTACACAAAAGTGAGTAAATAAATTTCTTATCTCTTTACTTAGCTTCCTATTTTCTCCATTTACAATTGACGATAATTTTTCGGGATGGACATTCGGTAATCGATTATCGATTAGTTACCGAATCGAATCGAAAAAATCGATTATAAGTAATCGATTTACCAAATAAATTGATTTCGATTCAGTAATCAGAATAAACTTGATGAGTTAATCCATTATCGGTAAAATCGATAATCGAATAATGAAAGAATAATTAAATTAAATAGATAACAAATTATAATTGTAGTTTAGTTGGTTTGGGTAGATGCCTAGGCTTTCCGCCAACAAAGAGGTCGTGTATTCTTTAGTTGGTTCGGTTTCGGTATGAATATCTAACATTAATCGAAATTAAACTGAATCTCAACCCTACCAGTTTTGATAGTTCTAGAATACGTCCAATATCTGATGTCGAGGGCAATATGACACTCGAGGCCCAATTTTTCATCACTACGAAAGGAGCTCTCTTCTCATCGGCCCAAATTCGCATATTTGGGCTTTTGATTGGGCCAGCAAGTGAATTTTTCCTGTCTTTCCAACTCTACGGTTACAACGTTTTCTTCTCATCCCCTGAAAAAACTCTCCAAAATATTAAAATTCTAGTTTTTTTGCCTTATCTTTCAAAACAAAGAAGAAAAGGCAGACGTGTTAATGTATTGAGTCCTGTATAATAAGAATAGGAGAATATAAAAGGATGATGTAGGTGTAGCTTTTTCTTCATTTTCTTATATTGCATCATATGCTTAGACATGCATGCATCGATATCTATCAAAATATAGATTGCCTGTTATATCCCCATTTTATATATTATTTTAAGGACAATTTTGTAAAATAATACTCCTCATCCACCAAAATCGTTCATCGATTTTGGTGGCACGATTTTTAATAAACTGTAATGAGTGTGAAGTAAATGTGTATAAAAAAATGTGTTATTGGGATAATAAATGAATATATTAATGGATAGTGAGTGTAAAAAGGTGGGCCATGAGTGTTTTTTGTAAATAAGTGGATAAGTTTAGGGTAAAAATGTAAAGTTGATGTTTCTAAAAAGGAAAGTGAACATTTTTGGTGGACGGACCAAAATGGAATTAAATGCACGAATTTGGTGGATGGATGGAGTATATTAAATATTTAGAATAAGATATATTGATTCATTAGATATATACTACAAAAATATATTAATTTATTATACATTAGAATCCTATTTGATATATAGCATGAAGAAAATCGTTTGCAATGGAGATAATACACAATACTACGTTGCCTCCATCAACAATTTTTAATTTCTGTTTCTTTTAAACTTTTTCTAATTTTATCATTTAAATTTTAGTTGATAATTATTAGATTTGATGCCTTTTATTTCTTTATTGTATTTGATCTTTTACAATTCAAGTTGTGTGAGACTACAAATACTCTAGGCTCATTTGGTTCGGAAAGTAAAGTTATATGTTCATATGATTTATATGAATGAAATTTTGAGGAGAATAAACAGTAGCAAATTATTTTCCAACGCTTGATAAATAATCTAGAAATTTTCATGATTGTGATGTCATTGTCTAATTCAAATAAATCAAGTAAAGAATGTAATAATTAAGTTACTATTATAATTTATAAAGTATTTTACACATTTTGCTATCAATAATATTTAAGTTGTACATACAAACAATATATACTATAATCTTACAAGTCCATGTATTTTTATCAATATAAATTAGTAATTAATATATATATATATATATATATATATATGTGTGTGTGTGTGTGTGTGTGTGTGTGTTGTGTGTTTGTGTTTGTGTCATAAAGAATAAAAATGACATTAATCTATGGTGTTAGCTCTAATTTTGGATATTATTGAATCTATAATAAAGGTTTTAGATGTTGAATATATGGTACTTTTTTCTTCCAATTCATGAGAATTTATAATTGTGCATACCAGCTCTCTTAAGTGCAAGAAACTAATGTAGGATTGTAATGTGAATTATGATTATCTAAGATTGAGATACTACATTTTATTAACACCCTTCCTGGAAAACTCGAGAATTGCTAGAAAAAAGTAACTATTTTTGTAATATTTAAATAAACAATACACTTTACAATCCTAATATTTATGATTATAGTCTGTACTTTGTAAAGTTCAGATGACATAACATTAATAGGCTATCTGTATTTTGTAAAGTTCATATTTGCATGTTAATCGAATTCAATTTTTGTTGAAATGCATTTGTTTTAAGAGAAATAATTGTTAAGATAATTGGACGGTCAGACAGTCTCATTTGTTGCTAGTTTTTTTATTGTTATACGATTATTGATAAAATAAGACATTCTATTCATTATGTGAAAATTGTAATATAGTATCATATTAGTAATCATATCATTAGATTTAATAATAGATCTCCAACAATCATCAATCAACCATAAGCTACATAGAAACTGGAAAGGAGAAATTTTTGAAATTTTTCAATTAAGTTTAGCTTTGTAGGATCATTCATTTTTTTATGATTATATTACGATATTGCATTATATTGGCCATCATAAAAAGTTTATAAGATTATGATTAAAAGCTTTATTATTTGGAAAACTAATCAAATCGACAACAAAAATATTTTTTCACCATCTTCAGAGATTTTATATCTCAATAATTAACAAATACTAACATTTAATTGTCCATATATTATTTTTAAATATTTTATTGATCGAGTAATTGTAAAGATGCAAAATATGGACAACGTGAATGTTGGATGAGTTGAATAGTCAAAGTCAATTCAAGAAGAAAATCCAAAAAATAAGAAGCAAGTCATGAAACAATCAAGATCAAACAAGAAAAAATTTAGGATTAATTTAGATTCACATATATTTTTTCAAATAGAATTTTTCTATATATTATGAACAATGAAATGTTTAAATTTCAGTTTACTCAATAATAGTAATATCATCGATTTTCATACATTTCAAATATGCAAAAATATTTATACCAAATAAAGGTTATATTTATTAAATTTGCAACGCAGATTGCTTCTGCTAGTTATAATAGAAAAGGCTTGCCCACTTCTTTTACTGGATTATTGAAAGCTAGCTAGTAGCTACATCTACCTATTTAATCAAACCCACGAGAAAAAGTAGGGAAAATATATACATACATAATGGGAAAATTGAAAAGTTAGTGGCATGGAATTGCACCTTTCGTGAATTGGTCCTGACTCGCCAGTGGTCCCATTTATGCTATATTAATTCTCATAATTTCATCACATTAGGTCTTTTTTTTGGGGTATTCAAAATTATAGAGAAACTATAAAAATAAGACTGCGTATAGAAATAAGAATATATAATATAAAAGGATTACTATTATATATATTGAAATGTCACGTATTATTTAATAAAAACAATAGAGACTCTTTGGTTCTTAAGATTTGCAATCATTCTGCACATATAACCTACATGCTCAATATTTGGCCGTGGATAAAGGGTGTGAAGATGTAAAATATTACAAATGTAGAAACTGACGGATTGTAATGTATGTCGATATGAAAAAATTAATACTTGAGTCATAACTTATTAAAGGGAAACTCTTTGATGGTTGCAATGTTGGATTCCAAAGATTCTGAGGAGGATTCCATATAAGTAAAGATTCTGTTTAGAAGCAGTCATTATCACATTTTTGGGATGATATTGAGGATAATGTTTGGGCGCAGGCCAACTTTTTATCTTATAGATTTTAATGTGAGGCTTTCGTATACGAAGAATTAAGAGGATGGGCCATATCATATGTAGCTAATTAACTAAATTCACGCAATTAAATTCAGTTTGAGACTTTAAGGATGGTCAAGTCAACCACATGATTATATTTGGATTAATTTCTTCATATATGTATAATTGTTACTTCTTGCCGACTTAGGGGTGTTTTATGTTTTATTTTAAAGAAATTTTATAAGATGTTTCAAGAAATTATAAGAGATAATGCCCAGTCATTATAAGTTATTAAATTATTTGGATAATTGATCTTATAAGTTAGAAATAATCGTGAGTTAGAGAGAAAATCATAGTTAGAGATAAAATCGACGAGATGTGAAGTTGATAACAGATATGTAGGAAATAACGAAATATAATAAGGTTATTTTGGTAAATTCATGATTGCTTATAAGTTTATGAAAAAATAAATTAGGGTTGACCAAATTATTTTTAGTGAGAATTATAAAATTCGTTGAAATTATTTTCACAAATTATGTTGTTTATGAAATTATTTTGTCAAACACTTTGTAATAGTTTATAAGCTCCTAAACATGTTATAAGCTCCTAAACATGTTATAAGTTGTTTTAAATAGCTTATAAGCTCAGTCAAACACCCTCTTAATCTGTAGGCGCATGCTAAATCAACTTAATTATAAGAAAAAAAATTAATCGGTATTGATATGTAATGGATTCCTTTGAATATTGCCCTTCATCATCTCTCGATGACATATTTAGTTCATTACAAATAGTTACAATATTGGCTGTTGGTGTAAAAGTAAGCAAATTATAGTTCCACAATATTCAACATTATTAACTTCCGACTGCTAAGCATCATGTAGGATGCCATTTCTAGTGGAATGATTACGTATATAAAACTTTGATGATTGCACAAGTAAACTAAGTAGAGGATAATCCACTCATCGCCGCTGTCGATGGCAATTTTGTCGTGGTATACAATTACTGATGTCACAAAAGAAAGATAGACAGAAAAAAGAGAGTCCTAACTGAAAAGCAGGGTGATATTGCTAAGGAACTATGGAAGCTGGGTGATATTGCTAATGCTACCATGCTAATAAATGATTGGTTTTCAAGCAAAGGAACTACGGAAGCTTATGAATGGTTTAGACCGAAAACAAAAGAAATTCGCATAAGTTTATCTAGAAGAGTTTTATCCCGTCGAAATTCTCCTTTATCACTTGGCTTGCAATTAAAGGGAGACTCTCAACCTCGACCGACTTCAATTCCTCAATATTAATAATTCTCGCTCGTAAGCGGTAACTTAGGAATCTAATGATCACTCTTTTTCGATGCCGTGTCACCGGAGGGTCTAAAAGAAACTCGAAATCGGGCTGGGGCTCGGAGGGAAATATCATCAATCACTAGCGCCATAAAATGGATGTGTAGAAAGAGAGAGTGCGCCATTCTCCGTAAAGCTTAAACGAATTGCTCTAATGGCAACGGTTAACCATGTTTGGAAGGGTCGAAATGCTAAGTCTTTGATCACACACCCTTCATTCAAAGTCAAATCGTCACCAAGATCAAGAGATGTGTACACTATCTTATACTCGTTGTTTCAGATTGAGTCTGCTTTAGCTAGCCTACCCGTGCCTTTAATGTCGTCACCGACTTTCTTTGGATACCCCATGAGAGTGGTCCATTTTCACCCCTCCGCCTTTGCACCGTTATCCATCGAGTATGCCCGAGTATTTGTATATGACGGGATACGCCCAACCACGCCCCAAGCAATGCGCCCAATACAAGTAAGCAGACATCAAGCTCTACCGCATGTTCACCAAGAAGACTCCTAAATCAATGTGAACGGTAAGATTCGGCCATATATAAAGAATCATAATTTGAAGAGAGATCGAGGAAGATCCGATCCTAGAGTGAGATCTCGGATTGGGGATCTAGGTCAATATATTTGTGTATAAATAGACTAGATTAAACGAGAAAGGGCATCTACACTTTTGTAATCGCCTCACATTATCAATACACCAATACTCTCTCTCTCCGTGGACATAGATCTTATTCATAGATCGAACCAAGTAAATCTTTGGTGTTCTTGTGCATTTAATTCCTTTACTAAAATAAGATCGATCATCAGCGCCGCCTCTGGAACGAAAATTTTATGTTTTCGATCAACCATTGTTTACGTGGAATCAATCACGACGATGTATACCGAAGTCACGATCCGTAGTCACCGCAACAACAACAGAACAACGACGGTCGGACACGCCGAGCTCACTGAAAAGCCCGTCCCAGAATCGACCTCCGCGGCATGTCCAAAGCCTCGACGAGCAAGGAATCCCATCCCGCATGAAGCAGGGACACCAAAGCGAATGAGATCGCAGCAAAGAACCAAGGCGAGAACTCCACCATAGATGAACCCTCGACGACGCCGTCAAGGGTTTTCGAGAAAACAAGGAGAGTTTCCTCCAATACCTCAGCCCAGCACAAGGTCGGCCACACCGAAGAAAGGAACGCAAGCCTCGCCTAAACACGAGGCACCACGACGAGGTGGATCCCCAAGATCCAAGTCATGGCGCCACACCTCCGCACAAGTCGGGGCCCAAACCGACCGCGGAGGGACGAACAACGCTGAAAGGACGTCGCGATCACGCGAGGTCGGCCCTCACTACCAAACGAGTTCGGTCGACGAACTCCGCCCACTCTCCAGAGGGCGGTTTCGACGGCACGGGAGGATAGTCACCCGTTCTCAAACGAAATACTCGGGTGCCAAGCATCACCCCTCACGACGGACTAAGGGACCCGCAACTTCTTCTCGCAGCTCCAAGACAATATGATCAACCAACGCCTCGACACAATTCATATGTGCAAGCTCTTCCCGAGTTACTAGTCGACAACGTCACGGTGGTTCGACGCCACCTCCGGAGCATTGGTTCTACCGCGATTTGATGAAGGCCTTCCATCGGTTCTTCCGTAGGCCGAGTCCAAGATGACTTCGCATATCTTCTCACCCCGAGGCAAGACCGAACGAGTCCATCAATGACTTTATGACTGTGTTCAATAAGGAGAGCCTGGTAGGCAGATGTGAACGATCTCCTCATCATCTCGCCTTCCGTAACGGCATCCTACCGGGCCTTATATAAAGAGATCGCTGGCACGAACCCTGATCGCGACAGATCTACGGCGATAGTCGACCGGGTTCGCCAAAGCGGACGAGGCCGACAGGCAAGGCTGGGAAGGAGAAAGCGAGCCCTCCGAAAAAGGGAGAAGAGACGAAGGACGAGAGATCGAGGCCAAGGCCGACGCGCCTTGAGAGAATACGTCGCCCCATAGAGTCCAAGCTCGGACCGCGCGACACCCTGGGCGATCTCAATATACCCCATCGACAAAACCGAGGGCGTAGATCTACGCACCACACGAGCATGTTCGAGAAGCCTCACCAATGACAAGAGTGGTAAAGTCACCGATTCAAGGATAAATACCGCTCATTCCATGAGGATTACGCACGAAACCGAGGATTGCAGGGACCTAATGGGAGAAATTGAGATGTTGGTTCGTGATGGAACCTTAAGGAAGTATGAGACAGGGGCCGAGCCGCCAGATGAAGCTCCCAACAGAGCCAAAAGAAGAAGAAGAGAAGAAAGGAAATTTTGCTCCCCACAAGAAAGCAAGCGCGACACCGACGGGAAGAAGACGACGAACCGCAATATGACGGAGTCATCTCCACTATTACGGCTCCCCACGAGTCACGAAGTCCTCCTCGAAAGCCGGGTTCGAAGTCCACATACCGCGAACCGCCAACAAGAGGCTCGAAGGGACGAAGCGATCACCTTCTCCAAGACGACCCGTGCTCGCGATAGTGCCCCACTGTGACGCGCCGTAATCCAGCAAAGGGTCGTAAACAAGTTGGTGCATGATACATCGACAATGGCGCGTCGGTAAGCATCCTTTAAGGAATGCTTCGATAAGTTAGGAGTAGAGGAGCGCCTCAGACAGCACCGCCGCCACCAAGCTTCGCTCGGGAGAGACATGCCGGAAGGATAATCGAGCCACCGTCACGGTAGGAAAGCTCGACGAGCTCCACCAAGGTGGTACACTTTCGTAGTGAAGGCCTACCGTATAACATCATACCGGACGAGATCGACCGAACGCAGAAGGCGGTATGCTTAACATACCACCGACGATGAAGATCCCCACAGCGGGTAGCCGTGATCCGGGAGATCGAAGCAGCGCGAATGCTTACAGTCGCCTCACGAGGTGCAGGGCTTCACCCAAAGACCACATGCATAAGAATTAAAGAAACCGAGGAGTTGGAAGTAGAGAGACATCGCCTATCCCCGACAAAATTTCAATGGAGGAGGTCACGCTATACAAAGACGAGCCACTCAAGGTCGCCAAGATTGGCTTTACCGAGGCACAGAATTAAGGGAACAGTTATCCAACCCCGAGGAATTCCGAGACGTGTTTGCTTGGTCGCCGACACGACCGGTCTCTCGAACATCATCACCCACATGCTTAACATCGACCGAGCACAAAACCGCTTCGGAAGAAGCAACGAATTTTGCAAATTAACGGAACCAAGTCATCCATGACGAGGTAAATCAATTGTTAAAAGCTCGCATATTGTTCAAGTCAAATATCCGACCGGATAGCTAACCCGGTGATGGTAAAGAAAGGAGGAGGGGATGGCGAATGCGTCGACTACACCGACCTCAACAAACATTGCCCAAAGGATTGCTATCCTTCCCAACATCGATAAGAAGTTCGACGATTGATCGGTACGAAGTCTTCGCTTAGACTTGTATAAAGGGTATCACCAAGTCTTGATGGATGATGAAGACGCGGCCAAGACAGCCTTCATTACGCACTTTGAGTCTTCGCACATAGAAAGATGCCATTCGGACTTAAGAACGCGGAGCTACCTATCAAAGAATGGTAGACAAAATATTTCACCCTACATAGCCGGAATGTGGAGGTATACGGCGACATCGTAGTCAAAAGCAAGGAGGAAGCCGCGTGTGTCGCCGACCTCGGATCCTCCTCGCTTACTTGAAAAGTCAACCTCAAACCGAATCCCCGGTGCACGTCGCGATTCGTCCGGAAAATTTTAGGGTGCTTGGGTTTCACAAGAAGGGTTAAAAGCCAACCCATCCAAAGTTCAAACCATTCTAGAAATGAAGATGCCAAGACCATTCACGACGACACAAACCGACGGGTGCATAGCCAAGACTAAGCCGCTTTCTTTCAAAGGTCGCGACAAGCTACCCTTCTTCAAGGTACTCAAAAGGCTCGGAATTCTCATGGAATGATACACACAAGTCCGCCTGAAGATCTCAAGAACTACCTTGCCAAACCCCCACTCTATCCGCTCCGAAGAAGAGAGGTCCTTTCCTATACCTCGCCTCGCATTAAACCATAAGTGCGCATCTTGACGAGAGCAAGGACGTCAACTCCCAGTATATTTCATCACCGAGTATTAAAGCGCCCGTAAACGAGGTATCAACCTTTGGAGAAGCTCGCCTTAGATTAGTAAATGCCGCAAGGAGATCAGATCCATACTTCCATGCACATCCCATACAAGTCCTCACCGACCATCCACTTCGGCAAGTTGTTGACAAAGCCAAGCTTCGGAGAATTACGGCGGGCAATTGAGCTGGGCGAACATGATATATCTTTCACCCCGCTCAAGCCATCAAAGGTCAAGCATTAGCGGACTTTCTTGCGAGGCTCACTTCACCGAGAAACCGCCCACCGAGTCCGTGAGACGGATAAAGCGAAGCCGAACCAAAGGAGAAAACACCGAGGATTGCCGGCAAGTTCACGCTGACGGGCTTCGAAAACGGTAATGAGCTGTAGTATCTTGCTCCTGACCGGATGGCCAAGAGATCACGACGCACTTGGTTCTCATTCAAAATACGAACAACGGCAGAGTATGAGGCCTCGATCGCAGACTTCGCCCTGGCTCAAAGTCTTCGTGACACGAGCAATAAAGTTCATGGTGAATCTCAAGTCATCGTAAGCCACATGTTGGGGAAGCACGAGGCAAAAGGCGATGGGATGAAGAAATACCGAGAAAGCCAAAAGCCTACAACAAACTTTCTCCCACTTCCAGATAATTCGCATCCCAAGGAGCAAAATGGCCGGTGACATCTTAAGCAAATTGGCCTCGTCGTCAACAAGCCCACCAAGAGAGGAAATCCAACACCAAGCATAGACGATGTCGATGAAGGAGCCGAGGTCAACGTGGTCTCGGATGAAGAGCCAAATGGATGACTCCATTCGAGATTATCCGAGAAAGCGAATTGCTCCGTGACAAGCTCGGGCCGGGAGGATCTTGAGCAAATCATTGCGATATATACTTGAGCAGGGTATTCTCTCGTAAAGTCATACCTCCGCCTCTCCTAAGGTGCTTGGGCCGAACCGAGCTGACACGTGCTTACGAAGTACACGAAGGATCATGCGGAAGTCATATCGGACCCCGAGCCTTGTCAAAAAGGTCATGCGATGGGGATACTATCACAACAATGTTCAAGACTCACTTAACCTTGTGAAAACGTGTTCAAGTGTCAAATTCACGGAACGTGCCAGGCTACCGCAGACCGACTGCCTCCGTAAAGCCCTCGCCATTTATGAAGGAAAAAGCGTGTTTAGCCTTCCCGATGATCTATCTTGGATGTTTAATTCACCATACATTGATTATATACCTAGCATGCACCTATATAATTAATTACAACACGTTGGGGTTTTCTCGTTTACCTTTGACTGCCGAGGCGGAATGAATCGAGACTCGTGCTTTGACCTTCCGGATCGTATCCCGATCGCCCAATCTCCAACGCCGAGTGAGGATGATCTATGGAGAATGCTTGGAAAATCACCCTCAAGCTCTCAAGAATTTTCGAAAATCTCTCAAAGGATGAACCTCAAATTCTCGAAAATGATGATGATGATTATTAATCATTAACATAGATTTAATCTCTTACCTCATATTTATAATGCATTACCATAATCCTATATGGAAATTACCATAATCCCATATGAAAATTACCATAATCCTTTATGGAAAGGATCTATGCATATCCCATAAATATAATAATATCCTTATAGGATAAAGAGAATCAAATCTTTGCCTTGTAGAGCATAGGGCGCCGATTTTGCCTAGCTTACGGGATCTGACGGGCCACCTGTGGATCAAATGCAAGGAATAAAGATGGGTCTCAAATAAATTAATTATCTTATGTTCACCCGTAACATAAATTAATTTATAAACATTTATTCATGCCACTAGAGAATAAATGCCGACTTACCCATTTATTATCAAGTTGAGTCGGGCAGCACTTAGACATTACGAATCCTCAGATTTAAGATATCGAACGTCCATTAATTATTTATAGCATTCTGATCGCTTAAAATAATTAATATCTTTAATTCCTTAAGTAGTACCACTCAACCTTATCATTGTACTTGAGCTAAACTCAACCCGCGGGTTTAGTACAATAAACCTTTGAGCTCCTTATGGGACGCCATCATCCTAAACGGATACGGTGACTCGACACGATAGCTAGCATGACATACAAGCACGCCACCACCCAAGATGCGGAGAATATTGGTTAGAACATACAACCCTCACCCATAACAAGTCAAAGTGATGGTCAAGAACTCATACTCATCTAATACCTTATCAAGGTTTAGATCATCGTAAGTCACCGAGATCTTGGTTCTTCACGACGGTCGATAGAAGAACTCATCTCACTGTGATCCTTCAATACGCCGTAGACGCATCAAAGACAGACAAGCAACCAAGTCAAGTCACTTCATCTATACCGCAGCCCTATACCGACAACTCGTCCTCAAGTTGTCTCTCACCAGAAACTTTTATATCTCATTAGCTTGATCAATCATACGCACTTCGTGATCTTCTACACAATCGTATGATCTAACTTATATATGAGATAATAAGGGACACGATATATGCAATCAAGTATTCATTTCGATAGAGATTGTAATAGTGGTAACAGAAATATTGTATACAAGCTTAACCAAAACAAATTTCAAGATACAAATCCAACAATTTATGTAATGGGGATCGACATCGTAGCTCTTTCTCAAAAGCAACGGAGCAACCCAATTCCGATTGTCGAATTGACTATTTCACCGAAGTGGGTGGAAGCCGAGCCCTCGGCAAAGATCACAAGCAAAACGCCTAACTTCGTCTCGAAGAACATAGGTGTCGATTCGGCATCCTCATATCCTTCTTTCGATAATGGAACGCACCACCGATAAGATATTCAAAGACGTGTCAAGAGCTTCGATCCAACAAAGTTCACCTCGTGGCCCATCCTCAAGCAAATGGTCGACCGAGGTCACCAACAGACGATCGTGAAAGGTCTCAAACCCGCCTCGACCGAGCTAGTGGTCTGGGTAGAATTTACCGCAGTCTTATGGTCATACCGAACAACACTTCGACGACGAACGGAGAAACGCCTACGGCCGGTGTATGGAACCGGCGCAGATAGAACCGCAAGATCCTCGCAGAATCGAATACAGCCCTCGCACCATTAACTTCTCCGCAAGCAATGAAAAATCTACGAATCGATCTAGATCTCGCTCAAGAGAGAGACCGCCACATCAAGGAAGTTTCTGCATAAGCAACAAGTAGCTCGGTATTACAACCAGTGTCAAGTCCCGAGGCCCAAGTGGGTGACCTTGTGTTCAAATAATGAAGTCGAAGCCGCCAAGCTCGCAACCGGAAGCTACACGGGAAGGACCTACCGGGTCGAAGAAGTCATCTGAAAAGGGCTTATAAGCTCGCCCATTTATCCGGTGAGCAAATACCCAACACATGGCACATCATTCATTTGAAGAGATATTTTGCATAAGTGTCAAAAGTCAGTCTTGTTCGCCTTTGAGTCCCGTTAGGTCGAGTCCGAGTCCCGTTGCCTTGTTCCGCTATCTTTATCAATAAAAATCTTTCTTTTCTCTATCTATTTTTTCTTGCATGTTTTCATTTGTCACTTATGCATATGACTCTTCTAAAATTACTATACCCTCTTCGGAGGACTAACCATACCCTGACGGAGGACGTGACGTATCTTCGCTTAACGAAGACGAACTTCAAACGCGCCAGAAGTGTACCACCCATCCCGATAAAACTTGGCAAAACAGAACACATACTGCACGAGGATGAATACCTTCGCTCATTTCGAGGATCGGATACCTTCATACGAGGACTAACCACCCTCGCTTATTTCGAGCGGCTTCGCATACGGGACGGATACCTTCGCTCATTTCAGAGGACTGATACCTTCATACGAGGACGCAACTACCCTCGCTTTTTTCGAGGAAGCTTCAGCGACGAGGACGGATACCTCGCTTATTTCAACGCCACTTCATAGAGTGGACTTGACTGCACCTCTTAACTAAGTGATTTTTCAACCACTGGCTTCCATACACCGGTTATTTGCTTAACAATTGCATATTCCTATTTGTTGCGGTCCCATCACTGCCTTCTTTGTTGTTTTTTCACAATGCTCCCAATATGGACTTTTCTTTTTGGAGCTATAGGAGGTTTTGTTAAAACTTCTCTGCTCGCTTCCGTAGTAACCATCATCATTTGTTCAAGTTTTATTGTGTTTGGCGTTAAATAGATGGGCTTGGCGATGGAAGTGATTGGATTCCATTCTATTTAAAAAATACATAATTAGAACATAAATATTAATAAATGACACAAAATTGCGAGACATATAAAATAACCCAAGTAATAAGCACTATCTACACAAGCAATACTTCAAAAATGTGTGGTCTTAGAGGCATGGACTATATTAAGAAAGAAAAGACATATATCAATCCTCACGGGTTTAACTCGTTGGTTAAGAACTATCGGATTTGGAATAAGAAAATGCATAGATCGCACCATAAGTCCTAAATGCTTATATAGTAATGGTAAGTGCCCAACTCGAGTAAGAAGGATCATGGAAAAAGTTTTAAGACTTAACGGTGACTTGCGTAACTCTACAAGTTATTTCGTTTTCCTAGTCAAATCTCAAATTTATCTTTATTTATTTAAATTAATGTATCCTATACACAAGTCGTATTATGATACGCACTGTTGAAAATCTGAGTGAATAGTTCATATATGAAACTTTTCAATTCATTTTATATTTTCAATAATTTGAGTATTTCTAGATAGCCTTCAATCTTAAACTCACCATAGAATAAGTAAGAACTTATTCGAAATTTCTGATCGATCTTTACATGTCATCTTAAACATGAAGTAAATAATCGAGTATTTCGAATGAGCAAGAAGAATATACAATTTTAATCAAAAGTGAAAGAGTGGTAAATACAAATAAATTGAAAATCCTGCATAAAGGATTAAAGAGATGCATGGCAATGGATCAACGATGTAGTCGCAAGGAACATAACTACAACCTTATGCGGGTCGTTTCTGTATCGCATTGCTTTTAGTAAATCTCGAACTTGGATAGCTCTTTTCTTTCATTGGGGTCCTTATTTTGGGTCAAGGTGGTGTATAAAGCCTTTTCATGCAAGAATCAACTATTTTCGAAATGTACTTGGCACTATGGCGTGAAGCCTCTTTTCATGCAAGAATAAACTATTCTTCGAAACAATATCATTAATTGCGGTAAAGTGAAACAAATCATATATAATACACAATAAACTTTGAAAACCAGAGATGTAATGCATCATGTCATGCTATCGATTTGAACGGAAAGACCTGATTGAGAGAGAGAGACAACAGATATTGATGAGTGGGCCCAAGGCGACATGCAGGATGATGGCGACAGAGGAGCGACGGCTGGCGATCGCGGCGGAGGGCTCGCTCTTACCTAAGTTAGGCGGCATGAGCGGCAATGGGCGAGAGGAGACGCTGTCGGCTATTGCGGAGCCGAGGGGCGGATTGTTGCCGAGGCGGGTTGTTGCCCAAATTGTAGGGTTAGAAAAGTGGTGCGGGTCGCGTGTATGTATGGAGTAAGGGTAAATGTGTTAGTGTAGTAAAGGTTGTAATTTAAAGTTGTTAACATTTAAGTTAGATTTTAGTTGATATAAATTTTCTATTTATAATATATATATATATATATATATATATATATATATATTTGTTTTAAATCTCATTACATAAATTAATCATTTTATGATTTTATATAATAATATACATGAAACATATATTAAGAGAACTAAAGAACTATTCGATGCATTTTTATATATTGGATGAAGTGCTATAATTGAAAATGAATAAGCATATATAAATATTTTTGAATTATGATTATTATTATATTTATTACTATAGTAGTATCTGAAATAACAATATAACCGCATTGATTATATTTTCATAGTATACTAATGAGTTATAATTACCTTTATCTAATAGTTGATTATATTTTCTAACTCGAACTTGCATAAATTGTTCATTTTTATAGTTTTACATTATTATCGTGAAAATATATATTAAGATTTGATTAAAATAAAAATACATACATAGTTATTGAAAGATTAAAGTGTATGCTAGAGATTATTATTTTTACCATTATGTAGTACAATAACATAGAATATAGAATATTCAAATTAATCCCCATCATTTATAAAATGAACCGAAAAGAGATAGAACTTCCTACAAAATTATTTTTGGCTTCTACATAAAGAATTTTTATTATATAATAATATTGTAGATCATACAATTATATGGATGAATTATGACTACCTTTATCTCATAGTCAATCGTATTTTCTACCTCCACATGTCATTGCATAAAATAGATATAATTTATAATTTATTATGATTAACCATATTATTATAATTAAGTATCATAATTAATTACTTATATAATATATATAATCTAATATTGTTTTATTCATTTATCTCATTCATTTATTTTTCAAAGTTTACTTATGAATTATAATTGTTATTATCTTATTGTAAATTAGTTACGTAAGTTTGATAGTTATATAAATTGGTTATATAAGTTTATAGTTTCATAAAATAACTTAGTTTCATTACTTTTCTTTTTCGAGTTAGTCAATCAATATCTCATTACATTAATTGTTTATTTTTGTTTATAGTTTCATAAAATAACTTAGTTTCATTACTTTTCTTTTTAGTTAGTCAATCAATATCTCATTACATTAATTGTTTATTTTATATCGTAATATACATATTATGTATGTATGTCAACGTAATATACATAAAGATAAAACTAAATAAATAAATCCATATAAAGTTTTCAAAAGTTTAACATGTATGTCAACATAAGATTTTTCATTATGTAATAGTAATATAGACTAACTATAAATTGAATATACTATTTAACATAATCTATTATATAATTTATATTTACTCCATTTATTTACTTTTCAAAGTGAATAATATAGATGTAACTTAGTTTTTAATTATAATTTTGTTAAGTATTAAAAGTTCTTGTTCATTTTTCATTATCAATAATCATATATGTTGTAATTTATCATTAACTTTTATTAATTATGAATAAATATATATATTTTAATTTATTACTAATTATATATAATAAATAAGTATTATATTTTAATACGGTATATCGATATATACGATCCAGATATACGGCATAATATCCGGTTTCGATATACGCATCACAGATATATACCGCATTGTAATACGGTATATCAGATGTTTCAGATATACCGATATAGCGTAATATATTGCATCGCGATATACGAATTCGTATATACGCTGCACGGATATATCGTACCTGTATCCAGAAAATGATACCGCATCGCTCAAAACTACTGACGGATACATCGCGTCTTAAAATTGAGACAAAAATCGTATTTTCGGTATTTCGACGATAAGCCGTAATCGAAAAATCAGATTTTTCCCACCCCAGGTCGGTCAGATACGGAGTGAGCCGAAAGTAGGGTCTGTGGCCGCAGCTGCCACCAGCAGCAGCATTTCGCGCCCATGCACTTGCCTCCGGCCCCGGTGCTCACGATGAAGAGATAGAAGTCATCCGCCGCCCGCACTCGTCGCGATTGCCTCGTCCAGCTATCAAGGAGAGGAGTTCACCCTTTTGGGCCGCAGGGTAGAGGTACTCTTCACTGCGGAGGCGGGTGGCTCCTCCGCCACGCCGGGAGTCGCCTCAAGATTTTAGAGAAGCGCTCTGGCCGAAAGGAACCCACGAGGCGGCCGCACCGTAGGTTGTGGACCTCGCGAATGGTTTTCGGCACTGTGATTCGAGCACCGCTCTTTACCTTGGGGTTCGCCTGCCCTCTGAAACCCAACACCCCAAAATTTCCGCTTTTACCATGACGTGCATTTTGGGGGTTAAGTTTGAGGTCCGACGAGAGTGGAAGTGCGGGTCGCTCGCGAGCCTCCGCTTTCGACTTTTAACCACTATGTCGCGACGAGACCTCGACGATCTTCCCGATGTGGTCTTGAATGTTGCATCCACCATCCTCGTAGAGCTGCTCGAGGTCAAGCGGCATCTTCTGAACAAAGACGCAAGCCTGATGAACGCAGCTCTTGGGCATCCTCCGCTCATCAGATTTGGTGGTACCCCAGATAGATCCGGAAGTCAACATCTCATGGCCCACCAAAGCCTCCACCTTCGTCAGATATCGGGGAGGGTAGCAACTCTTAGGCGCTTGTGAGGTTCGGTATAATCGACGACATCACGCCTCCGCGCTCGGACCACGATCGGATTAGCCATCCGTGCGGTATTCGACCCGAACAAGATCTCTGGCCTTGAAGTCGAGTCACCCGTCCCTAAGACCTGGCCGCGCCGCGAATATCCTTTTCTTACGGACCGCTTGGTGGCGGGTCGATGTTGAGGCGGGAGTTATGAGCTGGGCGACACTCGTCATATAGTCGGGACCAAGCAACACGCCCCTATATTCTCTCGTAGTCGATGACGGTCGCGGACGTCCCTGGGCCGGTGCCGACGGAGACCTTCGAGGATCGTCGTCGTATAGTGGAGGCCATCGGCGTCAGTCCGGGCGCTTGGCTCCGGGCTCGATCTATGCGCCCGGGCGAGGCCGCAGTCTTCGAGTTGAGAGTCTGAGGCATTCTTTTGCTACCGCTTTGGTCTCCCCGACGCTGAGCACTCCCACGGGGGGAATCTGCGTGAGGGTAGACCGACAGACGGCCTTGGTGGCGATGACGATCTCTCCGAGGATAATGTTGAGCGGAGAGGGCCGGACCGGGAAGAATCCATGGCCTTACATCGACGGAGCCCCGCCTACGGAAGGTAATGACCCCTCGGCGGCCGCTGAGTGAAGTCGTAGCCGGGAGGGCGCGGAAGCACCAATGCCTCCGACCTCAAGCTTATCGCAACTCGGAAGATAATGCGACGGAGGCTCCAATGTCTATATAGACCCGGTGACGCTTTTGTCGCCCACCGACTGTATGGGAGGCGCCCGGTGCGGCATGATCGTTGGCACGGGTCCTCTGAGAACGTATGTTCTCGCCATCCCGAGTCGCTGTTCTGGCCAGGCCTCCGGCATCGTTCTGGAGCGACTGTCGCCGGCAAGCCCGTAACAACATGCACTGCCCATGGCGTTGGGACCTTCGCCTCGCCGCTTGGGTTGGGTCACGGGTCGGCCCGCTGTTGCCGCCCATTCCTTCTCGCTTCCTGCTTCTGGACCACCGTCGGGTATTTTTCGAGGGCTCCACCTTTACGAGCTCCGATCCGTGAGCTGTGTTCCGCGCCTCGGTATCATGACCATACGCGGTGATAGTCATACTGCCATGCGGACCTCTTCTGGATCCACTTCATAGGGGAGCCGGGAAGAGCTCGCTGGAGCTCGAATATTTCGCCCTTGATTTGAGCAGGGGCCTCCGGCGAGGTTGGGCCGGGTCCGAGCCCATGACCGCCCCTCGATTCGGTCGGCGCTCCTGCGATCGCTCCCGACTTGATCCGCTTTTTCTCTGACTGCCGTCCGCGATCTCCTGCCCGATCCGACTCGCCTCGAGCAAGTTGTCCACCGTGTTCACAAGCTACTCGCCTCTTTGTTTCTCACGTGATTTCACCACGGCCTCGATCCTCGCGAACGCTTGATGATGTAGAGATCGTTCTTGTCGTCAGATTTTGAGCGACTCTGATGAACCCGAGCAAGTTTGACATCGCCTCTCGCCCCGCCCGCTGATTGTGGTAGGTCGGATACGCTCGGCATCTTCGATGAAGCGCCACTGATCGATCCATGAGGTCCCGGAAGCAGTATGTCGCTCGGGCGAGGTAACCAACGCCGTGCGTTGGAGATCAGACCTGGGAAGATTTTACATGTGAAAATCTTCCATTCCTCGATTCGCCTGTTGGTGGTGTAGCGAAGGGAAGTGGAGGGTCTCGAGGCCATCGTGAGCCGCTATGTTGGGCTGCCTGATCACGCGTGCGTCTAGAATCTCCCGAGAAAGGGAGATGATTCTCCGCATCGGCCGAACCCGGAGATCGCTCGCTCTCTTTACGGAGGTGGGGATCGATAGACGCCATCGCCCCTCCGGGAGTTCGACCGCTTTCTTCCCTTCTCGCTCGCCGACTCGGACATGACGAGGGAGAGCGCGCGAATGGCGTGGGGCGATCAGGCCGCTCGGAGGCGGCACGAACGAGGTCTGGCTCGGCCGCGGTGAGCTCCGCTGGTCGGCGCTGGCGCGCTGTTTCGCTATCACGCCGGGGAGCGCGATGTTAGGACGTGAGCACGCGAGCCGGGCCTTTGATCGGGCCCTAGAGGACCCGCCTTGGTCCTCCTGTTGAGGAAGCTTGAATCGCAGATGGCGTGGGGAACTCGCTCACACCGGCAGGACCTCGTGGGACAATGAGTGCTTTGCTCGCTCGCTTGAGGTCGACATCTTCCCACGAGGGGACGCGGTCGAGGGTATGGAAGAGTTTACCATGTGCCTCGAGCGGGCGCCGCGGCCGCGATCTCCTCTTTCCGACGCCGGGACCACCTGTTGTCCTCTGGCCGTTGTTCTGCAAGCTATCAGTGTTCTCGCCATTTATAAGAGGAACAAGCTTTCGTTCGGGTTCCCCGACACGCAACGATTGAATCTAATATGTGAATGCGAGATTTATAGAAAGAAGAACACCTGCGCTTTTACGGCTTCGATCTAAAGATCACGTCGCCAGAATTGCCTCAATACTTTTACTGTAGCTTCGATGCAGAGCCATGTTCAGATTCAAGAAATCACAACCTTCTAACATCGCTTCTATTTATACAGACACTGCCTCGGCCCCGCTCTCCATTGGTCGTTGCGACTCTTCCTCACGCCTCCACGGGGCACTCGCCTTCCGCGACACGCTGGGCACCGACCTGGCTCATCTTCATCGGCTGGCGATGGCTTCCGTTGCATTGCAGAATGACAAGCCGACCGCTAACATCAACTGCAGCCATTGCCGCAAGCATCGTACTTAGCTATATCCCATCAATGCCTCCATTTCTCACAAGAAAAGCTGGCTGTTTGGGTGGGTGTGATTATGAGGGAGAGAGAGAGAGAGGAAGGCAGTAGGTGAAAGTGAGAGAAGGGGTGGGATGGTTCGAGTTATATACGAGGATGTTTGAGGCGGGCAGGGGTGCCGAGGAGACCGTTGGGCTAACGAGCAACATAACGTGGGTGTCTGTTTAATTATTTTGTGTAGGAAAAGCTCTGCGGGCTGCCCCGGAGATTACAGAGTGTAGTCTTGGTGCCATACAGCTGTCACCAACGGTTTAGTGGAGCCCTTGGCTAACACAACATCATTATTAGTGGCACACCTGTAACATACCATGCCTTTACCACCCTGTTTAGCATGTTCTGCGGTGTGGTCCATTACTCACTTATTCTAGGCTATTCCACCATTTTATTTTACTATATTTCATTCAGATATTTTTCAGCCCAATATTGTGATAATCGATTGTTCTTCTAATTTCCTTCGTTCGCGCTTGCAATTTACAAAACCATATATACGTAAATAATAGGTGATTCGTTTCAGTTTTAAAACTATTCACGAGTGAATCAAAGTCCGACGATAACTTGTTAGTAAGAGGCTTCACATTTCAAACAATATATCGAAAGTTTGAATCATACGAAATTTCGAAATCAATCAACTTTATGCTCTAACGCTCTTGAGCTTTAACAAACTTGAATATTGCAAATCGATTTGAATTTCGGGCTTGAATTTTATAATCCAACCAACTAAAGTTTGAATTTACAAAACTTGTAAGTTCCTCAAAATACTTTATAGCTTGTTTAAAAACATATCGGTAAGATTTGATAAAATAAACTCTAAACAACTTAAAAATCGTAATTTTCACTTTTGCTTATCAGATAAATTATCAAAATACTATTGACAAGTTATAAACTCTTAAACCATCACATCTAATGAGTATGTTTATAAACTCTTTAAAATAAATTTAATCGAACACCCTCTTAAACTGTATTTCAGGATTGGGCTGAAAGTTAGATGAATGGAACAAGATTTTGTATGACTTGGGCCTCTAAGAAGGCTTTCTGGGAAGAAAGAGAGACTCGACTATGCCCAAATTAAACTCATCCACTCACGGTCACCTATCCCATTTTGACGAATTTTCAGTGTTTTAACTTTGAATGCAATATTATTTCAAAAGGCCTAACGGTGAAAGAAGCAGCATAAAATGTTAAACTTATAAAGCCAAGATGTCAACCAAATCCCTGACTAGATGAGAAATGGAAAAGTGAAAGAAAAAGCACAAAATGTTCACTCTTGTACTCTTCCTGTCATCACGTCTTGCATACAAGGAAAACTTTGATTACCTTGCCACATAAGCTAAAAGAGTTTCTCTCAACACGCTCATGCTTAATTCAGTTGGTAAGTAACAAATTTGTAAAAGAGTTTCTCTCAACTGCTCTGTTTTTGGCTGCTTGCAGCATTTCTATAATAAAGTCTTCACATCCCTACAAAATGGAATTACAAAGAATCAGAGTGATGACTAATAACAATACGCCAAATATATGCAGAAGATACACTAAGCCACCCCGTGTCTTTTAAAATTGTGGAAGCATGTGACACCAAAACCTACTTTCACGGACCAGTCAAACAAAATAACAGCAAAATTACTCACTTTCTCTCCGTCGCACGCCTAGTAAAAGGAATTCGAAGCTTGAAAGTTTTGCCTTCATAGCCAGCCTAGAAAGAAATTGGGCAGAGCAAAAGAAATTATATAAGTTATATTACAAAGCCAAACACCTTAATAACAACTAGTATGAAACCCAAGACCTATAAAGTAGATAAATCAAACTTCATGGAAGTGAAAGATACAAAAACATGTGAATTTGTGCATAGGACATTGCAAATGTTGATACAACCTTCACATTGAAACCAAGACTGTCTACGTCCAACATGTTTGCAAATTCCACCTGAAAAACCAAGTAATTTCAGAAATCCTGAACACATGTTTCATTGTCAGGTTATCATAAAGGAGATGGCAACTCCTTTGATGGCATTTCATAAAGTTTTATGAAACTCATAAGACAAGCTCACGAGTAATATAAAACATGCTTGCATTGTTCACAACTTATAAATCAAACAACCTATGGCTATCTCCATGAAGAAGTTAGAAAAGCCTATTTTCATGCCAGGATGGAACAAAATACTCAAAATATAAATTGAACAACAAATACCGGGATGGACGAGAGTGCTGCACAATAAGCTTCGTGTCATCTGCATGATCCTTATTCATGTGAGACTGGAAGCAAAACAAGATTAAAATTGTTGAGAGGTGATAGCCACAACGAAAGATATCTATCTATCACTAGCGAATTACTGATGCAGAAGGCCATACTGTTATAGGCTTAGAAAATTGATATATAGGATCCACTTTTGCGGTTCTAAACTCCTCATTTCTGAATTCTGAAATCATGGGAATAGACAAAGGAAATAAAAAGTTCATTATTGAAATCAAGAGACTGGATGGATCTTTCCATATAAACATTTCATTTTAAAGGAATACAAACCTCCAGATGCTAGTGAAGCTGTCGCAACACCTGAGACGTATTCCACAACTTTAGGTTCAATGCGCAGGAACTGGAAGTCACCAAAGTCCACCTTCACAATAGTTATTTATCTCAGTACTTGGAACAAAAATATTTATGTCACATAGAGCTAGAGAAATAAAAGACAACCAAGCTAAAAGTTACCCAGAATGCATCCGGATGCTTAGTCGTGTCTGCAGTCCGAATAGCTTCCATATTGCTCTGATCAACCTATGTGAATTATATGTAGTTTGATTTATTCACCCAAATAACTAAAAAGAAATTATTGAAATGAGTGAATCTTACTGGGAGAGCGTCTCCCTGAATCGTAACAATAAGGTCAGTCCTGTCCTCAGGATCTTTGCCACAAGTAACGAGCATTTAGAATTAGCTACGAGGTTCTGCACCAATTACAAAAGGTTGAATAGAAGTTTTAACAGACTCTCAAACTGCAAGTGACATCAAACAGAGAATGCCATCAAATGCAGAAATTGGTGGAGAATTTGAATGTAGTGATGTAAGATATACCTTTGTATGAGCTGCTGAGTTACTAACAGCAATTATGGGAGACCCATAAGCATCACAAGCGAAGTCAACCATGGAGCCGAATGGATATCCATGGTGCTCCTGCAATCAATAACCAGATATTCTAGCTATCAAGCAGGAGAAAGGAAGAAGCATGAAAGCAAGTTCAACATCCCCAAATACAAACTACACATAATAGGGCTTCGCACAACTAAAGAGATAATGGAAATTGCCCTTGAAAGATGAGAGGAAGAGGAACTATGATCTGTTTCCAATCTGATTGAAAGAGTGGTTATACATACCTGAGAAGGAGGAGAAATCCGCACACTGTGATGAAGGTGTCCTAACTTCCTCGATAGGCGGAAGCTCAGCCGCCTTTTCCTGAGGAAAATAAAATAAAAATTGATGTTGAGAAAGGAGATCCACAACATCTGCCAACTACTAGAAATACATTTATACCCACGTTTTGCGTGCGCGGAGAGAGAGGGGTACCTGATGATCATGAATGAGTTGAGAGATTGACTTCTTCATTAAGATGGTCAGCTTGGAAAACCTGCGCAGACACATGAATAATTAATAGAAGTAATTAAGGGTTTGCGAACTATGATTGATCAACCCATTCATAACGAGGATCATGAAAAGAAAGAGGTGCAAGAAAATTAAACAAGAAAAGATGGGAATGGTACCTGTGATTGGTCGGCCATGGCCGTAAGAAGAGAGAGATTGACAAGCAAGGAGGAAGGAGGTAGATAAAAGAGGTTTGGTAATCTAGAACACTCTTCTTCCCATTTTATTAGTATTTTCTTAATTAAATTAAATGATATTGATGATGTGTTTGAAAAAGCTTGGGCTTTGGCTGCCCTACTCACTCGGGTACTTTAAAATATATTGATTGATTGATAACCATGGCCATACTGATAAAAACAAGGCTGTTTTTCTCGACTGTTTTCAGTAATGTCTGTTTATGGTGTGTTCCAATTTGGAGCACCGTATCTCGTTACTTGGGAGTCTCGAACCGGCCGGCAGTCAACACTCTTGTTATGCAGATGAGACTACAAGTTATGAAATGTGCTACAATCATATGCAACATAATTTCTCCATCCATAACAATCAAGTCACACAAAATAACGAGTTTGAATTTGGGAATTGAATTGATCCATATAATTCAGAAAGAGCCTGAGGAATGACAAACTACAAGCAGCAGCAACCTTCATGTATCACCACCTCCGAAATCACAGGATTCCCAATTCTTCCTAATAGCATTAGCTGGTCCAAGAAAAATGGCACAGTTTCACAGTAAGGGCACGCCAAAACAAGTTTGATCAATACAACCCAATATCCAAATGCTCTCTATTAGGTAAGATATGCATGGAGTTTGATCGATACAACACAGTTTTACACATGCTCTGTTGGAGCTCCAAGATACCTGATACATGGCCAACTCATCACAGAATCAATTTTGACATAAGATTAATCAGCACATCCAACCTTATCAAAGTTAACTACTAGCAGCTGCAAGCAACACTGCACTCATTTCCACAGAGTAGCTTTTCCATTGGAGTCACAGAATTTGATCAAATGTTTACAGGAAAACAAACTCGGCTGCAATTCAGTGGTTCTGATAAACAACAATGCATATCGATTATCGATCAATCAAAGATGCAGCAGGTACAACTTCATGCTATCATTGTCATTGTTACTGCCAGAAACCAGAAACCACATTTCCGACACCACATTTATACCATATCACAATATATCCCCATTCAGGGTGCCTAACAATACAATATTTTAACAATAACAACATCCACCCATCAACGCAAAATATTATTTCTTGAAGAATAAAAATTCCAACTTTACATTGTTTCTTATGGATCTCAGTAAATACAACAAAGGACTAATAACCCTTTTCTTTTATTCTACATTATTTTGAGCAGATCATGAGCGCGGGATAGAAGATAAGTGTACAATAAATTGGGAAAGGGGAATTCAATCGGGTAGATCGGGGTCAAGATCTGAAAGATCGGATTGGGAAGAAGAAGAAAATGATAGATAAGGGTTGTTGGGAAGGGGAAGCAGAAGAAGGTCCAGATGCAGAAGGCGAGGCGGCGGAACTGCTGAAAGGGGAAGCAGAAGAGGAGGTTGAGCACTTGATCGCCGCTCAGCCGCTCTGGATTGCACGCTATGTATTGGCATGCATTCGCCGATAGCTTAGCCACCCCAACGATTACTGGGCTGTTGAATACCATTTCGATCCGATTTCAATGGATGGTGATGTTTTCTTTACCTTAATGGAAATTTAGGGTGAGGCGGAGTCAACTACTCAACCCATGCCTATTGCCTAATGCTTGGTTTATTCATTCAACTATTCCACTTTAGCAGATGGTGGCACACGGTCAAAGGACTTATTTTTACCGTAGAAAATTAGTATTTAATGTAATCAAACCAAGTGTTTTCTTAATCCTTAGATTGTAAAGCAATAAAATAAAGAATTACATTGCATAGATACATAATTATAAGGTAGGCTAAGGCAAGTGAAGGCGACATAAATGTCTATGTTTGAATTAATGATTGTACAAGTAGAAGAATAAAAGAAATGATGAGTTATCCATGTATCTAGTTGAGTTGTTTGATCTTTCTCCACAAGTATCGGCCGGTGGCCATGTCTGTAAAGAGTGACAAGGCATCCATCATCTGAGATTTGGAAGGCGGTGGTGGTGGGATTCATTGGCCTTCCACCGGCACGCGCCAAGATTGCGGAGAAGAAGATCAAGATGAATCTCATAGGGCACATCTTCGGATTGATTCAAACTGCAGATAGAATCAATTTGATGTTAATGAAATTACAAGGAGATCCACACACAGATTTATAGTATAAAGTAAGGAAAGGAAAGCGTAGCTTTGAATGAATATAGACCAACTCCATCTAGATAGTTGAGTTTGCTTTGCGTCAGTCAGACCTGGCTACCTTGCTTTTATTGAATTTGTCTCCTCCACAACAGGTAAGTTTCATGTTACACTTCCTGCAATGCTTCATTATAAATTATCCGGCCTCACTTGATTAAAATTCTAATTAAGTTAGATCGCGATCGATGGATATCCATAGTTCCCGCCATCGTCCCCGATGGGATGAAGCATTACATGGGTATACCATCAAATCTACCTTGCACAGACACTCTCTTTTCACAACAAATAAATTACAAAATCATTTTTTGAGTTCATGAAACTCGCAGACTTACATCCGATCCCATTTGGTAAACTCACATTCTAAATAATACCTAGGTACACAAAAGTGAGTAAATAAATTTCTTATCTCTTTACTTAGCTTCCTATTTTCTCCATTTACAATTGCGATAATTTTTCGGGATGGACATTCGTAATCGTTATCGATTAGTTAGAATCGAATCGAAAAATCGATTATAAGAATCGATTTACCAAATAAATTGATTTCGATTCAGAATCGAATAAACTTGATGAGTTAATCCATTATCGGTAAAATCGATAATCGAATAATGAAAGAATAATTAAATTAAATAGATAACAAATTATAATTGTAGTTTAGTTGGTTTGGGTAGATGCCTAGGCTTTCCGCCAACAAAGAGGTCGTGTATTCTTTAGTTGGTTCGGTTTCGGTATGAATATCTAACATTAATCGAAATTAAACTGAATCTCAACCCTACCAGTTTTGATAGTTCTAGAATACGTCCAATATCTGATGTCGAGGGCAATATGACACTCGAGGCCCAATTTTTCATCACTACGAAAGGAGCTCTCTTCTCATCGGCCCAAATTCGCATATTTGGGCTTTTGATGGCCAGCAAGTGAATTTTTCCTGTCTTTCCAACTCTACAGTTACAACGTTTTCTTCTCATCCCTGAAAAACTCTCCAAAATATTAAAATTCTAGTTTTTTTGCCTTATCTTTCAAAACAAAGAAGAAAAGGCAGACGTGTTAATGTATTGAGTCCTGTATAATAAGAATAGGAGAATATAAAAGGATGATGTAGTGTAGCTTTTCTTCATTTTCTTATATTGCATCATATGCTTAGACATGCATGCATCGATATCTATCAAAATATAGATTGCCTGTTATATCCCCATTTTATATATTATTTTAAGGACAATTTTGTAAAATAATTACTTTCTCATCACCAAAATCGTTCATCGATTTTGGTGGCCGATTTTTAATAAACGTAATGAGTAAGTAAATGTGTAAAAAATGTGTATATTGGATAATAAAGAATATATTAATGATAGTGAGTGTAAAAGGCGAGGTTTTTGTAAATAAGTGGATAAGTTTAGGGTAAAAATGTAAAGTTGATGTTTCTAAAAAGGAAAGTGAACATTTTGGTGGACGACAAAATAATTAAACGACTGAATTTGTGGATGGATGGAGTATATTAAATATTTAGAATAAGATATATTGATTCATTAGATATATACTACAAAAATATATTAATTTATTATACATTAGAATCCTATTTGATATATAGCATGAAGAAAATCGTTGCAATGGAGATAATACACAATACTACGTAGCCTCCATCAACAATTTTTAATTTCGTTTCTTTTAAACTTTTTCTAATTTTATCATTTAAATTTTAGTTGATAATTATTAGATTTGATGCCTTTTATTTCTTTATTGTATTTGATCTTTACAATTCAAGTTGTGTGAGACTACAAATACTCTAGGCTCATTGGTTCGGAAAGTAAAGTTATATGTTCATATGATTTATATGAATGAAATTTTGAGGAGAATAAACAGTAGCAAATTATTTTCCAACGCTTGATAAATAATCTAGAAATTTTCATGATTGTGATGTCATTGTCTAATTCAAATAAATCAAGTAAAGAATGTAATAATTAAGTTACTATTATAATTTATAAAGTATTTTACACATTTTGCTATCAATAATATTTAAGTTGTACATACAAACAATATATACTATAATCTTACAAGTCCATGTATTTTTATCAATATAAATTAGTAATTATATATATATATATATATATATATATGTGTGTGTGTGTGTGTGTGTGTGTGTTTGTGTTTGTGTTTGTGTCATAAAGAATAAAAAATGACATTAATCTATGGTGTTAGCTCTAATTTTGGATATTATTGAATCTATAATAAAGGTTTTAGATGTTGAATATATGGTACTTTTTTCTTCCAATTCATGAGAATTTATAATTGTGCATACCAGCTCTTAAGTGCAAGAAACTAATGTAGGATTGTAATGTGAATTATGATTATCTAAGATTGAGATACTACATTTTATTAACACCCTTCCCTGGAAAACTAGAATTGCTAGAAAAAGTAACTATTTTTGTAATATTTAAATAAACAATACACTTTACAATCCTAATATTTATGATTATAGTCTGTACTTTGTAAAGTTCGATGACATAACATTAATAGGCTATCTGTATTTTGTAAAGTTCATATTTGCATGTTAATCGAATTCAATTTTGTTGAAATGCATTTGTTTTAAGAGAAATAATTGTTAAGATAATTGGACGGTCGACAGCTCATTTGTTGCTAGTTTTTTTTATTGTTATACGATTCGATAAAATAAGACATTCTATTCATTATGTGAAAATTGTAATATAGTATTATATTAGTAATCATATCATTAGATTTAATAATAGATCTCCAACAATCATCAATCAACCATAAGCTACATAGAAACTGGAAAGGAGAAATTTTTGAAATTTTCAATTAAGTTTAGCTTTGTAGGATCATTCATTTTTATGATTATATTACGATATTGCATTATATTGGCCATCATAAAAGTTTATAAGATTATGATTAAAAGCTTTATTATTTGGAAAACTAATCAAATCGACAACAAAAATATTTTTCACCATCTTCAGAGATTTTATATCTCAATAATTAACAAATACTAACATTTAATTGTCCATATATTATTTTTAAATATTTTATTGATCGAGTAATTGTAAAGATGCAAAATATGGACAACGTGAATGTTGGATGAGTTGAATAATAAAGTCAATTCAAGAAGAAAATTCAAAAAATAAGAAGCAAGTCATGAAACAATCAAGATCAAACAAGAAAAATTTAGGATTAATTTAGATTCATATATTTTTTCAAACAGAATTTTCTATATATTATGAACAATGATTTGTTTAAATTTCAGTTTACTCAATAATAGTAATATCATCGATTTTCATACATTTCAAATAAGCAAAATTATTTATACCAAATAAAGGTTATATTTATTAAATGTGCAACACATTGCTTCTGCTAGTTATAATAGAAAAGGCTTGCCCACTTCTTTTACTGGATTATTGAAAGCTAGCTAGTAGCTACATCGATCTACCTATTTAATCAAACCCACGAGAAAAAGTAGGAAAATATATACATACATAATGGGAAAATTGAAAAGTTAGTGGCATGGAATTGCACCTTTCGTGAATTGGTCCTGACTCGCCAGTGGTCCCATTTATGCTATATTAATTCTCATAATTTCATCACATTAGGTCTTTTTTTTGGGGTATTCAAAATTATAGAGAAACTATAAAATAAGACTGCGTATAGAAATAAGAGTATATAATATAAAAGGATTACTATTATATATATTGAAATGTCACGTATTATTTAATAAAACAATAGAGACTCTTTGGTTCTTAAGATTTGCAATCATTCTGCACATATAACCTACATGCTCAATATTTGGCCGTGGATAAAGGGTGTGAAGATGTAAAATATTACAAATGTAGAAACTGACGGATTGTAATGTATGTCGATATGAAAAAATTAATACTTGAGTCATAACTTATTAAAGGAAACTCTTTGATGGTTGCAATGTTGGATTCCAAAGATTCTGAGGAGGATTCCATATAAGTAAAGATTCTGTTTAGAAGCAGTCATTATCACATTTTGGGATGATATTGAGGATAATGTTTGGGCGCAGGCCAACTTTTTATCTTATAGATTTTTAATGTGAGGCTTTCGTATACGAAGAATTAAGAGGATGGGCCATATCATATGTAGCTAATTAACTAAATTCACGCAATTAAATTCAGTTTGAGACTTTAAGGATGGTCAAGTCAACCACATGATTATATTTGGATTAATTTCTTCATATATGTATAATTGTTACTTCTTGCCGACTTAGGGGTGTTTATGTTATTTTAAAGAAACATAAGATGTTTCAAGAATATAAGAGATAATGCCCAGTCTTATAAGTTATTAAATTATTTGGATAATTGATCTTTAAGTTAGAGAAATAATCGTGAGTTAGAGAAAATCATAGTTAGAGATAAAATGACGAGAGGAAGTTGATAGATATGAGGAAATAACGAATATAATAAGGTTATTTTGTAAATTATGATTGCTTATAAGTTTTTAAAAAATAAATTAGGGTTGACCAAATTATTTTGTGAGAAATTATAAAGTCGTTGTTTATTTCACAAATTATGTTGTTTATGAAATTATTTGTCAAACACTTTGTAATAGTTTATAAGCTCCTAAACATGTTATAAGCTCCTAAACATGTTATAAGTTGTTTTAAATAGCTTATAAGCTCAGTCAAACACCCTCTTAATCTGTAGGCATGCTAAATCAACTTAATTATAAGAAAAAATTAATCGGTATTGATATGTAATGGATTCCTTTGAATATTGCCCTTCATCATCTCTCGATGACATATTTAGTTCATTACAAATAGTTACAATATTGGCTGTTGGTGTAAAAGTAAGCAAATTATAGTTCCACAATATTCAACATTATTAACTTCCGACTGCTAAGCATCATGTAGGATGCCATTTCTAGTGGAATGATTACGTATATAAAACTTTGATGATTGCACAAGTAAACTAAGTAGAGGATAATCCACTCATCGCCGCTGTCGATGGCAATTTTGTCGTGGTATACAATTACTGATGTCACAAAAGAAAGATAGACAGAAAAAGAGAGTCCTAACTGAAAAGCAGGGTGATATTGCTAAGGAACTATGGAAGCTGGGTGATATTGCTAATGCTACCATGCTAATAAATGATTGGTTTTCAAGCAAAGGAACTACGGAAGCTTATGAATGGTTTAGACCGAAAACAAAAGAAATTCGGCATAAGTTTATCTAGAAGAGTTTTATCCGTCGAAATTCTCCTTTATCACTTGGCTTGCAATTAAAGGAGACTCTCAACCCTGACGACTTCAATTCCTCAATATTAATAATCCGCTCGTGTAACTTAGGAATCTAATGATCACTCTTTTCGGATGCCGTGTCACCGGAGGGTCTAAAAGAAACTCGAAATTGTGGGCTCGAGGAAATATCATCAATCACTAGCGCCATAAAATGGATGTGTAGAAAGAGTAGTGCGCATTCTCCGAGTTAAACTAATGCTCTAATGGCAACGGTTAACCATGTTTGGAAGGTGAAATGCTAAGTCTTTGATCACACACCCTTCATTCAAAGTCAATTGTCACCAAGATCAAGAGAGATGTACATCTTATACTCGTTGTTTCAGATAGTCTCTTTTAGCTCAGTCATGCCTTTAATGTCGCGCTCGACTTTCTTTGGATACCTCATGAAGTGGTCCATTTTCACCCTCCCGCCTTGCACGTTATCCATCGAGTATGCCCGAGTATTTGTATATTGACGGGATACCCACCACGCCCAAGAATGCCCAATAAAGTAAGCGGACATCAAGCTCCCGCACAAGTTACCGAAGACTCCTAAATCGAAGCGGAAGATTCGGCCATATAAAGAATCATAATTTGAAGAGATCGAGGAAGATCCGATCCTAGAGGAGATCTCGGATTGGGGATCTAGGTCATATATTTGTGTATAATAGAGACTAGATTAAACGAGGCATCTACATTTTGTAATCGCCCTCACATTATCAATACACATACTCTCTCTCTCCGTGGACATAGATCTTATTCATAGATCGAACCAAGTAAATCTTTGGTGTTCTTGGCATTTAATTCCTTTACAAATAAGATCGATCACGGCGCCGTCTGGAACGAAAATTTTATGTTTTCGATCAACCATTGTTTCGTGGAATCAATCACGACGATGTATACGAAGTCACGCATCGAGTCACCGCAACAACAAGAACAACGACGGTCGGACACGCGAGCTCACTGGAAAAAGCCGCGCTAGAATCGACCGCAGGCATGTCCAAAGCCTCGACGAGCAGGAATCCCATCCCGCATGAAGGGGACACCAAAGCGAATGAGATCGCGCAGAAAGAACTGCGAGAACTCATACAGATGAACCCGACGACGCCGCAAGGGTTTCGAGAAAACAAGGAGAGTTTCCTCCAATACCTCGATGCACACAAGGTCGGCCACAAAGAAGAAAGGCAAGCTCGCTCTAAACACGAGGCACCACGACGAGGTGGATCCCAGATCCAAGTCAGTGGCGCCACACCTCCGCACGAAGTCGGGCCCAAACCGACCGCGGAGGGACGCAAGGAAAGGCGTCGCGACACCGCCGAGGTCGGCCTCACTACCAACGAGTTCGGTCGACTGAACTCCGCCCACTCTCGAGGGCGGTTTCGCGAGTGACGGGAGGATAGTCCCCGTTCTCAAACGAAATACTGGGTGCCAGCATCACCCACGACGGACTAAGGGACCGCATAACTTCTTCTAGCCAGACAATATGATCAACCAACGCCGACACAGATTCATATGCAAGCTCTTCCCGAGTTACTAGTCGACAACGTCCGGTGGTTCGACGCCTACCTCCGAGCATTGGTTCTACCGCTTGATGAAGGCCTTCCATCGGTTCTTCCAGGCCGAGTCCAAGATGACTTGCTATCTTCCCCCGAGGCAGACCGAACGAGTCCATCGGGACTTTAGACGTGTTCAATAAGGAGAGCCTAAGGTAGGCAGATGTGAACGATCTCTCATCATCTCAGCCTTCGACGGCATCCTACCGGGCCTTATATAAAGAGATCGTGCACGAACCCTGATGCGACGATCTAGGCATAGATGACCGGGGTTCGCCAAGCGGACGAGGCGACATGGGCGCGAGGCGGAGAAGCCCCCGAAAGGGAAGAGACGAGGACGAGAGACGAGGCGCGCCGACGCTGAGAGAATCGCGCCCATAGAGTCCAAGCTCGGACCGCGCGACACCTGGCGATCTCAATATACCCCATTGACAAAACCGAGGCGAGACTACGCACTCCACGAGCATGTTCGAAGCCTCACCAATGAGGAGGGTAAAGCACCGATTCAGGATAAATCGCTCTTCCATGAGGATTACGCACGAAACCGAGGATTGCGGGACCAATGGGAGAAATTGAGATGTTGGTTCGGGATGGAACCTTAGGAAGATCGAGGGGGCACTGAGCGCCAGATGAAGCTCCCACAGGAGCAAAGAAGAAGCAGAGAAGAAAGAAATTTTGCTCCCACAGAAAGCAAGGCGCGACACCGAGAAGAAGAGACGAACCGCAATATGACGGGTCATCTCCACTATTACGGCTCCCCACGAGTCACGAAGTCCTCAAAGCCGGGTCGAAGTCCACATACCGCGAACCGCCAACAAGAGGCTCGAGGGACGAAGCGATCACCTTCTCCAAGACGCGACCCGTGATGCGTGTCCACCGGATCGCGGTAATCCAAAAGGGTCGTAAAGTTGGCGGCGATACATCGACAGGGCGTCGGTAAGCATCCTTTAAGGAATGCTTCGATAAGTTAGGAGTAGAGAGGAGGCCAGACAGCACGCTGCCACCAAGCTTCGCTCGGGAGACATGCCGGAGGATAATCGAGCCACCTCACGGTAGGAAGCTCGACGAGCTCCACCAGGTGGTACACTTTCGTAGTGAAGGCCTACCGTATAACATCATACCTGGACGAGATCGGTGAGCACGAAGGCGGTATGCTTAACATACCACCGACGATGAAGATCCCCAAAGGGGTAGCCGTGATCCAGGAGATCGAGCGGGCGAATGCTTCAGTCGCCCACGAGGTGCAGGGGCTTCACCAAGACCCACATGCATAGCAATTAAAGAAACCCGAGAGTTGGAAGTAAGAGACATCGCCTATCCCCGAGCCCGGAGGAGGTCACGCTATACAAAGACGAGCCACTCAAGGTCGTCAAGATTGGCTTTACCGAGCACCAATTAAGGGAACAGGTTATCCAACCTCCGAGGAATTCGAGACGTGTTTGCTTGGTCGCCGACATGACCGGTCTCAACATCATCACCCACATGCTTAACATCGACCGAGCACAAAACCGCTTCGAAGAAGCAAGAATTTTGCAACAGCGAACCAAGTCATCCATGACGAGGTAAATCATTGTTAAAGCTCGCATATTGTTCAAGTCAGAATATCCGACACGGATAGCTAACCCGTGATGGTAAAGAAAGGAGGAGGGATGGCGAATGCATCGACTACCGACTCAACAAACATTGCCCAAGGATTGCTATCCCTTCCCAACATCGATAAGAAGTTGACGATTGATCGGGTACGAAGTCTTCGCTTAGACTATGTAAAGGGTATCACCAAGTCTTGATGGATGATGAAAGCCAAGACGCCTTCTTAGACTTTGGTCTTCGCACAGAAAGATGCCATTCGGACTTAAGAACTGGAGCTACCTATCAAAGAATGGTAGACAAAATATTTCACCCCTACATAGCGGAATGTGGAGGTATCGTCGGCGACATCGTAGTGCAAAAGGAGGAAGCCGACGTGTCGCCGACCGGATCCTCCTCGCTTACTCAAAGTCACCTCAAACCGAATCCCGGCACGTGCTAGCTTCGTCCGAAAATTCTTAGGGTCTTGGTTTCACAAGAAGGGTTAAAAGCCAACCCATCCAAAGTTCAAACCATTCTAGAAAGAAGATGCAAGACCATTACACGCATAACCGACGGGTGCATAGCCAAGCACTAAGCCCTTTCAAAGGTCGGACAAGCGCTACCCTTCTTCAGGTACTCAAAAGGCCGAATTCTCATGGAATGATACACACAAGTCCGCCTGAAGATCTCAAGAACTACCTTGCCAAACCCCCACTCTATCCGCTCCGAAGAAGGAGAGGTCCTTTCTCATACCGCCGCCTCGCAAACCAGTGCGCTTGCACGAGAGGAAGGACGCAACTCCGTATATTTCATCAGGCCAGTATTAAAGGCCGAACGAGGTATCAACCTTGGAGCTCGCCTAGCATTAGTAAATGCCGCAGGAGTCGATCCATACTTCCATGCACATCCCATCAGTCCTCCTGACCATCCACTGCAATGTTGACAAAGCCAAGCTTCGGAGAATTACGCGGGCAATGAATGCTGGCGAACATGATATATCTTTCTACCCGTACGAGCCATCAAAGGTCGCTAGCGGACTTTCTTGCCGGCTCACTTCACGAGAAACGAAGCCCACCGAGTCAGACGATAAAGCAAGCCGAACCAAAGTGGAGAAAACACCGAGGATTGGCAAGTTCCGCTGACGGGCTCGAAAACGGTAATGAGCTGTATTCGCTCCTCGGACCGGATGGCCAGAGATCACGACGCACTTCGGTTCTCATTCAAAATACGAACAAGTAGAGTATGAGGCTCGATCGCAGGACTGCTGCCAAAGTCTTCGTGAATCGACAAGTAAAGTTCATGGTGAATCTCAAGTCATCGTAAGCCCATGTTGGGAAGCAGAGGCAGGCGAGGAGAGAAATACTCGAAAGCAAAGCCTACAACAAACTTTCTCCACTTCCGGATAATTCGCATCGAGGGCAAAATGGCGGTGACATCTTAAGCAAATTGGCCTCTCGTCAACAAGCCCACGAGTGAAATCAACACCGAAGCATGAGCGATCTGATGGGCCGAGGTCAGCGTGGTCTCGGATGAAGAGCAATGGATGACTCCATTCGAGATTATCTGGAGAAAGCGATGCTCGAGACAAGCTCGGGCGGGAGGATCTTGAGCAAATCATTGCGATATATACTGGCGGTATTCTCTGTAAAGTCATACCTCGCTCTCCTAAGGTGCTTGGGCGAACGAGCTGCATTCGATTACAGGAAGACACGCGATCATGCGAAGTACATTATGGACCGAGCCTTGTCAAAAAGGTCGTGCGATGGGGATACTATCTACAATGTTAAGACCACTTAACCTTGTGAAACGTGTTAAGTGTCAAATTCGAACGTGCAGGCTACCGCAGACCGACTGCCTCCGCTAAAGCCCTCGCCGTTTATGAAGAAACATCGTTTAGCCTTCCCGATGATCTATCTTGGATGTTTAATTCACCATACATTGATTATATACCTAGCATGCACCTATATAATTAATTACAACACGTTGGGTTTTCTCGTTTACCTGAACTGCCGAGGCGGAATGAATCGAGACTCCGACCTTCACGGATGTATCCGTGCCCAATCTCAGCGTCGAGTGAGGATGATCTATGGAGAATGCTTGAAAATCACCCTCGTTATAGGCCAAATATGAGAACTTTCTGAACAAACATAAAGCGAAGCGAAGCGAGCGACTCTGGATCCTACGGGCTTAAAACAAAAAATAAAACAAAAGGCATCATCATAAGCAGCAGCCATTGAAGAGACTCCAAAACAACATGATTCCACTTTTCATGCGGATCAAGCCAGTAGGTGTAGTTAATAAGTTTCCACATATCATTTAACATCCAATAAATGGGAAAAATAGTTTAATGGTATGCGAAACTTCGATGCAGTATAAAATGTTGATGCAAACATTAGTAGCTTGATCCGACTTGTGCGAGAGGCGAAAGGAATCTCACTAGCGACTTTCATGTAAGATATGATGAGCAACGAGTAAGTGGCAACATATGCTAGATGTCTACAAACAGAACTTTCTAAATGTGAGAACAAAATTTAAAATGTAGAAGGCGGAGAAAGAAGAAATAGCAGAAATTAAAGTCGATAGTATTGCATTGCCCAACCAATACAAAATACATACCAACAAACAAACTTAATAAAGCATTCTCGGAAAAACCCTACACCTATAGCCGATAGCGGTAACTATCTACAAGTAAGCAAGAAATAAGTGCATAAAATATAATCTTACTTTCCATGTTATATAACGACAGGTGGATATCGGATTGATTTTTACATCGTAAAAAAAACACAAAATGTTAATATATTTCATTTTGAATTAACATAAATAAAAATAAAAAACTTAATAAAATAAAGAAACTCTTACTCTTTTCAATTTCTTGATTTCCTTATACAATTCGAGGTCATCATCGGTTGGATCATTATATAAGCTGAAATCTTCCGCTTTGAGCGATCATTGGTGCATACCAATGCCTCTACCATTTTGGACTCAAACTAGTCGAAAAGGATCCACAACCCTTTTACCCAAGCTAAAAGCGGATTCACTAGCAACCGTCGAGCTTGGAATTGCAAATATATCTTTTGCAATGAATGAGAGGATTGGATACCTAGTTTCACTTCCTTTCCACCATTCTAAAGATTGAAAGTGAGATTAGATCGACTTCGATCTCGTCATTTAGTATTTATCCACTTCATTGGATATTTGTTGAAGTTGTTCTTCTTCGTTTGTGCTTCCACATCATTGAACAATTCATCACAATAACCACCACCACCTCTACTAATGCGATCTCAATCGTCACGCTCGATAGAATATTTTGTTTCCCACTAATCAATGTATCATTTACGCCCTTATACTCTGTCACAAAGTTATCAAGTTATTTTTAACTCGATCAATGAACTCTTGGACCTTTTGAGTAGTATTTCCCAATTTCTTGACACTAACTTTGATCATCTGAAGCTTGTTTCTCGGATCGAGACATTAGCAATAAAAATCAAGTGATTCATTTTATTCCATCCACGAATACTTGTCAATTTTTCCTTCATTGCACTTGCACCCTTTTAAGAGTTTGATTGGTATCATCACTACACTTTTCTCAATCTCAATTTGTAGGGCAATCATTGATTGATAAATCGATTGAGATGTAGGAGTTTTGATGCACTTAGCTCTAAAGTTGCATCATGAAATTTTTGAGAAAATATACAAAATCTTGTTGCATTATCGATCCTCGAAATGGGAGGCCCCATTCTTTCTTTACCTTTGTCATCATTCTCACGAAAATATTTCATAAAAGGCGACAATTCTTGACCGTTCTTTGAACACCTTCTATGCTTGATGCGACATCAAGCATTTTATAGGTTGAATTCCACCTAGTTTTGACATCCATGGTACAGTTGACGTCTGAAACTTAGCTAGGATGACAAACTCCTAAATTTGCTCAATCTAGAAGGGAAGAATGAAGAAACATAATCGCATTTCGATAGACTTAATTGAAGAATTAAGTTCTTTCAAACCATCATAACAATCAAGTTAAGTATATGACATGCATCTCAAATGAAAATATTTCCCATCGAACAACAAAGTATTTTCAATTCTCATTCTTTTTTCAAGTAATCAATTGCGGTATCATTGGAAGATGCATTATCAACTACTATCGAAAATACTTTTCTATCCCCAATCTCTCAAACAAACCTCAATCGTCTTACCAATTTCTTCACCGATATGACTAGTGATTTTTGAGAAGCTAATTATTCTTTTGTGTAACTTCGATCACTATCCAAAAAGTGTTTGTGACAACCATGTAATTTATGTTTTGAATAGATGTCCATGTGTGCGTGGTGATACTCACTTTGCCCACTAATCACACTTTTTATTTTACTTTTCTCGTCTAAATATAAAGCATAAACCATACCGCAACTTTCTTTCGATCCGAATTCGAAATTTCGTTTGCAATTCATGAAGAAGACTAACAAACCCTTTTCCTTGACACGAAATGATGCTTCATCAATAATCACAAACTCCGTGAGCTTCAATTCACACTTTTTGATTAAAGGTGTGAGGAACCATGTGACTTCCTTGCCCGTAGTCTCATTAGTCAACACGGTTTGACCTTTGCAACTTCGCTCACTTCATAGAGTGGACTTGACTTGCCCTCTTAACTAAGTGATTTTTCAACCCACTTGTGCTTCCATAAGCACCGGTATTTCGGTTTTGCAATAATTGCATATTCCTATTTGTTGCGGGGTCCCATCACTGCCTTCTTTGTTGTTTTTCACAATGCTCCCAATATGGACTTTTCTTTTTAGGAGCTATAGGAGGTTTTACATTAAAACTTCTCTTGCTAGTTTAAACTAGAACCATCATCATTTGTTGAAGTTTCTATTGTGTTTGGCGTTTGAAAATAGATGGGCTTGGGCGTATGAAAGGTGATTGATTCCATTCTATTTAAAAAATACATAATTAGAACATAAATATTAATAAATGACACAAAATTGCGAGACATATAAAATAACCCGATGGTAATAAGCACTATCTACACTAAGCAATACAATACTTGAAAAATGTGTGGTCTTAGAGCATGGACTATATTAAGAAAGAAAAGACATATATCAATCCTCACGGGTTTAACTCGGTTGGTTAGAACTATCGGTTGGAATAAGAAAATCATAGATCGATTGGCCACTCATAAGTCTAAATGCTTATATAGTAATGGTAAGGCTCAACTTGAGTTGGAAAGAAGGATCATGGAAAAAGTTTTAAGACTTAACGGTGACTTGCGAACTCTACAAGTTATTTAGGTTTTCCTAGTCAAATCTCAAATTTATCTTTATTTATTTAAATTAATGTATCCTATACACAAGTCGTATTATGATAATACGTACATTGAATCTTGGTGAATAGTTCATATATGAAACTTTTCAATTCATTTTATATTTTCAATAATTTGAGTATTTAGCATAGCCTTCAATCTTAAACTCACCATAGAATAAGTAAGAACTTATTAGAAATTTCTTGATCGATCTTTACATGTCATCTTAAACATGAAGTAAATAATTGAGTATTTACGAATGAGCGAAGAAAGAATATACAATTTTAATCAAAAGTGAAAGATGTGGTAAATCTGAAATAAATTGAAAATCTGTACAAAGGATGAAAGATGATGCATGGCAATGGATCAACGTATGTATGTGCAAGGAACATAACTACAACCTTATGCGATGGTCGTTTCTTGTATCGAGTTTTGGCGTTTCTTAGTAAATCTTGAACTTGGATAAGACTCTTTTCTTTCATTGGGGTCCTTATTTTTGGGGTCGAGGTGGGTGGTATAAAGCCTCTTTTCATGCAAGAATCAACTATTTTACGAAATGTACTTGGCACTATGGCGTGAAGCCTCTTTTCATGCAAGAATAAACTATTCTTGAAACAATATCATTAATTGGCGGTAAAGTGAAACAAATCATATATAACTACAATAAACTTTGAAAACCAAAGAGATGTAATGCATCATGTCATGCTATCGATTTGAATGGAAAGACTTGATTGAGAGAGAGAGAGCGAGCAGATATTGATGAAAGGCGTGACTTCTGTGGCGGCCGGCGAGATGGCGATATTGGCGAGGAGGCGGCGTTGGCGGCTGCGAGGAGGGCTCTGTTCTTCCTTTATGGTTGGCGAGGAAGCGTGGCGGCGGCAGGAGGAGGGCGGCGTTGTCGGCTATTGCGAGAGGCGAGGTAGTGCGGTTGTTGCCGAGGCGTAGGCGATTGTTGCCAAATTGTAGGGTTAGAAAAGTGGGTGTGGAGTCGCGGCGGTGGTGATGGAGTAAGGGTAAATGTGTTAGTGTAGTAAAGGTTGTAATTTGTAAGTCGTGTTACACATTTAAGTTAGATTTTAGTTGATATAAATTTTCTATTTATAATATATATATATATATATATATATATATATATATATTTTTTTAAATCTCATTACATAAATTAATCATTTTATGATTTTATATAATAATATACATGAAACATATATTAAGAGAACTAAAGAACTATTCGATGCATTTTATATATATTGGATGAAGTGCTATAATTGAAAATGAATAAGCATATATAAATATTTTTGAATTATGAATTATTATTATATTTATTACTATAGTAGTATCTGAAATAACAATATAACCGAGTTGATTATATTTTCATAGTATACTAATGAGTTATAATTACCTTTATCTAATAGTTGATTATATTTTCTAACTCGATACTTGCATAAATTGTTCATTTTTATAGTTTTACATTACATTATCGTGAAAATATATATTAAGATTTGATTAAAATAAAAATACATACATAGTTATTGAAAGATTAAAGTGTATGCTAGAGATTATTATTTTTACCATTATGTAGTACAATAACATAGAATATAGAATATTCAAATTAATCCCCATCATTTATAAAATGAACCGAAAGAGATAGAACTTCCTACAAAATTATTTTTGGCTTCTACATAAAGAATTTTTATTATATAATAATATTGTAGATCATACAATTATATGGATGAATTATGACTACCTTTATCTCATAGTCAATCGTATTTTCTACCTCCACATGTCATTGCATAAAATAGATATAATTTATAATTTATTATGATTAACCATATTATTATAATTAAGTATCATAATTAATTACTTATATAATATATATAATCTAATATTGTTTTATTCATTTATCTCATTCATTTATTTTCAAAGTTTACTTATGAATTATAATTGTTATTATCTTATTGTAAATTAGTTACGTAAGTTTGATAGTTATATAAATTGGTTATATAAGTTTATAGTTTCATAAAATAACTTAGTTTCATTACTTTTCTTTTCGAGTTAGTCGATCAATATCTCATTACATTAATTGTTTATTTTTGTTTATAGTTTCATAAAATAACTTAGTTTCATTACTTTTCTTTTTTAGTTAGTCAATCAATATCTCATTACATTAATTGTTTATTTTATATCGTAATATACATATTATGTATGTATGTCAAGCGTAATATACATAAAGATAAAACTAAATAAATAAATCCATATAAAGTTTTCAAAGTTTAACATGTATGTCAAACATAAGATTTTCATTATGTAATAGTAATATAGACTAACTATAAATTGAATATACTATTTAACATAATCTATTATATAATTTATATTTACTCCATTTATTTACTTTTCAAAGTGAATAATATAGATGTAACTTAGTTTTTAATTATAATTTTGTTAAGTATTAAAAGTTCTTGTTCATTTTTCATTATCAATAATCATATATGTTGTAATTTATCATTAACTTTTATTAATTATGAATAAATATATATATTTTAATTTATTACTAATTATATATAATAAATAAGTATTATATTTTAATCGGTATATCGATATATACCGTCATGATATATCTTAGGGCACTAGGTATATATCGCGGTTTCATTATATCTTAGTACCACAGTATATCTGGATATCTGGTATCTTGGGTATATCGGTATATCATGAGTTTCAATATATCTGATATATACAGCGTCTTAGGTATATCACGATGCAGCGGTATATACCGAAATTTGGATATATACTGCGATGCGGTATATATCGGTATCTGTGATATCAGAAAAAATGATCACAGATTACCGTCACAGAAAACTAGCGATGCGGTATCATCTGGTCTTGAAAATTAGGTATCACAGAAATTCGGTATTTTTCGGTATTTTCGATGCGATAAGCCGGTATGCGAAAAATCGGTATTTTTCCCACCCCAGTCGGTCGATACGGATGGGTGAGCACGAAAGTAGGGTCGGAATGATCGCTTAGCGTTCGCGATGCCCGGTCTTCTACGCTTTTCGGCAGGCGCCTTGTCTCGGTCCTTTGGTGCTCGGTGATGAAGTAGATAGGAAGGCTGCCGTCCGGCCTCGTCCGCTTGATGCCGCTCTGCTGATTGCCTCGTCAGAAACTGCCAAGTCTGAGAGGGAGTTCACCTCTTTTGGGCGGTCGAGGTGGCGGTCGGCGAGTACTCGCCGGTGTGTGAGGCGGTGGTCTCCTCCACACAGCAAGTCAGGGCCTCCTCAAGATTTTAAGAAGGGGCTGCTTCTCGGCAGGAAAGGAACCTCTTGAGGCGGCGGGCACCGTGGTTGTGGACCTCATGAATGGTTTTCGGCACTTGCATTTCGAGCACCGTCTTTACCTTGGTGGGGTTCGCCTTCAAGCCCTCTTGAAACCCAACACCCAAAATTTCCCGTTTTACCATGAGCGTGCATTTTGGGGTTAAGTTTGAGGTTGGCCGACGAGGAGTTGGAGGATGGTCTGGGTCGTCGGTGACTCTCCGTTTCGACTTTTAACCACTATGTCGTCGGCGTGAACCTCGACGATCTTCCCGATGTGGTCTTTGAATGTTGCATCCACCATCCTCGGTAAGTAGCCCGGCGTTCTTGAGGCGAAGGCATCTTCGATAACAAAGGCGCGAAGTCGGTGATGAGCGATCTTGGGTGCATCCTCCAGACTCATCGAGGATTGGTGGTACCCGCATATAGATCGAGGCGAACATCTCATGGCCCACCAAAGCCTCCACCTTCTTGTCGATATCGGGGAGGGGTAGCAATCTTTAGGCGGTGCTTGTTGAGGTCGGTATAATCGGCCTACATGCGCCACCCTCATGACTTCGGACCACGTGGATTAGCCATCCGGTCGGTGTTGACCTCGAACAAGATCTTGGCCTTGAAGTTGAGTCACCTCGTCCACTAATGACTGGTTGCGCGCCATGTGAATATCCTTTTCTTCTGGGATGGCTTGGTGGCGGGTCGATGTTGAGGCGGTGAGTTATGAGCTCGGGCGACACTCGGTCATGTCGGCGGGACCAAGCAAACACGTCCTATATTCTCTCGTGGTCGTATGACGTCTTGCGGACGTCCATTGGGCCACAGGTGCCGACACGGATGACCTTGAAGGATCGTCGTCGTATAGTTGGAGGCCATCGGTCGAGTCGTCCGGGCGTCGGTCTCAGGGCTCGATAATTGCTATGCAGGCGAGCCGCGTCTTGAGTTGAGAGTCGGAGGCATTCTTTTGCTACCGTTTGGTCTCCACGGATCTTGAGCACTCCAGCAGGTGGGAATCTTGACGGTGAGGTGGTAGACCGAGCAGACGGCCTTGGTGGCGTCTGACGATCTCTCCAGGGATAATGTTATGCGGAGGGGGCCGGACCGGGAAGAATCGGATGGCCACAGTTGCAGGCACAGGAGCCCGCCTACGGTGTGGGAAGGTAATGACCCCTCGGTGGGCTTCTTGAGTGAAGCTCCGTGGGCGGGAGGCGGGAAGCACAGAATGCCTCCGACCTCAAGCTTATCGAGCGACTACGGAAGATAATCTTGTGGAGGCTCCAATGTCTATATAGACCCGGTGGGCGTTTTTGTTGCCCAGCGACTGTATAGTGATGGCGTCACAGTGCGGCATGATCTTGAGCAGGGTCCTCCTTGGAAACGTTATGTTCGCCATCCGAGTCGCTTGTTCTTGGCTCTTGAGGCGGCCTCGGGCATCGTTCTTGAGGGCGACCTCGTCGTCCGTAGAGGCGATCGGTAACAACATAGACACTGCCCATGGCGTTGGGACCTTCGTCCTCGTCGTCTTGGGTTGGGTCGGCGGGGTCGGCCGCATGATTGTTCCGCCTCCATTCATGCTGTGACCTGTTCTTGGACCAGCTCGTCAGGGGTATTTTTGAGGGCTCCACCTTTAACGAGCTCGTCGATCTGTGAGCCGAGTTCCTGCGATCCTCGGTATCATGACCATACCGCGGTGATAGTCGCGATACTAATGCGTGGACCTCTTCTTGGATCCCTTTCATAAAGGCGAGGCTTGGGAAGAGCTCGGCGTGGGCTCGAATATTTCGCCCTTGATTTGAGCGGGGGCTCTGCGGCGGGGTTGGGCGGTCGAGCTGAACTCGTGACCTCTCTTGATTCGGTCGAGCGGCTCCTGCGATCTGCTCCTCGACTTGATCGTCAGGCTTTCTCTCGGACTTACGCTCGTCCCGGATCTCCATTCTTCCGATCCGACTCGTCTCCCTCGACAAAGTTGTCCACCGGTTCCAAGCTTACTCGCCGTCTTTGGTTTCTCACTGGTGATTTCTTTGTTCAATAGCAGGTCGGATCCGGTTCCCCAAACGTTGATGATGTAGAGATCGTTCTTTGTCGTCGATTTTGAGCGACTCTTTGATGAACCTCGAGGCGAGTTTGACATCGTCTCGTCCATATGGCGGTTGTGAGTAGGTCGGAGGAAGGCTGCTGGGCGGCGTCTTACGATAAGCGCCATGAGGCGATCCAGAGGTCACGGAAGCGATGTATCTTTGTTACGGCGGGCGAGGTGAACCAGCGCCGTGCGTTGGAGATCGACACCTCGGGAAGATTTTGCACATGTGAAAATCTTCCATTCCTTGATCGCCGTGTTGGTGGTGTGGCGAAAAGGAAGTCGGAGGGTCTCAGAGGCCATCGTGAGCCGCTATGTTGGGTGCCGTACCCGGAGGCGGGGGCGTGTCTAGAATCTCCACGGAGAAAGGGAGATGATTCTCCGTCTGGTCGAACCGGGAGATCGTTGCCGTCTCTTTACGGAGGGTGGGGATCGATAGCGGCGCTATCGTCCCTCAGGGGTTCGACTCGCCTTTCTTCCTTCTGTTTATTTCGACTCTGTCGGCATGGCGAGGTGGAGGCGGTGCTTGCGAATGGCGAGGCGGCGGTGGTGGCTCGCCGCGAGGGGGCAGTGCTTGAGAATGGGTCGGCTCGGCGCGGTGGCGGCTCCGCGCGTCGAGGCGCGATCGGCGTTCTCGGCTATCACGCCGGGGTGTTGTTGTTTAGGACGGGGGCGGCCTCGGGAGGCCGTGGTGTTGATCAGGGGCCTAGAGGACCCCCCTGATCCTCTGGTTGAGGAAGCTGGAATGGCGAGTTGGCGTGGAGGAACTCGCTCACGGCTCGGCCGAGGACCTCGTGGGACGAATGAGGCATTTGCTCGTCTCGTTGAGGTCGACATCTTCCCTACGTTGGGGACGCGGTCTGAGGTGTATGGAAGAGTTTACCATGTTGCCTCGGTGTGGCGCTCGTGGCGTCCGCGATCTCCTTTCATGACGGTGACCACCCAGTTGTCCTCGGCCGGTTGTTCTTAGGCGTGGGCGGCGGTTGTCGTGTTCTTGCCATTTAGTTGTAGAGGAAGCGAAGCTTTCTTGTTCGGGGTTCCCAGACGGCGATGATGAATCTAGTATGTGAATGTGCGAGATTTATAAGCGATAAAACACCGAGAACTTTTCGTGGTTCGATCGTTAATGAGATCTACGTCGCGGAGAATGGTTCGCCAATACTTTTACTGAAACTTTTAAATGCGAGTATTGGTTCTGGCTGTATTGATGAAATTCTTGCTAGCTTACAACGTCAGTTTCCTTATTTATCTGAACGACTCTGTCGCGGTAGCGACCGACCTCTCCATTGGTCGTTCGTGACTCTTCCTCTGCGTGCCTCCATTGGCGGGGCGGGGACCTCTCGCCTGCGCCCACGTGGAGGGTGGCGCTGACGCTGGTTAAATCTTCCGTTGGCGGAGGTGGCGGTTAAAATTTGCGTTTTGAAGCGATGATTGAGGTACAGCGGCGTGGGCTCTTCTGCGGCGTTAAGCGTTCGTTTGAAGCATTAGTGGGCGTCGGTTGGTAGCCATATCCCATCAATGCCTCCATTTCCTCACAAGAAAAGCTGGCTGTTTGGGTGGGTGTGATTATGAGGGAGAGAGAGAGAGAGAGGCAGTAGGTGAAAGTGAGAGAGAAGGGTGGGATGGTTCGAGTTATATACGAGGATGTTTGAGGCGGGCAGGGGTGCCCGAGGAGACCGTTGGGCTAACAGCAACATAACGTGGGTGTCTGTTTAATTATTTTGTGTAGGAAAAAGCTCTGCCCAGGCTGCCCCGGAGATTACAGAGTGTAGTCTTGGTGCCATACAGCTGTCACCAACGGTTTAGTGGAGCCCTTGGCTAACACAACATCATTATTAGTGGCACACCTGTAACATACCATGCCTTTACCACCCTGTTTAGCATGTTCTGCGGTGTGGTCCATTACTCACTTATTCTAGGCTATTCCACCATTTTATTTTACTATATTTCATTCAGATATTTTTTCAGCCCAATATTGTGATAATCGATTGTTCTTCTAATTTCCTTCGTTCGCGCTTGCAATTTACAAAACCATATATACGTAAATAATAGGTGATTCGTTTCAGTTTTAAAACTATTCACGAGTGAATCAAAGTCCGACGATAACTTGTTAGTAAGAGGCTTCACATTTCAAACAATATATCGAAAGTTTGAATCATACGAAATTTCGAAATCAATCAACTTTATGCTCTAACGCTCTTGAGCTTTAACAAACTTGAATATTGCAAATCGATTTGAATTTCCGGGCTTGAATTTTATAATCCAACCAACTAAAGTTTGAATTTACAAAACTTGTAAGTTCCTCAAAATACTTTATAGCTTGTTTAAAAACATAAATTAACTGAGTAAGTATTTGATAAAATAAACTACTAAACAACTTAAAATCGTAATTTTCACTTTTGCTTATCAGATAAATTATCAAAATACTATTGACAAGTTATAAACTCTTAAACCATCACATCTAATGAGCTATTGAAGTTTATAAACTCTTTAAAATAAATTTAATCGAACACCCTCTTAAACTGTATTTCAGGATTGGGCTGAAAGTTAGATGAATGGAACAAGATTTTGTATGACTTGGGCCTCTAAGAAGGCTTTCTGGGAAGAAAGAGAGACTCGACTATGCCCAAATTAAACTCATCCACTCACGGTCACCTATCCCATTTTGACGAATTTTCAGTGTTTTAACTTTGAATGCAATATTATTTCAAAAGGCCTAACGGTGAAAGAAGCAGCATAAAATGTTAAACTTATAAAGCCAAGATGTCAACCAAATCCCTGACTAGATGAGAAATGGAAAAGTGAAAGAAAAAGCACAAAATGTTCACTCTTGTACTCTTCCTGTCATCACGTCTTGCATACAAGGAAAACTTTGATTACCTTGCCACATAAGCTAAAGAGTTTCTCTCAACATACCATAGAACTTAATTCAGGTTGGTTAAGTATGAAATTTAGAAACGAGTTTCTCTCAACTGCTCTGTTTTTGGCTGCTTGCAGCATTTCTATAATAAGAGTCTTCACATCCCTACAAAATGGAATTACAAAGAATCAGAGTGATGACTAATAACAATACGCCAAATATATGCAGAAGATACACTAAGCCACCCCGTGTCTTTTAAAAATTGTGGAAGCATGTGACACCAAAACCTACTTTCACGGACCAGTCAAACAAAATAACAGCAAAATTACTCACTTTCTCTCCGTCGCACGCCTAGTAAAAGGAATTCGAAGCTTGAAAGTTTTGCCTTCATAGCCAGCCTAGAAAGAAATTGGGCAGAGCAAAGAAATTATATAAGTTATATTACAAAGCCAAACACCTTAATAACAACTAGTATGAAACCGAAGACCTATAAAGTAGATAAATCAAACTTCATGGAAGTGAAAGATACAAAAACATGTGAATTTGTGCATAGGACATTGCAAATGTTGATACAACCTTCACATTGAAACCAAGACTGTCTACGTCCAACATGTTTGCAAATTCCACCTGAAAAACCAAGTAATTTCAGAAATCCTGAACACATGTTTCATTGTCAGGTTATCATAAAGGAGATGGCAACTCCTTTGATGGCATTTCATAAAGTTTTATGAAACTCATAAGACAAGCTCACGAGTAATATAAAACATGCTTGCATTGTTCACAACTTATAAATCAAACAACCTATGGCTATCTCCATGAAGAAGTTAGAAAAGCCTATTTTTCATGCCAGGATGGAACAAAATACTCAAAATATAAATTGAACAACAAATACCGGGATGGGCGTAGTGCTGCACAATAAGCTTCGTGTCATCTGCATGATCCTTATTCATGTGAGACTGGAAGCAAAACAAGATTAAAATTGTTGAGAGGTGATAGCCACAACGAAAGATATCTATCTATCACTAGCGAATTACTGATGCAGAAGGCCATACTGTTATAGGCTTAGAAAATTGATATATAGGATCCACTTTTGCGGTTCTAAACTCCTCATTTCTGAATTCTGAAATCATGGGAATAGACAAAGGAAATAAAAAGTTCATTATTGAAATCAAGAGACTGGATGGATCTTTCCATATAAACATTTCATTTTAAAGGAATACAAACCTCCAGATGCTAGTGAAGCTGTCGCAACACCTGAGCGTATTCCACAACTTTAGGTTCAATGCGCAGGAACTGGAAGTCACCAAAGTCCACCTTCACAATAGTTATTTATCTCAGTACTTGGAACAAAAATATTTATGTCACATAGAGCTAGAGAAATAAAAGACAACCAAGCTAAAAGTTACCCAGAATGCATCCGGATGCTTAGTCGTGTCTGCAGTCCGAATAGCTTCCATATTGCTCTGATCAACCTATGTGAATTATATGTAGTTTGATTTATTCACCCAAATAACTAAAAGAAATTATTGAAATGAGTGAATCTTACTGGGAGAGCGTCTCCCTGAATCGTAACAATAAGGTCAGTCCTGTCCTCAGGATCTTTTGCCACAAGTAACGAGCATTTAGAATTAGCTACGAGGTTCTGCACCAATTACAAAAGGTTGAATAGAAGTTTTAACAGACTCTCAAACTGCAAGTGACATCAAACAGAGAATGCCATCAAATGCAGAAATTGGTGGAGAATTTGAATGTAGTGATGTAAGATATACCTTTGTATGAGCTGCTGAGTTACTAACAGCAATTATGGGAGACCCATAAGCATCACAAGCGAAGTCAACCATGGAGCCGAATGGATATCCATGGTGCTCCTGCAATCAATAACCAGATATTCTAGCTATCAAGCAGGAGAAAGGAAGAAGCATGAAAGCAAGTTCAACATCCCCAAATACAAACTCACATAATAGGGCTTCGCACAACTAAAGAGATAATGGAAATTGCCCTTGAAAGATGAGAGGAAGAGGAACTATGATCTGTTTCCAATCTGATTGAAAGAGTGGTTATACATACCTGAGAGAAGGAGGAGAGAAATCCCCGCACACTGTGATGAAGGAGTGTCCTAACTTCCTCGATAGGCGGAAGCCTAGCCGCCTTTTCCTGAGGAAAATAAAATAAAAATTGATGTTGAGAAAGGAGATCCACAACATCTGCCAACTACTAGAAATACATTTATACCCACGTTTTGCGTGCGCGGAGAGAGAGGGGGTACCTGATGATCATGAATGAGTTGAGAGAGATTGACTTCTTCATTAAGATGGTCAGCTTGGAAAACCTGCGCAGACACATGAATAATTAATAGAAGTAATTAAGGGTTTGCGAACTATGATTGATCAACCCATTCATAACGAGGATCATGAAAAGAAAGAGGTGCAAGAAAATTAAACAAGAAAAGATGAGAATGGTACCTGTGATTGGTCGGCCATGGCCGTAAGAAGAGGAGAGATTGACAAGCAAGGAGGAAGGAGGTAGATAAAAGAGGTTTGGTAATCTAGAACACTCTTCTTCCCATTTTATTAGTATTTTCTTAATTAAATTAAATGATATTGATGATGTGTTTGAAAAAGCTTGGCTTTGGCTGCCCTACTCACTCGGGTACTTTAAAATATATTGATTGATTGATAACCATGGCCATACTGATAAAAACAAGGCTGTTTTCTCGACTGTTTTCAATAATGTCTGTTTATGGTGTGTTCCAATTTGGAGCACCGTATCTCGTTACTTGGGAGTCTCGAACCGGCCGGCAGTCAACACTCTTGTTATGCAGATGAGATCACAAGTTATGAAACGTGCTACCATCATATGCAACACAATTTCTCCATCCATAACAATCAAGTCACACAAAATAACGAGTTTGAATTTGGGGAATTGAATTGATCCATATAATTCAGAAAGAGCCTGAGGAATGACAAACTACAAGCAGCAGCAACCTTCATTTATCACCACCTCCGAAATCACAGGATTCCCCAATTCTTCCTAATAGCATTAGCTGGTCCAAGAAAAATGGCACAGTTTCACTGTAAGGGCACGCCAAAACAAGTTTGATCAATACAACCCAATATCCAAATGCTCTCTACTAGGTAAGATATGCATGGAGTTTGATCGATACAACACAGTTTTACACGTGCTCTGTTGGAGCTCCAAGATACCTGATACATGGCCAACTCATCACAGAATCAATTTTGACATAAGATTAATCAGCAGATCCAACCTTATCAAAGTTAATTACTAGCAGCTGCAAGCAACACTGCACTCATTTCCAGAGAGTAGCTTTTCAATTGGAGTCACAGAATTTGATCAAATGTTTACAGGAAAACAAACTCGGCTGCAATTCAGTGGTTCTGATAAACAACAATGCATATCGATCAATCAAAGATGCAGCAGGTACAACTTCATGCTATCATTGTCATTGTTACTGCCAGAAACCAGAAACCACATTTCCGACACCACATTTATACCATATCACAACATATCCCCATTCAGGGTGCCTAACAATACAATATTTTAACAATAACAACATCCACCCATCAACGCAAAATATTATTTCTTGAAGAATAAAAATTCCAACTTTACATTGTTTCTTATGGATCTCAGTAAATACAACAAAGGACTAATAACCCTTTTCTTTTATTCTACATTATTTTGAGCAGATCATGAGCGCGGGATAGAAGATAAGTGTACAATAAATTGGGAAAAATTCAATCGGGTGTAGATCGGGGTCAAGATCTGAAAGATCGGATTGGGAAGAAGAAGAAAATGATAGATAAGGGTTGTTGGGAAGGGGAAGCAGAAGAAGGTCCAGATGCAGAAGGCGAGGCGGCGGAACTGCTGAAAGGGGAAGCAGAAGAGGAGGTTGAGCACTTGATCGCCGCTCAGCCGCTCTGGATTGCACGCTATGTATTGGCATGCATTCGCCGATAGCTTAGCCACCCCAACGATTACTGGGCTGTTGAATACCATTTCGATCCGATTTCAATGGATGGTGATGTTTTTTCTTTTACCTTAATGGAAATTTAGGGTGAGGCGGAGTCAACTACTCAACCCATGCCTATTGCCTAATGCTTGGTTTATTCATTCAACTATTCCACTTTAGCAGATGGTGGCACACGGTCAAAGGACTTATTTTTACCGTAGAAAATTAGTATTTAATGTAATCAAACCAAGTGTTTTCTTAATCCTTAGATTGTAAAGCAATAAAATAAAGAATTACATTGCATAGATACATAATTATAAGGTAGGCTAAGGCAAGTGAAGGCGACATAAATGTCTATGTTTGAATTAATGATTGTACAAGTAGAAGAATAAAAGAAATGATGAGTTATCCATGTATCTAGTTGAGTTGTTTGATCTTTCTCCACAAGTATCGGCCGGTGGCCATGTCTGTAAAGAGTGACAAGGCATCCATCATCTGAGATTTGGAAGGGCGGCGGTGGTGGTGGGATTCATTGGCCTTCCACGCCAGGTACGCGGCCAAGATTGCGGAGAAGAAGATCAAGATGAATCTCATAGGGCACATCTTCGGATTGATTCAAACTGCAGATAGAATCAATTTGATGTTAATGAAATTACAAGGAGATCCACACACAGATTTATAGTATAAAGTAAGGAAAGGAAACGCGTAGCTTTGAATGAATATAGACCAACTCCATCTAGATAGTTGAGTTTGCTTTGCGTCAGTCAGACCTGGCTACCTTGCTTTTATTGAATTTGTCTCCCTCCACAACAGGTAAGTTTCATGTTACACTTCCTGCAATGCTTCATTATAAATTATCCGGCCTCACTTGATTAAAATTCTAATTAAGTTAGATCGCGATCGATTGGATATCCATAGTTTGGCCATATCGTAAATCGTCGATGGGATGAAGCATTACATGGGTATACCATCAAATCTACCTTGCACAGACACTTCTCTTTTCACAACAAATAAATTACAAAATCATTTCTTTTTTGAGTTCATGAAACTTCGCAGACTTACATCGTCGATACCCCATTTGGTAAACTCACATTCCTAAATAATACCTAGGTACACAAAAGTGAGTAAATAAATTTCTTATCTCTTTACTTAGCTTCCTATTTTCTCCATTTACAATTGACGATAATTTTTCGGGATGGACATTCGGTGTCGTTATCGATTAGTTAAGAATCGAATCGAAAAATCGATTATAATAATCGATTTACCAAATAAATTGATTTCGATTCAGTAATCAGAATAAACTTGATGAGTTAATCCATTATCGGTAAAATCGATAATCGAATAATGAAAGAATAATTAAATTAAATAGATAACAAATTATAATTGTAGTTTAGTTGGTTTGGGTAGATGCCTAGGCTTTCCGCCAACAAAGAGGTCGTGTATTCTTTAGTTGGTTCGGTTTCGGTATGAATATCTAACATTAATCGAAATTAAACTGAATCTCAACCCTACCAGTTTTGATAGTTCTAGAATACGTCCAATATCTGATGTCGAGGGCAATATGACACTCGAGGCCCAATTTTTCATCACTACGAAAGGAGCTCTCTTCTCATCGGCCCAAATTCGCATATTTGGGCTTTTGATCAGGCCAGCAAGTGAATTTTTCCTGTCTTTCCAACTCTACAGTTACAACGTTTTCTTCTCATCCCTGAAAAACTCTCCAAAATATTAAAATTCTAGTTTTTTGCCTTATCTTTCAAAACAAAGAAGAAAAGGCAGACGTGTTAATGTATTGAGTCCTGTATAATAAGAATAGGAGAATATAAAAGGATGATGTAGGTGTAGCTTTTCTTCATTTTCTTATATTGCATCATATGCTTAGACATGCATGCATCGATATCTATCAAAATATAGATTGCCTGTTATATCCCCATTTTATATATTATTTTAAGGACAATTTTGTAAAATAATACTCCTCATCCACCAAAATCGTTCATCGATTTTGGTGGCCTGTTTAATAAAGCGTAATGAGTGTGAAGTAAATGTGTATAAAAAATGTGTTATTGGGATAATAAATGAATATATTAATGGATAGTGAGTGTAAAAAGGTGGGCCATGAGTGTTTTTTTGTAAATAAGTGGATAAGTTTAGGGTAAAAATGTAAAGTTGATGTTTCTAAAAAGGAAAGTGAACATTTTTGGTGGACGGACCAAAATGGAATTAAATCTTGAATTTGGTGGATGGATGGAGTATATTAAATATTTAGAATAAGATATATTGATTCATTAGATATATACTACAAAAATATATTAATTTATTATACATTAGAATCCTATTTGATATATAGCATGAAGAAAATCGTTTGCAATGGAGATAATACACAATACTACGTTGTGCCTCCATCAACAATTTTTAATTTCTGTTTCTTTTAAACTTTTTTCTAATTTTATCATTTAAATTTTAGTTGATAATTATTAGATTTGATGCCTTTTTATTTCTTTATTGTATTTGATCTTTTACAATTCAAGTTGTGTGAGACTACAAATACTCTAGGGCTCATTTGGTTCGGAAAGTAAAGTTATATGTTCATATGATTTATATGAATGAAATTTTGAGGAGAATAAACAGTAGCAAATTATTTTCCAACGCTTGATAAATAATCTAGAAATTTTCATGATTGTGATGTCATTGTCTAATTCAAATAAATCAAGTAAAGAATGTAATAATTAAGTTACTATTATAATTTATAAAGTATTTTTACACATTTTTGCTATCAATAATATTTAAGTTGTACATACAAACAATATATACTATAATCTTACAAGTCCATGTATTTTTATCAATATAAATTAGTAATTAATATATATATATATATATATATATATATGTGTGTGTGTGTGTGTGTGTGTGTGTGTTTGTGTTTGTGTTTGTGTCATAAAGAATAAAAAAATGACATTAATCTATGGTGTTAGCTCTAATTTTGGATATTATTGAATCTATAATAAAGGTTTTAGATGTTGAATATATGGTACTTTTTTTCTTCCAATTCATGAGAATTTATAATTGTGCATACCAGCTCTCTTAAGTGCAAGAAACTAATGTAGGATTGTAATGTGAATTATGATTATCTAAGATTGAGATACTACATTTTATTAACACCCTTCTGGAAAACTAGAAATTGCTAGAAAAAGTAACTATTTTTGTAATATTTAAATAAACAATACACTTTACAATCCTAATATTTATGATTATAGTCTGTACTTTGTAAAGTTCGGATGACATAACATTAATAGGCTATCTGTATTTTGTAAAGTTCATATTTGCATGTTAATCGAATTCAATTTTTGTTGAAATGCATTTGTTTTAAGAGAAATAATTGTTAAGATAATTGGACGGTCAGACAGTCTCATTTGTTGCTAGTTTTTTTTTTATTGTTATACGATTACTGATAAAATAAGACATTCTATTCATTATGTGAAAATTGTAATATAGTATTATATTAGTAATCATATCATTAGATTTAATAATAGATCTCCAACAATCATCAATCAACCATAAGCTACATAGAAACTGGAAAGGAGAAATTTTTGAAATTTTCAATTAAGTTTAGCTTTGTAGGATCATTCATTTTTTTATGATTATATTACGATATTGCATTATATTGGCCATCATAAAAGTTTATAAGATTATGATTAAAAGCTTTATTATTTGGAAAACTAATCAAATCGACAACAAAAATATTTTTCACCATCTTGATTTTATATCTCAATAATTAACAAATACTAACATTTAATTGTCCATATATTATTTTTAAATATTTTATTGATCGAGTAATTGTAAAGATGCAAAATATGGACAACGTGAATGTTGGATGAGTTGAATAGTCAAAGTCAATTCAAGAAGAAAATTCAAAAAAATAAGAAGCAAGTCATGAAACAATCAAGATCAAACAAGAAAAAATTTAGGATTAATTTAGATTCACATATATTTTTTCAAACAGAATTTTTCTATATATTATGAACAATGATTTGTTTAAATTTCAGTTTACTCAATAATAGTAATATCATCGATTTTCATACATTTCAAATAAGCAAAATTATTTATACCAAATAAAGGTTATATTTATTAAATGTGCAACACACATTGCTTCTGCTAGTTATAATAGAAAAGGCTTGCCCACTTCTTTTACTGGATTATTGAAAGCTAGCTAGTAGCTACATCGATCTACCTATTTAATCAAACCCACGAGAAAAAGTAGGGAAAATATATACATACATAATGGGAAAATTGAAAAGTTAGTGGCATGGAATTGCACCTTTCGTGAATTGGTCCTGACTCGCCAGTGGTCCCATTTATGCTATATTAATTCTCATAATTTCATCACATTAGGTCTTTTTTGGGGGTATTCAAAATTATAGAGAAACTATAAAATAAGACTGCGTATAGAAATAAGAGTATATAATATAAAAGGATTACTATTATATATATTGAAATGTCACGTATTATTTAATAAAAACAATAGAGACTCTTTGGTTCTTAAGATTTGCAATCATTCTGCACATATAACCTACATGCTCAATATTTGGCCGTGGATAAAGGGTGTGAAGATGTAAAATATTACAAATGTAGAAACTGACGGATTGTAATGTATGTCGATATGAAAAAATTAATAATTGAGTCATAACTTATTAAAGGGAAACTCTTTGATGGTTGCAATGTTGGATTCCAAAGATTCTGAGGAGGATTCCATATAAGTAAAGATTCTGTTTAGAAGCAGTCATTATCACATTTTTGGGATGATATTGAGGATAATGTTTGGGCGCAGGCCAACTTTTTATCTTATAGATTTTTAATGTGAGGCTTTCGTATACGAAGAATTAAGAGGATGGGCCATATCATATGTAGCTAATTAACTAAATTCACGCAATTAAATTCAGTTTGAGACTTTAAGGATGGTCAAGTCAACCACATGATTATATTTGGATTAATTTCTTCATATATGTATAATTGTTACTTCTTGCCGACTTAGGGGGTGTTTGGCTAAGCTTATTTTAAAGAAACATAAGATGTTTCAAGTATATAGAGATAATGTCCAGTCTTATATAAGTTATTAAATTATTTGGATAATTGATCTTATAAGTTAGAGAAATAATCGTGAGTTAGAGAGAGAAAATCATAGTTAGAGAGATAAAATTGACGAGATGTGAAGTTGATAGTGTATATGTAGGAAATAACGAAATATAATAAGGTTATTTTGGTAAATTCATGATTGCTTATAAGTTTATGAAAAAATAAATTAGGGTTGACCAAATTATTTTTAGGAGAGCTTATAAGCTGTTGGAGCTTATTTTCACAGCTTATAAGTTGTTTATGAGCTTATTTTGTCAAACACTTTGTAATAGTTTATAAGCTCCTAAACATGTTATAAGCTCCTAAACATGTTATAAGTTGTTTTAAATAGCTTATAAGCTCAGTCAAACACCCTCTTAATCTGTAGGCGCATGCTAAATCAACAATTATAAGAAAAAATTAATCGGTATTGATATGTAATGGATTCCTTTGAATATTGCCCTTCATCATCTCTCGATGACATATTTAGTTCATTACAAATAGTTACAATATTGGCTGTTGGTGTAAAAGTAAGCAAATTATAGTTCCACAATATTCAACATTATTAACTTCCGACTGCTAAGCATCATGTAGGATGCCATTTCTAGTGGAATGATTACGTATATAAAACTTTGATGATTGCACAAGTAAACTAAGTAGAGGATAATCCACTCATCGCCGCTGTCGATGGCAATTTTGTCGTGGTATACAATTACTGATGTCACAAAAGAAAGATAGACAGAAAAAAGAGAGTCCTAACTGAAAAGCAGGGTGATATTGCTAAGGAACTATGGAAGCTGGGTGATATTGCTAATGCTACCATGCTAATAAATGATTGGTTTTCAAGCAAAGGAACTACGGAAGCTTATGAATGGTTTAGACCGAAAAACAAAAGAAATTCTGGCATAAGTTTATCTAGAAGAGTTTTATCCCGTCGAAATTCTCCTTTATCACTTGGCTTGCAATTAAAGGGAGACTCTCAACCCTTGACCGACTTCAATTCCTCAATATTAATAATTCTTGCCCCTGTGCGGTAACTTAGGAATCTAATGATCACCTCTTTTTCAGATGCCAGGTCACTGGAGGGTCTAAAAAGAAACTCGAAATTGGCTGGGGCTCAGAAGGAAATATCATCAATCACTAGCGCCATAAAATGGATGTGTAGAGAAAGAGTAGGTGCAGTCATTCTCCAGAAAGCGAAACGAATTGCTCTAATGGCAACGGTTAACCATGTTTGGAAGGGTCGAAATGCTAAGTCTTTGATCACACACCCTTCATTCAAAGTCAAATTGTCACCAAGATCAAGAGAGATGTGTACACTATCTTATACTCGTTGTTTCGTATTGAGTCTGTTTTAGCTCGCCTTCTGTGCCTTTAATGTCGTCGCCTGACTTTCTTTGGATACCTCATAGAGAGTGGTCCATTTCTCACCCCTGCTGCCTTGCAGCTGTTATCCATCGAGTATGCCTGAGTATTTGTATATTGATGGGATACGGCCCAACTACCGGGCCCAAGCAACAGGCCCAATACAAGTAAGCCAGACATCAAGCTCGGCCCAGACAAGTTCAGCCCAAGAAGACTCCTAAATCAATGTGAACGCAGAAGATTCGGCCATATATAAAGAATCATAATTTGAAGAGAGATCGGAGGAAGATCCGATCCTAGAGGAGATCTCGGATTGGGGATCTAGGTCAATATATTTGTGTATAAATAGAGACTAGATTAAACGAGAAAGGGCATCTACACTTTTTGTAATCGCTCCTCACATTATCAATACACGAATACTCTCTCTCTCTCCTCGTGGACATAGATCTTATTCATAGATCGAACCAAGTAAATCTTTGGTGTTCTTGTGCATTTAATTCCTTACGAAAATAAGATCGATCATCGGCGCCGTCGTGGAGCGAAAATTTTATGTTTTCGATCAACCATTGTTTACAGTAGGGAATCAATCACGACGATGTATACCGAAGTCACGCATCGAGTCACCGCCGGCAACAACGGCAACAACGACGGTCGGACACGCCGAGCTCGGCTTGGAAAAAGCCGGTCCTAGAATCGACCTCAGAAGGCATGTCCAAAGCCTCGACGAGCAAGGAATCCCATCCCGCATGAAGCGGGACACCAAAGCGAATGAGATCGCGGCAGACCAAGGAGAACCTCCACTCCATGAGATGAACCTCGACGCCGTCGAGGGTTTCTGAGAAAAACAGGAGAGTTTCCTCCAATACCTCGATGACACAAGGTCGGCCACACCAGAAGAAAGGAGCATGAAGCCTCGTCTAAACACGAGGCACCACGACGAGTGGATCCCCAAGCATCAAGTCACGGGCGCTCACACCTCCGCACAAGTCGGGGCCCAAACCGACCGCGGGAGGGACGAACAGCGGAAAGGGCGTCGCGACCGCGCGAGTCGGCCCTCACTACCAAAACAGTTCGGTCGACGAACTCCGCCCACTCTCGAGGGCGGTTTCGGCGAGTGCGGGAGGATAGTCGCCCGTTCTCAAGCGAAATACTCGGGTGCCAAGCATCACTCCCTCTGACGGACTAAGGGACCCATGAGAACTTCTTCTCGCAGCTCGATGCAATATGATCAACCAACGCCGACACAATTCATATGTGCAAGCTCTTCCGGAGTTACTAGTCGACAACGCCGGCGGTGGTTCGACGGTCTACCTCCGGGAGCATTGGTTCTACCGCGATTTGATGAAGGCCTTCCATCGAAGGTTCTTCCGAAGGCCGAGTCCAAGATGACTTGGCGTATCTTCTCACCCCGAGGCAAGACCGAACAGTCCATCGGCGACTTTATGACCGGGTTCAATAAGGAGAGCTGAAGGTAGCGAGATGTGAGCGATCTCCTCATCATCTCGACCTTCGAGCGGCATCCTACACGGGGCCTTATATAAAGAGATCGTCAATCGAACCCTGGATCGCGAGCGGATCTATGGCGCATAGTCGACCGGTTCGCCAAAGCGGACGAGGGCCGAAGAAGCGGGCGGCGAAAGGCGAGCCCTCGAAAAAGGAGAAGAGGCGAAGGACGAGGAGACCGAGGCGAAGGCCGACGGCGCCTTGGAGAATCGTCGCCCATAGAGTCCAAGCTCGGACCGCGTGACACCTGGGGCGATCTCAATATACCCCATTGACAAAACCGAGGCGGATCTACGCACTCCACGAGCATGTTCGGCCTCGACCAATGACGGGAGGGTAAAGCGCCGATTCGAGGATAAATCTTGCTCATTCCATGAGGATTACAGACACGAAACCGAGGATTGCGGGGACCTAATGGGAGAAATTGAGATGTTGGTTCGGGATGGAACCTTAAGGAAGTATCGAGGGCAGGGGCCATGAGCCGGCAGATGAAGCTCCCAGCAGGGCGAAGAAGAAGAAGCAGAGAAAGGAAATTTTGCTCCCCACAAGAAAGCAAGGCGACAAGACGAAGAAGAAGACGACGAACCGCAATATGACGGAGTCATCTCCACTATTACGGGGCTCCCCACGAGTCACGAAGTCCTCATGAAAGCCGCTCGAAGTCCACATACCGCGAACCGCCAACAAGAGGCTCGAAGGGACGAAGCGATCACCTTCTCCAAGGCGACCCGTGCTGCGATAGTGCCCCACGAGATGCGGCGGTAATCCAGCGATGGTCGTAAACAAGTTGGTGAAGCGCGTATACATCGGCGGTGGCGGCGTCGGTAAGCATCCTTTAAGGAATGCTTCGATAAGTTAGGAGTAGAGGCGCGCCTCATGACAGCACCGCTGCCACTCCGAAGCTTCGTTCGGGAGGAGACATGCCGGAAGGATAATCGAGCTACATCACGGTGAGAAAGCTCGACGAGCTCCACCAAGGTGGTACACTTCTTAGTAGTGAAGGCCTACTCGCCGTATAACATCATCTTGGGACGAGATTGGTGAGCAGCGTAAAGCGGTATGCTTAACATACCACCGACGATGAAGATCCCACAAAGGGGGTGGCCGTGATCAGGGAGATCGAAGCGGGCCAGGAATGCTTACAGTCGCCTCTACGAGGTGCAGGGCTTGACCCAGACCCACATGCATAGCAATTAAAGAAACCGAGGAGTTGGAAGTAAGAGACATCGCCTATCACTGACGACCCGGTGGAGGAGGTCACGCTATACAAAGACGAGCCACTCAAGGTCGTCAAGATTGGCTTTACCGAGGCACAGAATTAAGGAACAGTTATCCAACTCGAGGGAATTCGAGCGTGTTTGCTTGGTGGCCCTCGACATGGCCGGGTCTCCACGAACATCATCACCCACATGCTTAACATCGACCGAGCACAAAACCGGTTCGGAAGAAGCAGCAATTTTGCAACGAGCGGAACCAAGTCATCCATGGCGAGGTAAATCGATTGTTAAAAGCTCGCATATTGTTCAAGTCAAATATCCGACACGGATAGCTAACCCTGATGGTAAAGAAAGGAGGAGGGATGGCGAATGTGCGTGACTACACCGACCTCAACAAACATTGCCCAAAGGATTGCTATCCCTTCCCAACATCGATAAGAAGTTCGACGCATTGATCGGGCTGAAGTCTTGATTTCTTAGACTTGTATAAAGGGTATCACCAAGTCTTGATGGATGATGAAGACGCGGCCAAGCGACCTTCATTCTGAGACTTGGTCTTCGCACATAGAAAGATGCCATTCGGACTTAAGAATCGCGGGAGCTACCTATCAAAGAATGGTAGACAAAATATTTCACCCTACATAGGCGGAATGTGGAGGTATCGTCGGCGACATCGTAGTCAAAAGCAAGGAGGAAGCGCATGTGTCGCCGACCTCGGATCCTCCTCGCTTACTTGAAAAGTCGACCTCAAACCGAATCCCAGTGCACGTTCGCGATTCGGTCCGGAAAATTCTTAGGGTGCTGGGTTTCACAAGAAGGGTTAAAAGCCAACCCATCCAAAGTTCAAACCATTCTAGAAATGAAGATGCCGAAGACCATTCACGACGTACACAAACTGACGGGCTGCATAGCCGCACTAAGCCGCTTTCTTTCAAGGTCGCGACAAGCGGCTACCCTTCTTCAAGGTACTCAAAAGGCTCGGAATTCTCATGGAATGATACACACAAGTCCGCCTGAAGATCTCAAGAACTACCTTGCCAAACTCCCACTCTATCCGTTCAGAAAGAAGGAGGTCCTTTCCTATACCGCGCCTCGGCGAAACCATAAGTGCGGTCTTGATGCGAGAGGAAGGACGTCGACTCCGTTATATTTCATCGGCCGAGTATTAAAGGCCCGAAGCGAGGTATCAACCTTTGGAGAAGCTCGCCTAGCATTAGTAAATCTTTGCAAGGAGGCTCGCATCCATACTTCCATGCACATCCCATGAGTCCTCATGACCATCCACTTGGCAAGTGTTGACAAAGCCGAAGCTTGGGGAGAATTACAGTGGGCAATTGAGCTGGGCGAACATGATATATCTTTCTACCCCGTCGAGCCATCAAAGGTCAAGCCTTAGCGGACTTTCTTGCGAGCTCACTTCACCGAGAAACCGAAGCCCGCCGAGTCCGTGTCGGATAAAGCGAAGCCGAACCGGTGGAGAAAACACCGAGGATTCTTTGCAAGTCTACGTTGACGGGCTTCGGAAAACGGTGGAGCTGGTATCTTGCTCCTCGGACCGGATGGCCAAGATCACGTCGCACTTCGGTTCTCATTCAAAATACGAACAACGGTAGAGTATGAGGCTTGATCGCGGGACTTCGCTGGCTCAAAGTCTTGGATCTGACGATAAAGTTCATGGTGAATCTCAAGTCATCGTAAGCCACATGTTGGGAAGTGCGAGGCAAAAGCGATGGGATGAAGAAATACCTCGAAAGCCAAAAGCTTACAACAAACTTTCTCCCACTTCCGGATAATTCGCATCGAGGGAGCAAAATGGCGGTGACATCTTAAGCAAATTGGCCTCGTCGTCAACAAGCCCACCAAGAAAAATCCAACACCGAAGCATAGGCGATGCTTGATGAAGGAGCCGAGGTCAGCGTGGTCTCGGATGAAGAGCGAAATGGATGACTCCCATTCGAGATTATCGGAGAAAGGCGAATGCTCGAGACGAAGCTCGAGGCCGGGAGGATCTTGAGCAAATCATTGCGATATATACTTGAGCGGTATTCTCTGAAAGTCATACCTCAGGTCTCTCCTAAGGTGCTTGGGCGAACCGAGCTGATTCGTGCTACGGAAGTGCGAAGGATCATGCGGAAGTCATATCGGACCCCGAGCCTTGTCGAAAAGGTCGTGCGATGGGGATACTATTGGCAACAATGTTCGAAGACTCACTTAACCTTGTGAAAACGTGTTGAAGTGTCAAATTCAGGGGCGTGCCAAGGCTACCGCAGACCAGACCTCGTCTCCGTGCAAAGCCCTTGGCCATTTATGAAGGAAAAAGCGTGTTTAGCCTCTCCCGATGATCTATCTTGGATGTTTAATTCACCATACATTGATTATATACCTAGCATGCACCTATATAATTAATTACAACACGTTGGGGTTTTCTCGTGTTTACCTTTGAATCTGTCGGTGGAATGAATCGAGACTCGTGCTTTGACCTTCGGGCAGTATCCGATGCCCAATCTCCAGCGTCGAGTGAGGATGATCTATGGAGAATGCTTGGAAAATCACCCTCAAGCTCTCAAGAATTTTCGAAAATCTCTCAAGGATGAACCTCAAATTCTCGAAAATGATGATGATTATTAATCATTAACATAGATTTAATCTCTTACCTCATATTTATAATGCATTACCATAATCCTATATGGAAATTACCATAATCCCATATGAAAATTACCATAATCCTTTATGGAAAGGATCTATGCATATCCATAAATATAATAATATCCTTATAGGATAAAGAGAATCAAATCTTTGCCTTGTAGAGCATAGGGGCCGATTTTGCCTAGCTTACGGATCTGGATGGGCCGACCAGGATCAAATGCGAGGAATAAAGATGGGTCTCAAATAAATTAATTATCTTATGTTCACCGAACATAAATTAATTTATAAACATTTATTCATGCCACTAGAGAATAAATCTTGACTTACCCATTTATTACCGAAGTTGAGTCGGGCTTGCACTTGAACATTACGAATCCACATATTTAAGATATCGAGCGTCCATTAATTATTTATAGCATTACATTGCTTAAAATAATTAATATCTTTAATTCCTTAAGTAGTACCACTCAACCTTATCATTGTACTTGAGCTAAACTCAACTGCGGGGTTTAGTACAATAAACCTTTGAGCTCCTTAAGGGCGTCATCATCCTAGCGGATACGGTGACTCGTCTGAGATAGCTAGCATGACATACAAGCACCGCCACCACCCAAGATGCGGAGAATATTGGGTTAGAACATCTGACCCTCACCCATAACAAGTCAAAGTGATGGTCAGCAACTCATACTCATCTAATACCTTATCGAGGTTTAGATCATCGTAAGTCACCGAGATCTTGGTTCTTCACGACGGTCAGATAGAAGAACTCATCTCACTGTGATCCTTCAATACGTCGAGGCGTACCGGCATAAACAAGCAACCAAGTCAGTCACTTCTTATCTATACATGACTATACCGACAACTCGTCCTCAAGTTGTCTCATTGTGAAACTTTTATATCTCATTAAACGATCAATCATACGGACTTACGTGATCTTCTACACATGTATGATCTAACTTATATATGAGATAATAAGGGGACACTGATATATGCAATCAAGTATTCATTTCGGATAGGAGATTGTAATAGTGGTAGCAGAAATATTGTATACAAGCTTAACCAAAATGACTTTTCGGTATACAAATCCAACAATTTATGTAATGGGGATCGACATCGTGAGCTCTTTTCAAGCAAGAGCAACTCAATTCACGATTGTCGTAATTGACTATTTCACGAAGTGGGTGGAAGGCGAGCCCTTGGCAAAGATCACAAGCAAAACGCCTTAACTTCGTGCGGAAGAACATAGTGTGTCGATTCGGCATCCTCATATCCTTCTTTGGATAATGGAGCATAATTCATCGATAAGATATTCAAAGGCGGTGTCAAGAGCTTGGATCAACAAAAGTTCACCTCGGTGGCCCATCCTCAAGCAAATGGTCAGACCGAGGTCACCAACAGGACGATCGTGAAAGGTCTCAAAACCCGTCTTGACCGAGCTAAGGGTCTTTGGGTAGAGAATTTACCGCAAGTCTTATGGTCATACCGAACAACACTTCTGACGACGAACGGAGAAACGCCCTACAGTCTGGTGTATGGAACCGAAGCAGTGTATAGAACCGGGCGGTGATCCTGCGGTAATCGAAATACCGAGCCCTCGCACCATTAACTTCTCCGCCGAAGCAAATGAAAAAATCTACGAACGATCTAGATGCGCTCGAAGAAAAGAGAGACCTCGCCTACATCAAGGAAGCTCGATACAAGCAACAAGTAGCTCGGTATTACAACCAGTGTCGAGTCCCGGCAGGTTCAAGTGGGTGACCTTGTGCTCAAATAATGAAGTCGATAAAGCCAAGACTCGCAACCGGAAGCCACATGGGAAGGACCTTACAGGTCGAAGAAGTCATCTGAAAAGGGCTTATAAGCTCGCCCATTTATCCGGTGAGCAAATACCCAACACATGGCACATCATTCATTTGAAGAGATATTTTGCATAAGTGTCAAAAGTTGAGTCTTGTTAGTCTTTGAGTCTGTTAGGTCGAGTCCGAGTCACATCGTCTTGTTCCGTTATCTTTATCAATAAAATCTTTTCTTTTCTATCTATTTTTTGTCTTGCATGTTTTCATTTGTCACTTATGCATATGACTCTTCTAAAAATTACTATACCCTCTTCGGAGGACGAACTATACCCTCGACGGAGGACAGACTACCTTCGTTTAATACGAAGACGAACTTCAAACGCGCGTAAGGGGACCACCCATCCCGATAAAACTTGGCAAAACAGAACACATACCTTGCACGTGCGAGGATGAATACCTTCGTTCATTTCGAGGCGGATACCTTCATCTGAGGACGAACTACCTCGTTTATTTCGAGAAGCTTAATGCGAGGGCGGATACTCGTTCATTTCAAGGGCGGATACCTTCATACGAGGACGAACTACCCTCGTTTTTTCGAGGAAGCTTAAATGCGAGGACGGATACCTTCGTTTATTTGAAGACAGATACCTTCGTGCGAGGGCGAACTACCTCGTTTATTTCGAGGAAGCTTCGTGCGAGGGCGGATACTTCATTTATTTGAAGCGGATACCTTCGTGCGAGATGAACTACCTCGTTTATTTAGGAAGCTTACGTGCGAGGACGGAATACCTTCGTTTATTTAGAGGCGGATACCTTTATGCGAAGGCGAAAATACCTTCGTTTATTTCAAGGCGACACACTCAATTATCATTGGGGTAATAAAGAAGTAATGTCCAAGAAAAGACAACACGAAGCAAGGAAAATTTCTTATTTAAATACATTACAAATTCATACATTACGAGGATGAAGAGGCCGGGAGGCGGGAAAAGCTAAGCGATCCCTAGAAAAGTCCGGATTCAGCGAGCATTTATGCTAAGCTACCCGTCCTCGACCTACACTAAGAGCCTGCCGGATCGACCTCTCGGGCCCGAGGCGACCTCCACGGCTTGCGAAGAGCGACCCGGCTCCTTGAAGGCCCGTCTCTTGAGCAGGCGTCTCTTTGAGCTATCAATCAGGGAAGATATATCCGGAAATGAAAGTCGTCCTAGCGGATGACGAAGCTTGGCGCGAAGAAAGGCGCGATGCGTGAGCGAAACACACGTCGAGGAAGGATGACGCCGCTACAATCTCGTATAAGCCGCGATCTTCTTCAAATCATCATATTGCTCGAAATTGCGAGTCACGGCCATACCTCTCTTATACTCCGAACACTGCGGTTTGAGGTCTAAGACCTTAGCCTCGACCTCGGAGATAGTCATTCCACCTTGTCGGCGAATAAATGCCTCGTACTCGGTGCTCCTCTATGATCGGTTTGGCCTTATCCTCCGCAATCTCGAGCTTCTCCTCAATTTCCAAAACCCGAGCATGAAGCTCGTCCAACTTCTCTTGCGACACCACGAGCTTGACTTGACCTCCTCCATCACGTGGCGGTTTGGCTTTCAAATGATAAACCTCGGCCTCCTTGGTTTCAAGAGCCCGTGTCGAGGCCTCGATCCGATTCACCGGGGAAGCATCGGGCATTCCGGAGAAGGCGAACAAAAGGCAAGTTTATTATGAACAAGCTGGTTTTATTAAGCCTCAAGGCGAATCAAAAGGGCGTCTCTGGCGACGTATTTACATTCAAAAAATATATATATATATATATACAGGGATCAATCGACCACCCGGTGACTCCATCCCGCACCTCCTCGGCATCCCGCACCACCGGCATCCTCCCGAGCCTCGATAGCTGTAGCTCGGCCATCCTTCCGGTCTTGGGGACCTCGGCTTTGCTTGATTCAACAATCAAAGCCTCAAGATTGGTGTCCGGTCCACCGAGCATTCGCGGATCAAGTCGGTCAACAAGACCGGGAGGCGGCAGGGCCTCCAACACGGGCATGTCCTCCGGCCGGCAGCGAGGACCTTCTCGTGAGTGCGCACAGGCATCTTCCTCTGTCACCTCATACCCATATTTGGACTTATCCAACTATGGGTAATCCTCGGCGGCGTAATAGGGTGGTCGCTACCACGCGCTTGTTGAAACACGTCGGCCAAATCTCCGGCCAACCCGAGAACCTCCCGAACGAACAACTTGCTGCAAAGGCGCGGAGAAATTCGCCTTGCGAAGCTACCGCCCCGGCTTCCCGACGTCGGGTCGCTTCAACCTCCACCTCGGCAGAAGCCAGCTTTGCCTTCAACAAGGCAATCTCGACCGCTGCCTCCGCCTTCGCTGCCGCGACCCCCGCCCACACTTCCTTCACCACCGCCAAGGCCTCGGTCTCTCTCTTCTTTGCCTCCCGAGCCGTCGCCTCGGCCTCGGCCACCTCCTGGACAAGGAGGGTCTTCTCATCCTCTAGATCCTTGGAGTGTCGGGCCCCTCGTCGAACCCAAGGCGTGGCGTCATCAAATATTCCGCCGCCGGTGAGCTCGACCTTCACGAGCTCGTGCGCGCACATAAGTCACCCAGTCAAAAACTACATCAAAGAAAAAGAATTAGTGGCGTGCAAATTTCTCGTTACCACGGGGAGCGACCAGGCCACTGCACGGCTACCGATGACCTTGCAATCATCATCACCGGTGGAAGTGTCAGCGCGTTTCCTTCTTTTAAGCGGTGGAGGAGGCGACCTCAACCTAGCCTCGAAGAGACCGCGACCACGTCCTCAGTGCGACCTCGGGCCTCTCGAAGAGACCCATGACCACGTCCTTCAACAGTAGCCTCGGGCTATCGAAGAGACCTCCGAACCGACCCCTTTCCTTCTTGCCTTTGGCGAGTTCACCGAAAGAGCATAAATACCATTAGAAAAAAGGGAAATACAACGAAGAGCTCAAGACAAGCTAGAGGGCCTCGCCTTCACCGGCTCATCGGTGGCGGGATCATAAGGGCTCGACCTGCAGCACAAGCTCGGCCTGGGTGAGCACCTCGTCCACAAGACCGATTTTATCCGGTGCTCCTCCGTGCCATGAAGCTCTCATCGAACCTCGTCGACAAGCTTATCCGATCGCGGGGCGAACTCAAAGCTTCATCAAAACGACAAAAGAAGAACTTCTTCTGCCAGTTCGAGATCTTCGATTTTGTCTTCGCTTTGAAGTTGCGACGGGGTGAAAAATAGTACCACCCCGAGCTGCTACCCTTCAGTTGGAAAAACCTGAGGACAAGCCCCAGGGTGAAAGGAGTATTATGCCGATAGGCATAAACACCAAGCCAGGTCAAATGCCGAAAGGAATTGGGTGTTATTTGGGCAAGAGATATGCCGAACATCTCTTGAGTTCGACATACACATAGGCGTAGGGAGGCGAAGACCGCTCTTAAGCGTCTTCAGATCTGGTGATAAACCCTCCGGGAAGACTAGCCCTATCCCGGACGAGGAGCAACAAACTCAAATCGGAAGGAATATGATATTGGGAGAAAGCTCCCTTATATTCGAGGTTTCTAAAATCGAAGAGAACGAAGAAACCTACCAAAATCACAAAAAGGGGAATCTAATACTACATTACGAGGAGGAAGATGGTCGCGGTAAAACATATAAAACCGCCGGCAAATCCGGTGACACGAACATCATGAGGCTCATCATCTAAAGACTCTCAGGAAGCGAAGAAGAAGCCATGAAACTTCTTGGTTTAAAGGTCGAGGAAGATGGTATTGAAACTTGCAGGGCGATAATGGCGACAAGCGAGCTTTTCGGATGACAAAGGGTTTTACTGATTTGAATTTGAAATGTGCAAAAGTGATATGCGAAACAACGTATCGGGAAGTTATTCCACATATGCGCTTTATCGGGAATCCAACCGCCGCATTAAATGCACATTAAATGAATATTGATGCATGACATCGGCGAAAAATCCGTGTTCGACCTCGGCGGGCGTTCGCGTGATTCAAGATAAGAACGCCGTATATCCGACCTCGACCATGAATTGTATAAGCGACTTGACATAACGCCTCGACAGCGAAGCGGTCGAGGACTTGACATAACGCTCGACGGTGAAGCGATCGGGACCTCGGCATAACGCCGCGGTGAAGCCATCCAGAAAGACTTGCGTAACGCCTCGTCGGTAGCGAAGCAGTGACGAACCGGCAAAACACCCGGCAAGAGATACAACGGCGTCGCGAACTTGTCATAACACCTCGGAGAGGTAAGCCAACGGTGTACAACCTCGGCATGAAGCCTCGATGAGATGATGTCGACGGCGATCTCGACATAACGCCTCGGTAAAGCGAAGCCATCGGCCGCGACCTCGGCATTACGACAAAGTGAATCAGCGGCGCCGACCTCGCACAACACCTCGGCGAGCCACTCGACGGGGACCTCGGAACATTGCCTCGGAAGGCCATCCGAGAATACTGAATTCGGCACGAAAGGGTCGATTCATCACACATGTACATCGGCAAACCACAACTCCCAAACCCGTTACGACCTCGCTCGGGTCTTTTTGGGGGATGTGATAGGATCTGACCCAACTACGGGCCCAAGCAACATGCCCAATACAAGTAAGGCGACATCAAGCTCGGCCAAGCAAGTTCGGCCCAAGAAGACTCCTAAATCGATGTGAGCGAGAAGATTCGCCATATATAAAGAATCCTAATTTGAAGAGAGATCGGAGGAAGATCCGATCCTAGAGGAGATCTCGGATTGAGGATCTAGGTCGATATATTTGTGTATAAATAGAGACTAGATTAAGCGAGAAAGGCATCTACACTTTTTGTAATCGCTCCTCACATTATCAATACACGAATATTCTCTCTCTCCCCGTGGACGTAGATCTTATTCATAGATCGAACCACGTAAATCTTTAGTGTTCTTGTGCATTTAATTCCCTTACGAAAATAAGATCGATCATATATGATACCTATTTATTTATGAAATTTATTTATCCAAAATAAAAAGAAAAAGAGAGTACAATTGATGTAATGGAATTCTCTCTCTCTCATGAATGAATGAATGAGCGCTTCAGCTTCAGTTGGAAGCTATGGGTATGGGAATAATTAAGTAAATGGAATCAATGCATAAAGAAATAGAATCAAATCCTCAAACAAACACATGCGCAGAAGGATATAATTATATAACTTATGGAGGTTGGAATCTTGCAAAATTTGGATACTAATTTATGTGAAACAAATCAGATCTTAGGAGAGAGTGGAGATCGCGTCAGAATCACTTACTAATTCATCTGAGAGACAAAGAGTCGGGGATTCCACGTCTGAAATGTACTGCTGTATGTATAATCTCCTTTTCTTTTTTCCTTTTGTGAGCTGATTTATGAAGTCAGTATATAATTAATCATGGACAAGTAGCTAATTAAACAAAAAGGCAACTGCAGTCTTTATAATTACAGTTAAGCGAGCAAGCAAACACAGAATTGGAATCATATTCAGTTCTTCCTACATATATATTCCTATGCTCTACCTATATATATTCTCCTCTATGACTATGGCATAATACATCACTGTCACAATTGGATTTTCTGGCTACATATTAGCATCATCGTACTACTATTGTTTCCACCCACACACACCAACCACACCTTCATGTATATATATGGGCCTCCCAAGTCTTCGGATTGGCCACAACTGAGAGCCCAGTCTTAATATTTCACACACACACACACAGAGGAACGCCTCTTTCTCATTTCTTCCCTTTCAGTTTCCTTTGTTGCAATTCAAAAATTACACTAATTTCGATCAAGATATGATCTGTTTGTGTTACTCTCATTTACTCATACTTGTTCCAATTACTTTTCCCGACTCTTAATTTTCTTGTAAATCTCATTAATTAACTGAGCTCTGCACCATTTCTTGTTTCAAAAAGAATGTTGGATCATGGATGTATATATTACATAGGCTATCCAAAGTTAACTCATACTATGCTCATTAAACTTATAAACAATAGATTGTTATATATTTACCTCTTTTATATGATTTGTGGACTATTGCATAGTTCGTAAAAGTCACTTGGATTTTGTAGTTTTCATGGACAATAATTGTTGATAACCAAGTGTCAAATTAATTTCTCTCTTTTCCAAAAGCACATGGCGTGAAACACGTTTGTTAATTAATGCCAGATTTGTTCTACTGTAAACAAGATGTTGTAATATAGATGACAATGCATTTGAGGGTATGAGACACATGAAAAACATATGGAAGAGATTTGAGCATTAGGAAGCTCCTAATATTTTACTTGTTACGTGTTCCCATTAGTATATAGGTAGCTGGATCAGACAGACCTCCATACTTGACCACTCACAGCATTTTGAATTTACTCACAAGTCACAATACCCTGAACCTGCGCATTGGAAATCGGAGGCATCTTATTTTTCAAATCAAGTTTCCCCTCTGTTCTATATAGGTGGTTGACCATGTGAATGTGATGCCAAGTTTCACCTTATTTTAAATTGAGCCACCCAACCTGTATTGATATTAAACTAGGTATAATTAATATTGGAGCAGTGGTCATCATGATATATCAAGGATAAGATGATGACTAGGACGAGACGCGGCATATACGAGTTTGTTTTTTTGTAATAATTGGATTCAGCTGTGCTATTTATATGTGACATCCTATAATTAGTGTCTCATAATTAAGTCTTTCTTCTTGGGGGCAAGGCAGACGTAGAGAAAGAGAACCATCAGATAACAATCATGAACGCGTTAGCTGCAACAAACAGAAACTTCAAGCTGGCGGCTCGGTTGCTGGGGCTGGACTCGAAGCTGGAGCAGAGTTTACTCATCCCTTTCAGAGAAATCAAGGTTAATTAATTGGCAACCAGCTGCATCAATATGAATAGGTTTTTGGTTATATTAATTATTAATTATTAATTTTCAGGTGGAATGCACGATCCCAAAAGACGACGGGAGCCTGGCATCGTTCGTGGGGTTCCGCGTCCAGCATGACAATGCACGAGGCCCCATGAAAGGAGGCATCCGATACCACCCCGAGGTAGAGCCCGACGAAGTGAACGCTCTCGCCCAGCTGATGACGTGGAAGACCGCAGTCGCCAACATCCCCTACGGCGGCGCCAAAGGCGGCATCGGATGCAACCCCTCGGAGCTCACCATCTCGGAGCTCGAGAGGCTGACCCGAGTCTTCACTCAGAAGATCCACGACCTCATCGGCGTCCACACCGACGTCCCCGCGCCGGACATGGGCACCGGCCCCAGACCATGGCCTGGATACTAGATGAGTACTCCAAGTTCCACGGCTATTCCCCGGCAGTCGTCACGGGAAAGCCGATCGATCTTGGGGGATCTTTAGGAAGAGACGCCGCCACAGGAAGAGGCGTGCTTTTTGCAACGGAAGCGCTGCTGAAGGAGTACGGGAAGAGCATTGCGGGGCAGCGCGTGGTGGTGCAGGGGTTTGGCAATGTGGGGTCGTGGGCTGCTCAGCTTATAAGCGAAAAAGGTGGGATCATTGTCGCTGTGAGCGACATCACGGGAGCTATAAGGAACAGCCAAGGATTGGACGTGGGCAAGCTGGTGAAACACGTGGCGGAAAACCGCGGGGTGAAGGGGTTCAGCGGCGGGGACGCTATACATCCGGATTCGATCCTGGTTGAGGACTGCGATATCTTAATCCCTGCGGCGCTGGGCGGGGTGATAAACAGGGAGAATGCGAGGGAGATAAAGGCCAAGTTCATAATCGAGGCGGCGAATCACCCGACTGATCCGGAGGCGGACGAGATACTGCGGAGCAAGGGGGTAGTGGTTCTGCCGGACATATACTCCAACTCCGGGGGGGTGACGGTGAGCTACTTCGAGTGGGTGCAGAACATACAGGGGTTCATGTGGGATGAGGAGAAGGTAAACTCGGAGCTGAAGACGTACATGACAAGGGGATTTGCAGACGTGAAGGAGATGTGCAGGACTCACAACTGCGACCTGCGAATGGGAGCCTTCAGCTTGGGAGTCAACCGCGTCGCTAGAGCCACGCTCCTCAGAGGCTGGGAAGCCTGATCATCTTTCCCCTTCCAAAAATAAAATAAATTTTAAATACCACCTACCACTACCCTTCATTTTCTCTATTTTGGTTTTTTTTTTCTTTTTTTCACTATGTAATGTTTTGTTTTGTTTTTTGTGGTAATTGGAGGAAATTAATAAGTAGAGTGAACAAATAAAATATCAATTTTGCTAATGTATATTCATTTGCTTATAATTTACAACCACAAAACTTCTTTATCATGAATTGACCTTATTTTGTCTACAATCACAAAACTTATTAGTCTTGAATTGACCCTATAATTCATGATAAAAATATTTTTAGTAGTGTATTGATCATATTTTGTCTACACAGTTTTTTGGTGGTGAATTAAGGGCAAAGTAATACTTTAATCCAAAAATGACTTTTAACTTTTTTTTAACTATTTTTTATTTTACAATTTGAAAATGATAATTTTGATATATTAATTCTAATAATATCTATATTTAAAGTTGCTTGCAAGAGTTATGAATGAAGAGGAAAAGGGGACGAGGAGTATGAATAGATGCTTGCCCATTTTCCCCCTTTCTATGGTGGGTTTTATTGGGGAATTGGAGGGAGAACCAAAATTGGGCCTTCGTTGGTCTTAACTGGCAATTCTTGTGTGAAGCTTTAGAAAATGGTGGAGGGCATCTTTCAAGATTCCTTCCTCAGCCCAAATATCAAAATGTAAATGTGATTGAATTGATGCATTAATCCGCTTATATATTTCATAAACCTAAATTTCTTCTTCAATTTCTGCTTCGTATGTCTATTCTGTTCGCTTCTATTCATTTATCTTCTTCTTTTTTATTTATTTTATTTTTTATCTCTTCACTTATCTTTAATCTTCCTTTATATATAAATACTCTTATTTCAAGAATAGTTATTTACTATCGAACTTGACCTATATACAGAGAGATATTAAAAATAAGAATTATGCACGTCATTCCTGATAAACTAGTATAAAACGTGATAATGATATGTTCGAGCATTGAAGTCAATCACCAGATTAAATTAATTAATTCACAAAAGTCCAAAACTGACAGCCCGCAGTTAGTCGAACAATCCAATTCGTACACCATTGGAGTTAAAATATGGTTAGGTTTGTGTTATTTTGGTAGGGAGTTGAGGTCTGCAAATTAAGCTCTATCTGCCATAACTGTTCAGCTATAGGAGAACAGCATTTGTAATTTAATGATACCTATTATGTTACCTCAACACATAATCATTACTCTCTAAACCTGTCAAACAATATTAATGAAACCAAAGGCCGAATAGTCCTTGTTCCCTGCTTAATTTAATTTGTCCGCTGCAAATTACTCATTCCGTCTCGTCCAAGACGGCTCATTTCTTTTCGACACGATTATTTAGGAGAAAGGAAAAAGTGGTTAAAGTGATAAAAAATAGGTAGACCCCATAACTTTTGAAGAGATAATTATTTTCTAAAAATGAAACATGTATCTTGGATGAGACAATCCAAAATGAAATACGGTCATTTTAGGTGGGACGAATGGAGTAATCGTTAAATCAAAGGCCTTGTCACCCCACGCACCGCAAACCAGCCGCTTTTCACCTGATAAAAGACAAAACCGAGAGAATTAGATTAACAATATAATATACTCTCTCCATAAAAAATGAATCCCTTCATCATTATCAACAACTTCGATGGTTGTCTCCTTATATAACCATTAAACTATATGTGTATTTATTAATTTATCTAACCAACAATTCCAATTTCAATTCCAATATAACTATATACGAATTATTAACTCCCATTAAGTACTCATTAAATTAAAAAAAATCAGGCAAACTAATGCTTATTGATTATATATATGAACTATCCTGCTGTCTCGTTCTTGCTATTTTTCAAAGCAAAAACTTCTTTTAAGATACTTATAATCAAGTGATAAATAGAAAAACCTATACCTAAATATAAATGTAGCAGTAAATCAGCAATGGCCGTTTAATGAAGAGGAAGGATTGGTCCTCCTCCTTTCCCGACACAACTAATTAACATTTGGCATATAGAGTTTAATAAACTTAGCCAAATTACAAGTTAAATGAGAACTAGGAGATCAGAGTGGATATTTAGCTTAAATTAATCAAAAGAATGTATAATTAAAGACATGGTGTGAGATTATTCTGTTCTATCTTTAAAGCCACACCATCAGACAGAATGGTATTAAAACAAATAAGATGATTATTATATAACAAATCTAATAGTTAAAAGCGGGAGGGCGTGATTAGGATTTTCATTTAGGATAGGTGGGATGGATTAATTAATTGTATTGTTTTGGGCCATGGGGGAATTGAATTCACAATATGAACATCTACCTGCTGCCTAATTTATTAAATTAACTTTTCATGTCCCTACTTAGCCCAGCACAAATATCCCCCCTTTTGATTTTCCAATTGTTGCTGCCTTTTATTTTAAATCTATATTAGAATGCATGCATCCTGTTGTCGGATTCAAATTAATTGGGTGGAACATATATAATTTTCGTCGGTGATCCGTCCATTCCCTCTATATATCGTGCATATATATGGACCATGCTCCACATTTACTTGTCGTTATGCCTTCCCCAAATTCATTCACGCTCTTAATTATAACTCTTACCTTCTTTTATATATATATATATATATATATATATATATATATATATATATATATAGGGGTGGTTATGGTGAAATCTTCTTAATGTACGAAAATAAGAATAGTAGCATATCTTTCATATTTATGTAGACAATCGTAATTACTTATGTTGCATACGTTAGTTTAGCACACATTTCATCCATTCGTAGACATATCTAAATATATTAGTTTAGACATCTTTCATTCTGTCAGAGCACAAGAAGAGTTATAGTGTTGCACAATAATCCGTGTAGCACACAAAACACAAAACTCAGTAGCACTTGAAAATTAAATCTCAACCATTGATATAGCAAATCAATGATCCGATTCATTCCTATTTCCTACCAAATTATCCATTCTTACCGATCCATCTCCTATATATATATATATATATATATATATATATATATATATAGAGAGAGAGAGGATGATTCACGTAAAAATACAAATATTGGTGAGAAATAAGAATGCATCATTTAACGTATAAAGTTGTTGCACTATATGTATAAATTTATTGCACCAAATTCGGTGCAACAACTTTATATTAAGTGCTACACTTTATATGTTCAATTTGGTGCAATAAATTTATACATTCAGTGCAACAACTTTATACATTAAATGTTGCATTCTTATTTCTCACTAATATTTGCATTCTTACATGATCCATCTCCAATATATATAAGAATGAGATCAAATACAAATTAATTTTAAAGTATACAATATGAATCATTTTCAACCCTTGATTCGTAAAGATCTGCGGTGAATTAATCACTTTACTTGATGGATTCAAATGTCTGGGTTTGAATCTCATGATAGGTGATTTTTTATTTTTCTGAATTCAGATACTTACACGACGAATTCAGACGCTTTCACGACGAATTGAGACGATTTCAGGAGTTCGTAGTTTATAGGTTAATGATGGTTTTTATAATAGAGACTATATATATAGAATGGTTCATATACATACACCTTTTAACGTGTGAATATGCGAACAATTCATAAGTGTATTATATACATGCACAAAACGTATAAAGTAATACATATGTATAGATATGTACAAGTACATTTTTACATAAAGTAAATGCAAAATGCACTGGTAAACGTAAAGTGCACATATATACATATACATTATTTTATATGTGTTGTTGTGCATGTATATAATATACTTATGTATTGTTCTCATGTTCACACGTTAAGAGGTATATGTACGTGAACCGGTCCCTATATATATATCATCGTAGATCTTCACGAATCATGGATTAAAAATGATTTATATTTTATACTTTAAGATTGGTTTATATTTGATCCAATTCATATATATATATATATATATATATATATATATATATATAGGTTTGATCAGATAATAATGATTTTTTTTGTAAGAAAAAGAATAAATATAAACCATTGATTTTAGTAAATCAATTGACAAGATTGATTTCCGTTGTGCTACAAATTGGAGCTATATGTGCTATAATTTTTTTCGCATGATATTTTCAAGATTAAATCTGTAATTTACTATTAGTAAAAACATTTTTTCCCTTAAATATAGGTAACACACGATTTTAGCCTATTTTTAAGGAATTTCTTGTTATTTATCATTTAGCTTATTATTTTATATAGATTATTTCAGTTTCTATAGTTAATATTTGAAAATTTATTTGTGATCAAAGTTACAAAAACCATGAAAAACACAGATTAATTTTTTTTATTGATTCATACATGTTTTTCAGTTATTGCACTTGTGGAATATTTTTGTAGAATTTTTAGCATATTCATTTTGCACATACTGTACGTAGGTAAAAAATTTAGGTATTCATTTATCCTTATTTTTCAGTACTTATTGCAGATGGAGTATTTTCGTAGCATATTTAGTTTATTTATTGTACACATATACTAAAATTTCGTAAATTATTGACAATTAACTTGATTCTTTGTTCTGTAAATATGTTTTGTTTATCTTTATTTTTTTACGTTTGAGTGTTTTTTTACACATATACATGTGTTCTGTAGCATATATACATCAATAATATTGCATATGTACATAACAACATATAAAATGAACTAACAATTATTTTTAAAATTTTAGTAGTATGTACAATGAATAAGTAAAAAAATGCTACGAAAATATTACATCAATGCTATAGTTTGAATCACACGTATTAATAAATATATAAATTATTTACTTTAATTTTTCATGGATTTACTAGCTTGAATCACAAATAAATATGCATATATTAAGTATTGAAACTGAAATAATGTTGTAGATAATAAGTTAAAGGATATTTTACAAAAATCCTAAAATAATGATAAAACCATGTCTTTACTTAAATTAAGGAAAAATTGATTCTTATAAGATTAAATTACTTATATAACCTTGGCCGAAAACGCAACTAAAAATTATAGTATATATAGTTATTATTTGTAGCACAACGAAAATAAATGATGTCCATTAATTTAATTTCTTACACTTATTTCTATTCTCACATGAACATATATATATATATATATATATATATATATATATATATATATATATATAGTTGAGTTATAATAAAAGCCTACTTTTTCGTAAGAACCTAAAATTAATTCACTTTACGTATAAAGTTAATGCATTTTATGTATAAAGTTAATACATTTTATGTATAAAACTAATGCACCATTGAGTTACGATTAAAGATGCAAACCATACAAGACAAGTAAACCATACTTGGAAAATCAGGTGTGACAGACTCAAACCCATAAAGGCATTTGGTGGGATTCGAACCTGTGACCTCTCGACCATAGAAACTCACCTTACTATTACGTATTATTGCCATGTAATTATTGACATTATTTATGATTATATGTGTGTAGACTGTGTAGAGAGAGAGCTAGGGACGGAGCCCAGGCCGGCAATGCCTGATGATCGTCCGGGCAATTCTTTTATTGTTGTTATATTTAGATTGCATTTTATATTTTTCTCACTTTTCATATACGAAAAATATAATTTCATTCATCCAAAATTATCTATAAATATAAAAATATAATTTTGACAGTTACATTTTGTAAAATTCTAGCTCACCCTTGTATAGCCCTGGATTTATGATCCTTCAAAAAACAAAACAAAACAAAACACAATCACTAATCATGATGTGAAATCATCCAGCTGATAAATTAATTACTGCATGCGAAGAAGCTACGCTTATGGTGGTGGGGGACCTCGTGCAGCTCTTTATTCTTATTATCTTTCTTTATTCTTTTTATCTTTCAAGGCTTTTATATTGTGTTTCCTTTTTAAAATAAAAAGGACGTATAAATTATATTTAAAGCACATTACCAAATAATTCAATATGGATTCATTCTTATGGCATACAAAATACATTAAATACATAAAACTTATATATAATACTTATAGGTGGTCATTAATGTATTACTTGGTGAAACCTGCATGACGTAATCAATTAGTTTTTAGTATGATATGATTATGGTTGTAGATGAGCGAAGTTATTCGTGAGCTATTCGGAGCTCGGTTCGATAAAATTTTGTTTAGTGAAGCTCATTAGCTAAACAAACCAAGTTTGAATATGATAGTATTCTGCTCGTTAATTCGTGAACAAGTTCGTTAATTGATTTAGCTTGAAAATATAAAATTATTACTTAGATATAATTATTTTCTTTCTATAATTAGTCATTATTGTGTTAAATCTAACTACTTGTATTTGTAATAAGAAATCAATAAATATATTGTGTAATTATGGATAAAATAATTGATTTTTAAAATAAAATAACTAATATTCTAAACATATATCTAAATTTAAAAATTTGTTTGGGTAATATTAAACTCGAATAAGCTCGTGAACTCAAAATATTCAATAAATAAAATTCGAGTATGAACCGATACTAAACAAATCAATATTGAATACAATAATATTTGATTCAACTCGATTCGAATCCCCTCCTAGATATGATCCTTCTGAATTGGCCATATGTATAAATTGAAATGGACATATGTATAAATCATAAGAAATGAATTAAAGAAGTGGGTCTCGCAATATTAAAGTTGGTGGGGGTCCCCTACACTAGACGTACGATCCAGAGTGAGAGTTGTGGTACGTACTAGAAAAATATCCAGTCAAAGCATTTATGGCATGGTGAGTAAACGTAATTAATATTTGTGCGACTGGTTAATTGCTCCGACCCTCTTTTTATTTAAATCCATATTAATCTTGTCTCTCCCTACTCATCTTTAATTTGAATTACCTCTAGTGACAAAATCAAAAGCACCATCTTTAGCTAGGCGGGTAAACCTTTTTGGATTCTATATTTTCAAATGTTTTCTTTATAAAAGGCATATATATGTATATCTAACTAAAAGATCATCCAATTCATGTTCTCAATGATTTTTGTTTCTTTAAATGAAAAGGGAGGTATATAATAAAATGCAACTTGGAGGAAGAATGGAGAAAGATAGATATATAAAGAAAAAAAACTTGTCCCCCTCGAACGGCTTTGTGTAAGGTGAGTTTCCTGAGGCCAAATGTCACAATTTCAAATACCACTAACACTCTGTAGGTTTAGGCTTGTTGGTTTATCTATTACACAAAAATGTAGAATCACCCACTAAAAGTAAAGTTAAAAGTAAAGTCGTGTGTTCTCATGATGTTTTTTTTTTTTAAAAGATGGCAGGGTAGGCGAGGCATGATCGTATCGGACGTACGGCCGGGCCATGCAGGATCGTAGGAATTAGGACCTACTTGGATTTTCAATTGACAGACCACTTTTACCATTGACAAAACTAGCTAATTAACTGTTTTTCCCCCGGTCCCATAAAAATTACTTAATATTTACTACAGTAACAAAAAGTTAGCAGTGATGAATGTCGGGATTAAATAGTTAATTCATGCGTACTCGTCTAACATGGCGTGCGTAATTGGCACAATTAATTAATAGTACCCCCGCAGTTAGTGTTGCACCTGTGTGGACTTGAGTGATTATTCCCGTAGCGCAAAAGCTAAAGATAAATTGGTTTGCCACCACCATCACCATCACCATCACCAACTTCAACTTTTTTCATTTTTTAAAGAGAGTAAATTAAAGTAGGAGAAAAGTTGGTTTTGTATTTAGTATTGTTAACGGCATGGCATGGCATGGATACTTAGAAGTTGAAATATTTACCCGCGCAATAATATTTAGTATGAATGGTGGTCCTTCTCCCCCTGCCTAATATTATACTCTAATCTAACCTAATGTAACAAACCTTATAATATATATAATGTCTGGAAGAAAACATAATGCAATGTTATGTCCCTTCCATCAAAAAAATAAAATTAAAATTAAACAAGTGTTATATATGTCCCCACTCTCTTTCCCTCCCTCCTTCCTCCACTCTCGTTTCATATATTGTATATTATTAAATAATTAGAGGCCTAACTGCACCCCATTTTATATATATTAGCTACTTCCGCAATCTCTCCTCTCATTCAATTCGCTCAATATTCCTCCTCTTATTCTTCGTCAATTTCATCTCTTGTACATTTACATCAGTTATGGCAGCTGCATATGATCCGATGCTCCAAGACAAACTGACCAACGAAATATTCTCCATTCTGGAGAACAAGTTCCTCTTCGGCGGCAAACCCTGCAACAGTGTCAATAATAATAAGAATAATGGAAAAGTGAGGATTCTGAGCATGGACGCCGGCGACGCAATCCTGGCCGCTAACACCCTTGTCCATCTCCAATCCATTCTGAGAGCAAAATCCGGCAACCCCACCGCCCACATTGCCGACTTTTTCGACGTGGTAGCGGGCTCGGGCGTGGGGGGCGTCCTGGCGGCACTCCTCTTCACGCGCGGCAAAGACGGCGCCCCCATCATGAGCGCCGACCAGTCTCTGAACTTCCTCCTCCACAACCACCGCACCTTGATGAACCGGGGGAGAGTACTGTTGGGGCGGAGGAGTGCCTCCAAGTTGCTGAAGAAGGTGTTTGGGGATCTGACGCTCAAGGACACGCTGAGGAAGGGCGTGTTGATCCCCTGCTACGACCTCAGGAGCGGCGCGCCCTTCCTGTTCTCGCGCGCCGACGCCTTGGAGATGGACGGCTGCGATTTCCGGGTGGCGGGGGTGTGCGAGGCTACGCTGGCCGATCGCGGCGCCGTGCAGCTCAAGTCGGTAAACGGGAGCAGCAAGATCCTGGCGTTGGGCGGCAGGGTCGGGATGAGCAATCCTACGGCTGCTGCCATCACACACGTGCTCAACAACAAGCACGAGTTCCCTCTCTGCAACGCCCTCCAGGATTTGCTGGTGGTGTCGCTGGGCAGCGGGGACTCGTCCCATTCCGCAAATCCGGCCAATATTGCTGCGCAGGGGGCTGCCGACATGGTGGACCAAGCGGTGTCCATGGCATTTGGTGAGGATGCCAGGAGGAGTAACTACGTCCGGATTAATAATATTAATGGAGGGATTAATATTAGTAGTAGTGGAGAGAAGAAGAGAGAGGTGGCGGAGCAAATGTTGGGAGAGAAGAATGTGGAATCGGTATTATTCAAAGGAAAGAAAGTGGTGGAGTCAACAAACATGGAGAGAGTGGAGATGTTGGGAGGGGAACTCATCAAAGAGCAGGAGAGAAGAAAGAACGCCATTATGCCCACTGTGCTGCTCAAGATCATCTCCAACTCCACAAATTCTCCCAGATCTTCCTCAGCCTCTACTCTCTCTTCCAATTAATTAATATATTTTTTTTTTCTTTATATACCTATTACAAATCGCTTGGGCTGGGCTTGGCTTGGCTTGGCTTGGCTTGCTATTATTCAAATAGAGTATAGATATATTAGCTAGCTGGAATTCATTTTTTCTTCCAATTAACTACTTGTACGTAGAGTTTGCTGCCAGTCGGTAGACATCCGAGTTCGTGCAGAGGTGGGTCCTATCCATCCCCGCCGACACTTTTTTGTGTTTAATTAATTTGCTCGTCTGTATATGTAGGTATGCATTTGTGCTATTCTTCTGACTCTTGACGAGCTATCTGTTAGCTCTGTGTATCAGTTGATCGTGGATCCAAATTTGGTGCTACTTCTCTTCTGGATTTTGAGCTTTTAAGTTGTTGTTTATCCTCTTGATCTGATTGAATCAGACTTGAGCTTCAAATCCAAAACTTGTAATTAACTTGTAAACTGCGGAGGTAGCTCAGCCGAATAATTGGTGGCTTCTCTGATCTGCTTCACCTGCAGCTCTTTCAGGGTCTCGTGTTTGTTCCATCGAGTCCTTGAGAAAAGCCAGCTTTGAACAAGGTGCGTGAGATGGACCTACCAAATCAGTCTGCCAGCTTGAGGTTCTTCAGCACAAACTCCACCTTTACTCAACGGTGGTGGTCGCGGGAGGGGTGCAGTGCAACAGCAATCGTCTTTTCTTCACTAATATTCTCTCCTTGTTTCATGTTACAGATGAATTCAATCACTGTTTCTTTTTCTTTTTCTTTTTAAGTTTTGACTGATAAAAAATATATATGCTTTGGTATTTGATTATTTAGAAATTTAATTCTAAATTCCACCCATATTCTAAGTTCATTCAAACTGCATGCCCCATTCATTTTAAACTAAACGAATGTCAAGTTATAGCAAATAATATTGCAAGGATATTTTGAGTGGCTTTTGAATTGGCAACTGACTCTACAAATCAACATGACTATTTTCAGTGTGCTTCTTTGGAAAAAGAAGACGATTGACCCCATCAATGTGTTTTATCCTCATTCACACATTCATTGGAAAAAATTTCCAATAGGTCACTCATCTCACTATTTCAAATCAAACACGCTTAACTTTAGAGTTTTTATGATATGAACTCCTGAAAAGAAGAGTTATTTTGTTGGAATGAGTAGCACATATCAAATCATTTAAACTCTACTCGAATATACAGTCTCATAGATGCACATTCCCAGAATCCCTCTCATTCTCGTGTGTTTCAATTCATTCATTTATCCCTCCACGTTGAAACCTTAATCTGAGTTGTTCTTTATCCATGCTTTTACGCACTAGCGATTACTCTGTACTTCTTTACCGAACGTTCTATGCCCACCAACTTCTGCTTGGTTCATCCCCAAACCACACCATACTAGAAGAGATTCCACTCTGATACCACTAAATGGAACCTCCTAAATTTATAGTTTGAAAATGTTATCATTTTTTAAATAGCTAAAACGAAAACAAGTCAAAACATATTTTCTTTCCATATATAAAATATCTATTTAAAAAAAAATCAAAATAGTATGCAACCAATGAGGTTCATGCAACAATAAGATATTTTTACTCTAAAATTCAAAAGAAAATCTTTTGGAGATAGTTCCTTACATAGGAGAGAGAATTAAAATATTGTTACAGTGAATCATTTTATATTGTTGAACGAAAACTTTAAAATAAAGCATATTTGACTTAAGAGTAATAGTGAGATGGATAACCTCCTATAAAGTTTTCTAGGGTGTTTAAATGATAACAAAATATACTAAAAAGACTCGATCAACCCGAAAACATTACATATTTCTAATGGAATATCAATAGTATGGATTATTTTAACCTAAATGAAAATAGTTTTTATTTGGGTCACTTTAATAGAGAAATTTTTAGGTTAATGTTGAATCCAAATAGTCAAGTGCTATGGTAGGACTTAATATTGAGATTAGATCCTACAATCAATAAATCATAATACCAATCACAAACATTTCAAATCTTAGCGTTGTGTGGGAACGCCATTTAGTCACTAATAGCTTTTACATAAAAACACAACCTCCTTCCTCTTTCCTCCTCCCACATTGCACAACTTCAATTCTTTCTATCGTGTCGGCAGCAGCTTCTGCTTCAATGTCGTCTTTCCATTATACAGAAGCACATGTCATGTTTTTACAGCCTACAAACATGGTTGCCCAATTTAATCAAAATTTTAGCCTGCTCCCCCTCATCTCAATAAGTACCTATTATACAACTTCAGCAAACTGTACGACCATAACATATTGATGCAATGTAGAGATTCTTGGACCACTTCTCCTGTAAATCAAATCCAAAGGATAATAATCACTAATCAGTTCATAGCCATTGAGCCAAGCTAAATGGAAAGGATTTTCGGCAAAAAATTTAAAGGACCAAGATCTAGTTTTATGTTGAGGAACAACTTGAGAGTAAACCTTAAATAAAGTTAGTACCTTTACATGGGTGCCTGGGAATGCAGATGTACGAAGAGTCTCCTGAGTCTCATCCATCATTTTACGTCTAGTTATGCTAAGTATTAGTGCTGCTTGATCGGTAGTAGCAGCCATGGATGTTATTCTATACCCACTTTCCCATCGTCGGTGTATTCCTTCACTTGGATAAAGAAAATCAAGCTCAACCACCTGAGGAACCAATGAGCCGTCAGTTTTATGTAGCATAACAACCAAACATCCATTTTTCTAATATTTCCAGCTAGGTTGAATTGGCTTATTGTGTGGAAATGATTGGTACAGTCAAATGATTCCTCCACAATTATTTATATATATCAAAAATGACAATGAATTTGTTGATTGTAGTGTTTACATTTTATGCTAGAGTTAGATGTGAAGAATAGATGCGAATTAATGATAATAAAGTGTTCAAAAGAGTTTAGCACCCTCACCAAAAATAGAGAATGGTATTTCTAGTGAAATTTAAACAGAATTTTACTGGTGAGCAAAGTGAAAAATACGAACCTGTTCAGAATACCCAGAATTTCTGGACATCACAACACCCCAGCGGCTGCCAGCAGTTGTCATAGACGTGACATGGAATCCTTCTTTCCACTTCTTATTGATCCACTTGAAAGGAAAGGATTCGCTAACTTTATATGATTGTTGGGTATAAGGTGTTCCTGAAGGACAGAAGAGTTAAAAGCAAAAACATCAGTCTTAAGGATATGAAGATAGAATCTCATCCGAAGTATAATTTTCACATTAAATTTGTTTGCAAGGAAACTTCCTAACAATGAAGGAAAACTCATGGGAGTGAAGGGTGAAAAGAAGAGATATAAATGAGACAACAGCAAGATAAGAGCTTACCTTTAGACATAATCACCAGTGAACTTCCATTAGCTGCACCAGCTATAGAACTGATGTAATAGTTTTTTTCCCATTGTTCCATGATCCAATCCTGCAGAGAACCAAGAAAGATCATTGCATGGGAGAACCAAGAAAGATCATTGCATGGGCATGTACAACCAACTAGAATGGAGAAAACAAAATAAATATAAAATGAAATACTAAGATTATCTACCTTATGAAGAAAAACAGCTGAAAGCTCGTACACTTGTGAAGTAAAACCTGTTCCAGCATCCATGATCAAGGCCCACAGATTTGATGCTGAAGCCACGCAGCTAATATACAAGCCATCTTCATTACCCTTCTCTACATGTTGACGGAGTCTTGAATCCGCAACATTGTAGTGATATCTACAAGAAGGACAATCTCACAAAAACTATAGAGAGATGATATGCAATAAAATTTCAAACACAATTGCATGTCAATTCAAATGTTACAGAGGCAATCAATTCACACTCAGTTATCAGAGTTGCCGAATCCAGCATTTTAAACTGATTCGAAAATTCATTATAAAAAATTCAAAATATTGAGTCAAAATTGCAGGTTTATCCATGCTGAACACACAGTAAAGAACACCAGCCCAATCGCAAATATACCTATGTGCATATGTGCAAATCTATGACATACATCAAACCTAGAGTGTGTTGCATGAGGCAGCATTAAAAAATGTTATCTACAAATGGACCAATAAAAAGAGAAAACAGAAAAAGCATACAGTTATTACAAAAATTGACATAAGGGAGCACCAGAAACTACAAAGATACCTGGCAAACCAGCGGCAATATACAAACAATTTACATATTAATCCACACAAATTGAAATAACTTAGGACGCAAATATCATTTTAAGCTGTGTGAGGCAAGGTAGATCCCAACTGAATTGACAATAAGTAAAAGGAACGTTAAGTAAATCTTTATGGAAGCAACTGGCAGATATCAAACATTTGCTAATCCTCACATTAGCAGTACATTTCAATATAATGTACAAACAAATTTTGGAGAAGTAAAAAATGCATGCACCGATTGCCCAAATAAAAAATCAAAGTCAGCAGTCACCTCTGTTTCATTGGGCGCCGTGCATTATAGACTGAGATCCACTGAGTGGCAGGACTACCCAGTCGTACTTTCTTTTTTGGTTGCTCGTCCTCTTCCAAGTTAATGAGCAACCTACCACGCTTTTGCCCAACCTTTGCGAAGAAATATAATAAAGTATTAAAGATACATAAATACATAGCAAACTAAAAGATGCATATCCATAACAAAAGTGCTATGTTTGTCTTGCGATAATTTTTTGTGCTTAATGAAACTTAAGTAAGAGTCTTCAAGGCACCATCAACCATAATGTGATGGTTGCAAAGTCAACAGGTGACAATTAACATATTATATCTCTGCACTAAGCTTGTTCAAACAAACTGTTTTTTCATGCTACCTTAAGAGCTCCATCTATCATTATCGGTCTCATTGTTGTGCATGGGTCGATCAGACTATCAAACAAGGAGATCAGCTTGGAATAATTTGGCTCCTCATCAAACTTTATATTAGTAACAGCCTCTAGGAACTGTTTAAATGGAGCAGGGCAGAAGCAGCACATCAGTTCCGGAGAGGTCGCCATTTTCTTTTTAGACACTAGAAAACTCTTGTTATCACCCTGTCACATCACCATCAAACAAGAAGCGATAGAATCAGCCAATTCTGATAAGATAATCATCAAAGTTAAGTAAGTAATTATGTCAGTCACCTGATAGCCTTGCCATGGCAACCTTCCTTTTATAAGAAATATAAGGGTGTATGCTAATGACTCAAGATCATCCCTCCTACTTCCTGTACGCCCCAAGTGCGCATGCACACTAGCATACCTTATGGTGCCCCTGTGGATAGATATCAAGAGTTTATTGGTCTGAACTAAACCAGTATAGCAACAAATCTACGTAAACATCCAGACCTAAATATATCCGGCCTCTGATCATACTCAACATGCTGACCAGATGCTGCATCTTTCCACCTGGAAGCTGCAGCGCGTATGTGTTCAGAAAAACAGCAGATATTATACTAAGAAGGTGGAGGAGGGAAAAGACGGTAGCACAATCACAAATACTAAGGAGAAACAAAAAATGATGTTTAGTCATCCAATGCTTCTTGCTATCAGCTAATTAATACAAGGTAGCTAAGTCACATGAAAACAGAACATGATATCTTACCCAGACCAAGATCAATAAGATACAACTTCTTCTCCTCTGCTGTTCCAGGCTGACCGAGTAAAAGGTTCTCTGGCTTCACATCTCCATGCACTAATCTAGATTACCGACAGAGATAATGGAGATGGAATTAATAGCGGTATCTGAAAATAACAACTCCTTTTCTGGAAAATGGTGGTCAGACAATGACGAAAAAAATATTCGGTGTATTTTGTAGGCTTTACCCCTTCATGTGGAGCTTTTCAAGAATTGAGATAGCCTCAACAGCTACGCAAGCCGCCATACTTGGAGACATCCTGTTTCAGGTGCTCATGGTCAATGACAACGTGAAACATAAAAAGAGGAATAAATGGAGCACACATCGGAGAGAGCGATATGATCTTACGACTGGCCCAAAGAATTCCAAACATCCCAAAGACTAGGCCCGAGCATGTCCATGACCTGAAACAATATTAATTAGAAACAAGATAGAAATTGTGAAACCAAATGAAAAATATCAAAACCCACCAGAATGTAGAAATCTCCTTGGCGACCCTTGTAGTGAACCCATGGAACCCCATAGCATCCATTCAGGGAGCTTATAAGAAAAAATACACAGTAAATATGAAAAATGAACATCTAAAGAGAGAGAGAGAGAGAGAGAGAGAGATTTTGTGAACATTCTCAAACTATGAACAAAGAACTTACTTGTAGACCTGCCATTCGTAAGGAGGGCCATAATTGCAACCCTTGCTATTTCGGTGTTCAAATTTCAACGCTACCTATAGAAAGAGAAATTTCGATTTTACAGACAGTGCCAAGATCAATTAGGTAATAATTTTAGCAATTATTCATGCCACATAATACCTCGATAGCATCAGGTCCCATTTTTTCCACTCCACCACTTACCCTTCGACCAACATAAACTTGGCCGAATCCACCCTTACCTAATTTTCTTTCTGTCTTATACATTGGCGAGTTGCCAACTTGAACCTGCACCGAATAAAACTGGACTCACTAACCAGAAAATAAAATCCAAATTCAAAAGTCAACATAAATGGTGCTTGCAATCTCAAGAAGTTGAAAGAACCCCCAACATTCCCAAAGGAAGTGCCAGAAGTGAGAAGAATAGGCAAGCAATTACCCTCTCAGGCACTGGAGTTGAACTTGGTTCTTCTTCAACTCCCATTACTTTATCAGCACTTCCACCTTCCATGGCAATTTCTTTATCTGCTACACCCCCTATTTTATTACAAGCCGGATCCCCTGCCCTAACACCAGCTTGAGGAAGAATTTCACAGGGTGGCACCGGGTCTAAATCTATCAACCTAACCCCCCTGCCTCTACCAGCAGCAGTTGGCCTTGCGGGTGTTGCTGCAGAAGGCCCTTTAGCTACACCAGCTGCATTGCCTCTCCCTCTTCCCCTCCTTCTGGTTCTATTCTGACCAAGCGCGAGAAAATCTTCTTCTTGATTAGCAGGTTGAGGGGCAGGCTGGAGATCACCAAGCCGTTTTGATCTCCTTGCTCTGCTACGCAATTCTGGCATCGTCACCCATGCAAATCAGCTCCTACTTACTTCCCACCTTCCGTGCAGAATCTTCAGTCAAGCAAGAACAACCTTCAGAAGGGGGAAAAGGCCAAGTATGTAACCACTAAAGTCTCTTATCATGGGAGAAATTCCAAGGTATAATGACAATGAGTCGAAATGAGCAAATATTCAAAAAGATAGCAAATTTTCAGCTATGGCTTCATAAAAGATACTACTCTTAGCACTATTTAACAGTTATGTATGCGCACAATACTTAGCCAGGGTACTTATTTGTATGGCTTCAGATTTGCCGATGGTAGAAGTAAAATGCAGCTTAACCATCGCATAGATGGGATAGGGAACAGGAAAAGGTAAGCATCCAACCTATTGTTACTGAACAATGTTTATACCTTTTGCGCGCCGGAGCAAGTAAAAAATCCCGGGTGCAATAACGTTCTAAGACAATAGAAAATAGATAGATAGCCAAGTAATCTCAGGAATATCAACTAAGTCTATGGAAACCATAAAAATGAACATGAGTATTCGGAGAGAGAGAAAAATACTATATCAGCCATCTCACCGCAAGTTCATCGATAATCAAGGAAGATTAAACTGTTCATTGTCATCGAACATTGAAATGAAAATAAATATAAACAGTAATAGAAGCAGCCACAGATCATACCTCAGAAATAGCAAAAACTGGAGGATCGGAGATAAAAACACGGGAAAACGACTCAAAAAAATCAATTTAATTAAGCGATCAAAACCAGATCTTCAGCAGAAATACCCAAGACATTTATTTTACCTAAAAAAGTAATTATCCTTTTTAAATGGGAAAAAAGATACACATATATTGTTAAGAATCTGAAGATTTAAAGAGTGAGGATGGTGTTTCCGGTGTGGATATCGAAGAAAAAGAGAGGAGAAAGTCGAGGTAGAAAAATTAGGGAAGAGAGTTGTGTATTGTAATGAATCGGTGTATAGCTGCTATTCTATGGCTATCTTCCTTGTCTCTCTCTCTACACTCAACATCTACTGCTCGTTTGCCTCCTCTCTCATCTATGATATGTGCGTGAGTGAGGGTTTGTTTTTTTTTGTGTAGGTCATTTATTTTCCTCTCCTTTTCTTTTCAGTTTTTTATTCATTAAATTATCCTCTCATTCTCTAGCGTTTGCCAGTTCAGTGTCCTTCAAATTGATGTTTCGAAAAACAAAAGCAAAACCATATATTGATACGACTCAAATCTCAAGACTACCTCTTCTTATTGAAAAAATGTGTGTATTATTGAAAATTACCCCATAATTATAACTTAGTTGATCAAAATTGTGAATCAAATTTGAGGAGGATGAGGTGTCCCCTAAGACTTTTGAAAATTTTGAAGAGTCACTAGTTAAATAATTCAAATTTTTATTCATTCAATTAATTACAACTAAAATGCTTATTTATCTAGTATTAGAAAAAAAACATTTTTTTATATATTTTGAAATATTAAAATATATAACTAAAAATTGGTATGTATGTAAGTATGTATGTATGTATTCTGGAATAACAAGTGGCAAGACCCAACCTTGAATTGATCAGTTGAAGAGAGTAAAAAATGAAGTTATTCTCCAACAAATAATTTTTCTGGAAAAATATTGCAGACAGCGATCGAAAATGAAGAATTGGGTAAAGAAGATCCGCTGCGCCTCCACGGTTCTGTTCTAGGGCTTTCTCTGAAGTAAGTGGTGTAATTTGTGCATGGGAATTGTTGAAATTGAAAGAGGGGCATCGCATTGCCGCTCTCCACCTCCCTCGGCCCTTACGGTTTATCTCTTCCCTCTTTCTGTCCTGGTGGATCCAGTTTCAGAATTTACTGAATTTTCGTTTTTCAAAACACAAACTTTAACACCGCTATACCTTAGTATATTGAAATTGTCACCATTTCCTTGATGTTCAGACGCGATCGATCGTTCTCCCACCAAAACGCTTAACTACTTTTATTAGTTTTACTGTCTCTTCACCCTCTTCTTCAGGGCCGTACTAGATTCATTTTCCAACTCCAGTGTTCATCCATTTAAGCTCACACATGCCTTTTCCAGACTGGCAATCTTACTTGTTCAGCCATGAATAAGATGGCAAGCTATTTGTAAATGAGCTGGAGGTTCAGCATCCAACTTTAGGCAAATTTGGTGATGGAGCTGATTTTGACAGTCTGGGGAACTTCTTCAAAATGCTGAGGAACCTCATTATGATGGGATTGCACCCTAGCTAGTGAGATAATCGTTGGATACAGACCATCAATCGGGCTTGACTTTGTTCTCTTGTTGGTGAAATAATTCGTTAATTTAAATTATTACTTCATGTTGTTATAGACAATTGAGATTTTGGAAGAATTAACTCAATTGAGTTTCAGAAACGGTGAATGTGAGAGATAAGCGGATGTCATTTCGCAATTAGCTGGCAAACAATTTCGCCAAGAGAATGTACATGTCCTTTGATTACCAAGGTAATTTTACCATCCAAATCTCCCTTTTAATATTTCTGTTGAGTGGCTATAATGTCTTAGCAGGCTTGTATCCAAGAACCCTGCTAACTTCAATTTCTTACAAATCGTTTCGGTTGAGTTTGCATTATTCAATTGTAGCTTAGTATAGTAAAACATTAATTATTTGTATTTAAAAATTTTAGATCACATATCACATGTGTAAGGTAAATAATAAATGTAAGATAATTGTTTTTTTCATGTGTAGTTTTCAAGCAAATAAGATATTATGTTATGAAACGTATAATTTTTGGGTATCAAACAAAATAATAGCTAGTTAGTAACTAAGTGCAGAAAGAGGGGGAGGTGGGTCTATCCAAAAATTGAGGGGATGGGAACAGGTAAATATTTGGTGGTGGAGAGTTCCTTAGCTTAATGTTAGAGAGTGTGAGGGTTGAGTTGAGTGAGAATGGCTTCTCTTCTATCCTTCTACCCCCTTAAAGCTGCTCAAGCTTCTTCTGCAACTGTTACCGAGACTACTCTTGAGCAGAAATTTGGACGCAAAGGCATAAAGTTTTCAGAATCGGGGACGGTTGAGCTGACCGTGAGAAATGGAAGCTCGGTGAAGCTTGACATACCAAATGGGCACATTACTTCCTACAAGCCCAAGGTGTACTGGAAGGACGATGGGTATGAGGAGGTGCTTCATACTCTTGCGGCTTCCTCCTCCTCCTCCAGAGGTGGAATCGCTTTGGTGGTCGACGACCTCTCCTCCCAACCAAATCCGGCCAAGACTAGTACTGCAGAATGGACTGTAAAGGATGTCGATTCTGACTCCATTGACGCTCTACAGGTACACACACGCTCTCGTTGTATATATATAGTAATTAATGGTTTTGGTTAATTGATCATATCAGCGTACTTGATTGGTTATAAACAGGTTGAGTTGGGGTGCATCCGTGGGAGTTTGGATATAACCTACGTTGTATCATTGTACCCCCTGAGCATGGCGAGTGCTGTGATAGTGAAGAACACCGGGCGTAAGCCTGTGGATTTAGCCACTGCAATTCTGAGCCATTTAAAGGTAAAGAAGAGAGGTGGGAGTGGGGTGCAAGGATTGAAAGGCTGCTCTTACTGCACCCACCCTCCTCTCTCCTCCCCTTTCCAAATCTTATCCCCATCCGAAGCAACCAAGTCCGAGGATCCCGGCTTCTTCTCGTTTGGGTGGGAGCCCGAAAACAAGCCCGGAGTGTGGAGTGTGCAGGATGCGCCCATTACCGTCTTGAGGCATAAGCTCAGTAGAGTGTATGCTGCTCCACCACCGCAACGCTCCGACCCATTCCACGCCGCCGCCCCCTCCAAATATGAGACCATCGACCAGGTGCATATCAATTCATATCATATCATATCAACCTACTCTATATATATTACTGAATTAGCTAATTAAATGAATAATCTCTACACTACGTGTATGTACAGGGGCGTGAGCTCTTCTTCCGGGTGATACGAATGGGATTCGAGGAAATATATTTGTCCAGCCCTGGCTCATTCTCCGACAAGTACGGCAGCGACTATTTTATATGTACAGGCCCTGCTTCAATGTTGGTTCCTGTCACGGTGAACCCCGGTGAAGAATGGAGAGGGGCGCAGGTCATAGAGCACGATAATTTGTGATCCATGCATTCAGTTCTACTCATCTTTACTTGTAATCATCATACTCGTTCATTGGGAATGGAATATATGTCAGAGATCCTTCGTTTTGATTGTACAATCTAGATATATGTGTGATATTATTATCTTGTATGGACTTGGAGTGTGTAAATGAAGATAACTTGACATTATCTCTCAACTTTTAATGACAACCAACCAAAATTAAGATAGACGCTATCCTCTTTACAAGGAAAGTAGGATAGGGCCATTTTACAATATCCTGAATGGCCGCCATTTTGAACAGCCCTCTCCCCTTTCCGAGGAACATCTCCCCACGCTTCTCCATGGCCAGCATCAAACCATTTCCAGATCTGGAGAGATGTGAAGTGAGCTTTACAGGTATCGGCGATGGCTTTCTAGTGAGGATAGAACTGCTCCCAACTGGTTTGGTCACCTCATTCAAGCCTCAGATGTGGCATGGCGGAGTTGCTCCACACCTCTGTCTCTCATACGCAAAATGATGCTGCTCTCATTCAAGGAGGGCTGTCGCTAATGATGCCGGAGTTTCATGGTCTCCAGATGCCTGAGCTCTTCATCAAGTTACTGGAACTCCCCAAGAATCAATTCAGGTTAGTACTGTTACTTCATCTTCTCATATTGTAGGCGCTAGCTCTCAGACTCAACTATATACAAAATGCAGGTGGAGTTGAGCACAAGTGAGCAAGGCAATGTTGGAATAAAGCATATCATAACTCTTGAACTCAGAGATTCTAGTCTCTAAATCAACCACTTCAATCCATCCATCTAGCTGGATCAGCCATATGTCATCTGGCAGTGAGCACCCCTCACGCAACTTACGCACTAGGACTTCAACGCTCCGAATACTTTGACAGGCCACCATTTCAGAAAATTTCAGCATCATCCCTCGCAGGACTCGCCAGTATTCTAACAAATTCTGGCAATTCAACAAACTATTTCCCAAACGGGAGGAGGACGACATAAACGGTCAAGTGGAGGAATAGGGTGAAGAAGACTACGACTACAAGCACTTCACTGAAACACTAAGCAGGAATTTATACAAGCGGCCCTCGAAGTTTGACCATCATGGACCGGGTAAGTCATTCTTATCCAAATCATCACTATATTCTCACATGAAAGAAGACATTCAATAGCATACACCGGATTCGTTTTGACAGTTTTTTTTACAATGAAGGATCATTTATCCATAGTGTCATATCATGAACAGGGAAGGAGAAATTCAGTGAAGGTGAGAAGACAAAGGGTTTAAAGAAGTGTCCTGGATCAGAACATGAGTAGCATAGCAAGTACTCATAAATCTGTATCGGCCATACAGCACAGCTCGAACCAGTAATCATAGATGCTCGAAGCGAATGGAGTGGAGGGCTGCAATTGTTCAATCATATTAACTAAACTGGGATTTTACATGGAATTTTTTACTTGCTATTTCAAAATTTTGTATGATGATCCAATCCAAACATCTAAGTCTGCATTAGACATCTTCATGGAAATTGAGAAATATCCCACCAAGTATATTCCTGTTGATACATGAAACAAACAATTTGGCTCGTTTGTTTAGCTGGAAAATAAAATGAACTGAGAATATTATTCTTAGGAAAATGATGCCAAGAAAATTAAATTCTAGTAGATTCCTTATCTTCTATTAGGAAAATACCAAGAAAGTTGTTAGGATTTCTAATAATAATAATAATAATAATAATAATAATAATAATAATAAGGAACTTAAAGTATGATTCAATTCATAGTTCTAAAAATAAAATTAAGATTTTTCTAAAATAAATTAATAATAATAATAATAATAATAATAATAATAATATTAATAATATTATTATTATTATCAATGTTGTAAAAATCGTTCGAGACGTTCGCCTCGAGGCGAGGCGGTAGGAAGTAGCTTCAGGACGCACACCTCTATGGGTAAGTTTGAGGCTTAAGCCTCGCCTGAATGAAGCGGCCGCCTTAAGGTACTGAGTCGTTTCTATGCATTTTAAGGTTTCTAGGGAAGGACGGATGCTGACTTGTTGTTCATTTTAGGATTTTTGGTAAGAGTTTTTGGTGGTTGGGTCTAATTTTTGGACTCAGATTTAACTAAAACCTAAGGGCCAATTTTTTTATATTTGTTAAATTAAGTCCAGTCAGTTTTTTAATGATATAAACTCTAACAAATTAATTTATTACTTAAAAGAGAAAGGAGGAAAGAAAGAAATAATACAGGTGCATTGTGCGCAGCAACTCCCTTCACGCCATCACTCCTCCCTCATCCTTAGATCCTCTTTAATTTGATGTTTTTAAAAGCTTATAAACCCTTAGATTTAATGTTTAGGTTGTAATGTATTGTTTTATATGTATTTTATAATTTTTATAAGAAAAAATGTCTTCATTTAGATTGTCTCGCCTCGCCAAGACAAAACGCCTCAAGTACGCCTTAAGCTTTTTACAATATTGCTTTTATTATTATTATTATTATTATTATTATTATTATTATTATTATTATTATTATTATTATTGAATACAAAGTATAATTCATAGTTCTTAAATTAACTAATATTTTCTTAATATAAGTTATAATTCATAGTTTTAAATTAACTAATATTTTCTTAATATAAGTTATTAATTGCATAATAATAATAATAATAATAATAATAATAATAATAATAATAATAATAATGTAAAATATGGTTTGTATTTCGATAAAAATAAATAAAAAATATTAAACATGAAAGAACGGTAAGAATCCTAATACTACGGAAAAATGATACCTAAAATTTGAAGGGGAATAAGAATCTTGAAATATTACACTACGTTCCTTGTTTTTCAGGATTTTATTTATTTTCCTTATCTTGTAAAAATACAATCTAACACATAAATTTAAAATTTTGGTATCATATTACTTTCCCAGAACGAAATGTTTGTCAAACAAACGGGCCCTTTGGGTATTCTTAAACATTTGTCTCACTAACAATCTCTGAGGGAGTATTTACTTTACATGATTATGTTAGATAAATAAAATTAATCAAATCTTATCAAATGTTTACTTTTAATAATTAACATTTGAGGATATCCCAAAATCCGAGATTATTTTAATCATTTGAAGGGATGTTTATTTTTCATGATAAGATGGACTAATAAAAATAATCCAAGTTAATCTACCGTTTATTTTGATGGATTAATAATGAATAAATTAATTTTGAACTTACTTGACTATCATATCCTTCAAATAATTAATCATATATTTTATCAATCTATCTTATCATGAAAAGTAAACACCCATGAGAATTGTTCTCTATTGATTTCAATCCAACTAATATAAATGGGATTAGATTAATCATCCAAACAAAGAGAAAATTATTTATCCCAATTTTAATCATCCACTAATCTTTTGTAGTAAACAAAGGACTGATAGACAAACATTATCTTATCATACATTTAATACATCAAAAACTCAATCGTTCAAATGCTAATCATCAAAAGTAAATACTCCCCAAATCAACTAGGAAGCAGATTTCTACAGTTCTGAAATAGGAGTAAACAAATAGATCAAGATCCAAGAAAAATGATTAACGCTGTTAATTGATTGACACTGATAGATATACATGAATCCCATTTTAACAACAAATATTTATTCAAGAACTTGTGAACTGTCCAATATTCCTAAGGTAAAAAAAGAACAAAAATGTCACAATGTGGCATGCAGAAATCAAGAGCTAGGTTGGGACCATAACATGGTGATTATCTTGATCACCTATCACCAGCAAGAATACAAATACTGCAAACAAACCAATAAAAAGACCACAAACAACTCTTCCGGCGGAGTTGTGATGCTTCTTTAGTTGAGATTTATCTATTGGAATCATTTCAACAAGATTAGGCACATCTTCCGTAGAGGAAACTGATTCTGCGGGAGCATGAAATAGTTCACCATCAAATTCAGATTTCTCTATGTTCTCACAATTGATCTCATTTTGCCCATGCATTGAGACTGGTGTCATTGGGCGTATGAACCTTCTTGATTGTTTCTCAGATAAGCCTGTATCAAAATCATCTAGATCCTGAAGCGAGCAAATGAGCTTTCTTGGGGTACTGAAAATCTTCACATCATCAACCTTAATGTGAGAGTTTGACCGCTGAAAAACACAAATAGGGGTCCAGTTGGTGAAATATTTTCTTGAATTTCATCAGAGTATATTAATAATATTCTGAGCTCCTAGAAGAACTTAGTTCTGCACATCTTCTGCTAAATACTTGTCCCAAAAGATATGCAAATAAACATTTAAACACAAAGGAAACATTAAAAAAACTGAATTCAATTCAAGTGGATTAATAAAATTTACAATCTCCTAGAAGAACTAAGCCAGCATCCAAAATACATATTTCTGCATATTACTTCTCCCAGAAATTATTCAAACAAACATATAGAAACACAAGAGAAATGAGATGAAGACCTACCTGGGGACTGGGGGTATTGCTTCCCACAACTTCATCTTTTGCACTTTCTTGGACAAAACCTGCAAAATTTTCAAAATACTCTCCATGGTTGCGAGAAACCTCATTATACTCGGAGCTTCTAATGTCTCCTTGAGCTATATCTGAAAATATGCCATCTTTAAGAGATACATCCAGGAATCCATTCTCACACCTTCTCCAAAGTCTACGATTCACACCCTTAGGACTATGATCCAGACTCTGATGGACATGATTTATTGAATTTGGTGAATAATCATACCCAACAAATGAATCAACGGTCTGTGATTCAGGTGATGCTGTTAAAGATTCAGAACTACAAACATTCCTCATTCTCATGTTCTCTCTTCTGCCAAAGTTTGCTGAACCTAAGTCCCTCTCCAATTTCGAGCATCTATCACTGCATATTCTCTTTGCATTTTGTTGTACTTCAAAAGCAGCACCAGTAACAAATGGCATTCTATCATACTGACACTTTTCCATTTCCTTGATTATCAACTCCAGTTCAGATGATATACTTTTTGGATCCAAATATCTTAGTAGAGAACTCACCATATGTATGGCTGACAATCGTTTCTGAGAATTCTCCTCCGCAAAACCAGCATCAAGAATTCGCAGTCCAGACTGTATCAACAGCCTGCCATAGGCTTCAACAATAAGGCTGTTGTGTTTAGCCAAAGCCGTAACTAAGGCCATATGTGAATTGGTCAGTGAATGCTTCTCTAAGGCCCCAGCAACTTTCTGACAGACCTCATTCACCATTTCATTTGAGGCAAATCGCCAATTATCAGACTCAACAAGTGACTGAAGACAAAGTGCAGCTCCAGAAGACAAATTCTCTAGGCTACCCAAAAGACAACCCGAGAGAGGCTTACAAAGAGAATGAATGACATGTCTCTTTCTTTCCTCTGCTGTTGTCAGGTCGATTGCATACCTTGCTATAGCTGGAACCACCTTCGAGCAAGCCTGATGAAGGGAAAAAGCTCCTGCACTTAATGACAAGGTTTTCACAATGGTGTTCATGATGTTATCAATCTGGGGAACAATTTTTGGTCCATGGACTCGGGCAAGAACCTCATATAGTGAAATTGTGTACTCGCCAGATGACATGCCGGTTTGTTTGGTTTCAGAAACTTGAGCAAGAAAGATGGGGATCGCCTTGGAATCCAAGTCTTTCACATACAATTTCAATGCTTTCATAGCCGATTTTCTACTATCAGCATCCTTGTCAAGATTCTCCAACTCCCGACGCAGTATTGGGCTTAGACTTCTTCCCATATTACTACAATGTAAACCAGTTCAAAAGTGAGTTTGCATTCCATTTATTCCTTTTGTTCTTCTAATTGAATCTGGAAACCTAATGTTCATTTGGAAATAGCAATTCGGATATGGAACAAAAACTTACAAGCTGGTATTCTGTATAGACATCTAAAAGTTGGTATTGTTGCCTAAATCTTTTTAAGCCACATTATTGTGAGATTAACATATATCTGAAAGAAAGACTAGTGGATTGAAAGCCCCCACCAAACACACAACAAAGAAAAATGAAACAACCACCAAAAGAAAGAAAACTGTTTCCCCCACAAAGATTTTAAATAAATGTTTCAGAAGTTCACAGTAATTAAGTGGTACAGGACATGAAAAACCCAAGTGTTTCATAATTTTTACAGTAGATTTTCACACTACATCACATATAGATCCAAGAAATCCAGCGTCTTCCTTCACTTGAAAAACTAAACAAGAAATGATTTCTTGATGGAGTCGATCTTTCTTCTTGAGTTTGAAAAAAAGAACATGAAGCGAAGCTGAAGCTCAATATTTTTGATGGAATCAAGTGCGTTCTCTATATAAAAAATGATACCTTGATATGATGCCCGGAACCTAGCCGCTATTTCCTCCTTTGGAGGCTTCAAAAATCCTATCTTGAGCTGTGACTCCAAATGGATGATTCGGGAAATAATTGAATTGAATCAATTCAAGAATGTGGGGAGATCTAACGGCGCAGCTCAAGTGAAGGGATATACAGAGATGAGAGGTTCAGCTACTGTACGCGCTTTTTGTGCGCATTTGTCTTAATACTTTTTGTCATTTCTTTTTTAAATGAGGGATACAATTTATTCAAATCTTTCTTGCTATTCCCCCCGCTGTCCTCCCTTCATTTTCAAACTACAACTACGACCCGGTTACTGTTATAAATTGGGCCGGTCCGAACCGGCTCAAACCTTGTGAGGCCACTACCATTTAGGCCAATGACTGAGTCAGGCTGGACCTGGGCTGGAATTTTAAAAAATATTTGGACCCAGCCCAGTCCAGGAACATCTACCAAGTGGGCCTACGCCAGGTCCCAAGATGATCCTATGCTATTTTTTAAAAATTAAATTTATTCTTTCTTAATACTTTTATTTGTATTTGATACTCAAATATTTAAATAAAATAACTCAATTCTATAGAATGCATATAATATAAGAAATATCATTTGAACTTATATAATAAATATGCCCCTAATTCTTTAATTATACTTACGAAGCAGATAATATTTAAATATAAATTATAAACTATAAATTTTATAATGCAACCCATATTTTCATATTGAACAAGATTTGTCCGCAATGTTATACGCAAAAATAGTTATAGTTCAATGAAAAATAAAAGATGATTATAACTAAAATTATAGAAAGATAAAAAATCTAAATATGAAACATACAATATTATAATTTTAAAATATTTCTTTTTATGCACCATTCATAGTTATATTACAAAAATAAAATAAAATAGGACGTTAACAAAATAAAAGCTTTATGAGTATGATTTAGTGATCTGTAAATGATATAAACACACTGAACTCAATTTGAAGGTAAAGTTGATGTAACGACATTAAAACAAATCACTATTACTTATTCACCATGGAAATCAAGACGATTAAATAAAAACACTTTTTCCATCATCCGCAATAATTATTGTATTCATTAAGTTCATCATTTTTTCATAAAACATATAAAAGTTTATATATACTATAATATTTTAAAAATAAAATGAATGCCCAATACCTATATATAAAGAAAGAGATAGACATTATAAAAAAATCATAAATATATGAAAATATATTTAGAAAAAATATCATCATATTAAATCTTAAATTATTTTCAATTTCATAAAATTATGCTAAATTATGGATAATATATATTTAATAATGAGTTATCATGATTTACAAAAATGACATAGAGTCACTTTTCAGCTCTGGAATGTTCATTTGGCTCGTCGTATGTCATATAAAATTGTAACAATGATTGAAAATGTTGTCTTTTCAAAGAACAACTACATAAAAATACTAAAATATTTGTTTATATACTATATCTATTTTAAATATTTAATTTATTTAAATCTTATAATATATTTATTTAATTTTAAATTTCAGTAAATTGATAAAATAATATTATAATAATTATAATTAATTAAAATCGAAATTTACATAATCAAAACTAAATATAAGAAGAAGAAAAGAAAAAAGAAAAAAGAAAAAGGAAAAAAGCAAATGAAAAAATAAAAAAGAATTCAAAATAAACCACGTAAATCACAAAAATTGAATGGGAAGAAGTTTTGAAAAATTAATTTAAAAATCTATTTCAAAACCAACCAACTTCAAATTTAAAAAGATAATAACTTTCTCATTTCAAATCAATATTTACATATCATATATCAAACTAAATATCTAGTTAATTTTTTTTAATTTGATATGCATGTTGAATATTATATCATTAGTCAAATTATTCAATTTTTTTAAAATAAGGAAAGGAAGAGAAGAAAAAAAATATAAATATTAGCACTCTCTCTTTTTCCACGCACAAGAGCCCACAATTCATATCTTGCTAGGAGGACGGCAGCAATGAGCTCTTCGCACCGACCTTTTTTCATTCAGCGCGAATGGATGGGAGGGATTCTTCGCTTTCAGGCGCAAGGATCATGTGAAATAGACATTAAAATCTGTTATGAAGAGAAGGTTCACATCACAGAGTCGCATTTGAAGAAAGGAAGAAACGTATCAACATTTAAAATAGCTTAGCTAGTGCTTTAGTTAATATGTCATTGCCACGTGGCAGAGTGTTTAGCTAATTGAAATGTTAGTTAGCACAATAGAGTAACTATAAAAAGGAAGCTACGCAGAGAGAGAAAGCATCTAGAGTCATTTTTGTGAATTGTTTGTTACTGGTAGTTACGCCATTTATCTCAATCATTCAGTTCATCGTCTTCATCGTCTCACCCAATTGCACACGCGCACTTCGATTATTCCTGAAATCTTCTGCAGGTTTATAGTGTTTGAGTTGAGCTAGCGTGGTGGATATGGTAATTGGTGCAAAGGGCCGTGGGTTACGAGTCCAGTCGTAACAATTGGTATCAGAGCATCGATCCGCGCAACGTTGGCGTATGCCGCGAAATAACACTAGAGGTTCAACAAAAATGGAGAAGAGGATCGAGAATTTTGAGGCGCAGCTAGCGCAAATCAGGCAGCAGCAAGTTGAGATGAATCAGTCGGTGATGGATGTCTTCAGACAACAATTTGAGGAGCTGTGGAAGGAAATTAGAGCAGATGGAAAAAGACCAGAGGGAGGAAGTAGAGACGAAGGGGATTCTTCATTTCAATCAAGGTCTGAGCGAGGTAATTCTAATCCTTCTCGATCTAAAATGCCAAAATTTGATTTTCCGAAGTTCAATGGGGAGAACTTTAGGCAATGGGTGAGGAAGTGCAATAAATTCTTTTTATTTAACCCAATGCCTGATCATGAGAAAATATTGACTGTTGCCATGTATATGGAAGGGGTTGCAGATCTGTGGTACTTAGAATATATAGAAGAGAGGGTAGATATAAGTTGGAATGAGTTTGTTACTCTGGTGATGGAAAGATTTGCAAATGTAGAGGGGAAAATTTAATTGCTCAATTTAACAAGCTAAAACAAGAGGGGAATGTTCTGAACTACACCATGCAATTTGAGGAATTAAAAGCCTTCATGTTGAGTGCTAATAGGAATCTTACTGAGGAGTATTTTGTGCAGAGCTATTTGAGTGGGTTGAAGGAAGAAATAGCTAGAATGGTAGAAATGTTCAATCCAAATACACTCTCTGCAGCCATTCAGTTAGCAAAGATGTCACACCCCAAAACTCAAATAAATAGAAAATGGGGAAATGACGGGAAACCTTACTCATTCAGGAGAAAATAGGGAAAATAAATCCCAACATTTGACAAAACCCTATTTTAGAAAGAGAAATAATAGGTAATGTCATTTCGGATAATAACATAAAGTTAGTCTCCAGATCAAAAGTTTAGTTTCGTGCTCGATAACAACCAAACAAAAGGCATCAAGCTAAGCAGAAAGAAGAATTAGGAGTTCAAGCTCCACATAAAACGACATTAGATAATATAACACGCCTTATGTTTTGGAATATTTAGAAAACGAGATAGTGGCTAGTCATTCAACGAAGTCAAGATTTTGGAGTAGAACCACAGCCTCACTCTGTCCGTCAAGACCACCGCTTAACACGAAAACATTTAAAAGATTTTTGGTGAGTACTAATGTACTCGATGGGCATTGCATTTATAAATAGTTTGCAAAATTTTCAAACATATTATCCATGCTCAACAAGATGACTTAGAAGGTTTTAAAACCAAAAGCCACTTCTAAGCATACCAAAACATTCTTTCATTTTGTGCGCACGCTTTACACGTTCTCATCATACTTTATGATCCGGGACCTCTAGCCACCGCCGGATCCATTATCTCCCATTATTTGACCCCAGACTTAATCCCGTCAGTCGACCGGGCGCTATCCAACAGGTCACATAATTGAAACCATGAAACCGTGCTTGAACACATCCACCAAGCACCGCTTATAACTCCTCTTTCTTTAGTTAGCACACGATGGTGATCAACCCACCGCGCTACCAACAACGTGTACACAATCCTCAAACGACGTTTTAGGTCAGTTTGAGAATCTCGATCGATCTTCAAAGAGCATTAAACAGATAGAGACGTGCATAAAAATATTTTCATGGATAATAAGCAGTTCATAAAGCATTTAAGAGTTTATATAACTCGAAATACATTTCTGAAAATAAAGCCCACCTCGATAGGCCAAAGCCTGAAGAATCAACTGTTAAATTTCATCTCAGGAAAAGCAACGCTAATCTCCTTGGTCAACAAAACCTACAAGATAAGCTAATCTTAATAGGTCTCATAAGTCTAACCTTAAGTCTAAGGTAACGGAAGGCTACTATTTTTTGATCACTAGCCCGGGTTTATAAAATTTCAAAGTAAATCTGAAAAACCAATTTCTCGACTAAGGGCACCAACAATACCCTTGCTTGTCTTTTATTTAAAAACTTAATTTGATTTTGAAAATCAAATTGTCAAAATACATTTATTGCAAAAGTATATAAACTTTAGTTTATTTCAAATAAACTACTCTCATACCGTAAACATATAAACAAGTAATACATAAACGTAATAATACTTATTACGCAAATCATAAATCATAAAATTTTATTCATCGAGAGTCTATAAATTTCTAAAAGAATTAACCAAAATGAATTGAACGTTCTCATTAGTCAACAAATAATATAATCACTTTAATATAATTTCAAAGTTAATTAAACCAAAATTTAAGGTTCAAGTTAACAACCTATCATAATTAAATAATTTCAGCTTAACTAAACCCAACATAATTAATTAACAAGCCTATGAATTTAATTAATTCAAGCCCATAGGATAATTAATTCAAGCCCAACATAAAAATAAATTAGGCCCATTGAACAAAACAAACTTAAGCCCAACCTCAACAAATAAATAAATAAAAGAAATAAAAAGAAAAAGAAAAAGAAAAAGGAATACTATCAAAATCTCTCTCTAGACTCTTAATCACTCTCTCTCTCTCTCGTACACACCCCCCTTCCCAGAATCCCCAAATTCAGAAACCTCCCCTCTCTTCCTCCTTATCCCCTTCCCCTTCTCCTCTCACTCTCGGCCTCTCTCTCAAACCAGAACACCTTTCCCTTTTTCCTCTCATATTATCTCTCCTCCTCTGTAAACTCACGCACACACATCACAACACAACCTCATACTCTCTCTCAAAACAATTGGAAACCATCTCTGCCCTTTCTCTTCTCCTCCCTTCTCCTTCTTCTTCACGCCGCCGCCGTCGCTTGTGCCGATTTCGACGACCTCGCGGTGGCAGCCACCCTCCTCGTCTCATTTCTCTCTTTCTCATCTCCCCCAACCCTCTTCTCCTCACACCTCTCCTGTAGTTCTCTATCTCTCCCAAAAGCAGGACCTCCCCTTTATCCATGCAAAGGAAAGTAAAAATCATCCTCCCCCTCTTCTTCTCGCTACCGCCGCTGCAGTGGCCGGATTCCGGCAACCATCGAGCCGACCAGCCACCCCTTTTACTCTCGCCTCCCTCTCCCCCCCTCGCTCAGACCCATCTCTCATCGCTAACGGGCACGGGCCGCCGCCGTGCAACCACCAGCCTTTCTCCCTCGCCTCACCTCGCGAATGGACAACAGCTCTACTGCTGTTATTGTCCCGACGCCGCCTCCTCACCCAACAGCCATAACCCACAGCATTAAAACGCTACTCACACGCACCCAAGTACAACGGGAAGCATAAGGCAAAAGTAAAAGTTTTTAATCCTTTTATTTACTTTGTTCTGATGACCAAGTTTTAAGCTACTTAGCCTATATATAAACATAAATGTATTTGTTTTGGTTTTGGCGTGAATGTGTAGGATGGTGATATATGTGTTCTAATGTCAAGTTTGTAAGAGTTTGTAAGAGTTCTTGTTTCTGTAATTTCTCACAAGTTGATGTGTTCTTTTAGTCAAAAGAGTGGTCTGTTTACAGAAAGTAGATATAATCTTATATCTTCAAACTTTGCAGATTTTATCAACGTGAATGAGAGAACTGTATTTGTACTGTTGTGAATGAGAAAGCTTTATCTTTCTGAAGTGTTGGTATTTGAGTCAGAGACGACACCTTTGTAGCTTAAAAGTGTTGGGATTTCGTTGCTTGGGCTCGAAAGACAGGTGCTGGAAAGAAAGAAGAAAAACAGAAAATGTAATCAACTTTCAAGCTTAAAGTGAAGGTAAAAAGAAGAGAATGATCTCAGGAGAATTGAGGAGAGAATTTACCGTTTGGTAATCTGGAGCTGGGGCAAGAATTTTTTTGTTAAGGAGTGAAGGTTTTTAAAGAGGTAAAATGACAACGTGGAAGAATAGAAAACCGTAAACTTCTTAAACCTCATTTAGTTAATTAATAATCATTAAGAAAATATCTGGTCAATTAATTTTGGGCTCTGCTACTAAATACTCGTCTCTAACGTAGACCATAAACTTAACTATAAAAGTCCCATGGCCCAATAGTTAATTAATCTAGAAAATGAGCTTATGAAATCATTCAAAAATTCTGCCTGCTATTAAAAAGGGCTAACTGTTCATTGAATTCTTTGACAAATAAAATTTCCAAGCTTATTTCAAAAGAAAAATTGAAAATTAATATATCAAAGCTCATAATTTTAGCTTCATACAAATTCAATATCTCAATGTAAAAACAAATTCATATAGTGACATAATGATATTTAATTTTATATGCTAGCATACAAAATTGAATAAATCAACTTTTTTTTTAAAGAACTTTTTAATCCTTTATTGAAATTAAAACATGTTCTCAAAAATTTTCTCCGGGCGAGAATCGTCTTGAATAAATTCTAAGTTTCAAAATTTCTCGTAAAATTTTATCGAGAAAAACGGGATATTACAAAAGAAGTAAGAATTACTGATAACTTCTTTGGGGAGAGGACCTAAAAGTTTTAATAGAAATGGGTATAATCAAGGGGAGCAGTTTGTAAAAAAATTAGCAGATGATGTTGCTCAAAAAAGAGAGGGTCAGAATGGGCAGAGTAATGTTGTACCGTTTAAAAAGCTGAGCCCCGAGGAAATAGAGATAAGAAGGAAGAAAAATCTATGTTTTAAGTGCGATGAACTATATCAGCCTGGACATAGATGCAAAAGGCTTTTTGCTATAATCTGTGAACAAGATCATGAGGAGAGTGATGAATTAGTATTGCAGGAATTGAGTTCAGATGAGGAAGAGTATCACATATCAGTTCATGCTCTAGCTGGTCAAGTAGCCTCAGACAGTATCAAAGTAATGGGAAAAGTGGGAAAACATCATATCAATGTACTCATTGATACGGGTAGTACCCATAGTTTTTTAGATGCAATGTCTGCTCGGAGGTTGGGATGTGAATTGGAATTTACTAATCCTTTAAACGTCACAGTAGCAGATGGAGGCAAACTAGAATGTAACACAAGATGCCCAAAGCTCGAGTGGGAAATGGGAAGCTGTAGGTTCAGTGCAGCCTTGAGAATCCTAAAATTGGGGGTTGTGATATGGTGATAGGTGTGGATTTGTTGAGACAACTTGGACCGATTACATTCAATTTTGATGAACATAATGTCAGGTTTAGAAAATGAGGGAAAGAAGTGGTGTTGCAAGGGATTATACAGGAGGTGACTTTGAAAATAATCACTGGGAAACAATTTAGAAATGCATACAAAAAAGGAAAAGGGGCCTTATTTAGATGCCTATGCATGATCTCTGCGGATGAAATTATGGCTGAATGTAAACCTCCACCTGAGATTCAACCTCTCATCTCAAAATATATCCATATTTTTGACAAACCTACCCAACTACCACCCCATAGAGTCCATGACCATAACATACCACTGAAACCCGATACCCAACCCTTTAAACAAAAGCCATACAGGTACCCCTATTTGCAGAGGTTGGAAATTGAGAAATTAGTCTTGACTATGTTGGATTCGGGAATAATCCAGCCTAGTACTAACCCATTCTCTTCACCAGTTTTATTAGTCAAGAAAAAAGATGGCACTTGGAGATTTTGTATAGATTACAGAAAACTTAACTCCATGACTATAAAGGATAACTTCCATATCCCATTGATTGATGATTTGCTGGATGAGCTAAGGAGTGCTACTGTATTTTCTAAGGTGGACTTGAGGGCAAGATACCACCAAATTAGGATGAATCCCAATGATACTCATAAGACTACTTTCGTTACGACTAGTGGCTTATATGAATTCAAAGTGATGCCCTTTGGGCTCACTAATGCTCCAGCCACTTTTCAATCCTTGATGAATTCAGTCTTTAAGCCTTACTTGGGTCGTTATGTGCTAGTCTTCTTCGATGACATATTAATCTACAGTTCCACCATGGAAGATCACATAAGCCATTTAGAGTCTGTTTTCCAACTGTTATCAGAAAATCAGCTGCTAGCCAAAGCATCTAAATGCTCATTTGGAACTAAACAGGTGGAATATCTTGGTCATGTGATTGGGGATAAGGGGTTTCAGCTGATCCTCACAAAATTCAAGCCATGGTTGATTGGCCTCAGCCAAAATCTGTAAAAGCTTTACGAGGATTCTTAGGTTTGACGGGCTACTATAGAAAATTTGTAAGGCATTACGGGATTTTAGCCAAACCATTAACTGAATTGACAAAGAAATGTCAGTTTAAGTGGTCACTTGAGGCTGAAGATGCTTTTCAACAATTAAAAACAGCCATGGTAACTACTCCGGTTCTACGTTTACCTAACTTCAGTCTACCTTTTACGTTGGAGACGGATGCTTGCTATAATGGATTGGGGGCTGTGTTAATGCAGGAATCTCACCCTTTGGCTTATATTAGTAAAGCATTGGCTACTAAAAACTTGGGTTTATCTATATATGAGAAAGAATTCTTAGCTATCATACATGCTACTGAAAAATGGCGAGCCTATTTGCTACATGGTCAGTTCATTATTAAGACGGACCACCAGAGTCTTAAGCACCTACTGGAGCAGAAAATATCTACACCCGTGCAACATAAATACTTGACTAAGCTTTTGTGGTTTGACTACAAAATTGAGTATAAAAAAAGCGTGGAGAATAAGGTGGCTGATGCCCTATCTAGAAGGGATCAGATTGACTTCGAGTGCAATGTTGTAACTGTGTTCAAGCTAGCTTGGGTGGGAGAGATACATAAAAGTTATGAGTCTGATGCAACTGCTCAAGAGGCTATTACTGAATGTGTCACCACTCCATACAACCTCTATTATTTCTCATATTCTGATGGTTTATTGCGGTTCAAAGGCAGATTATATGTGGGGTCTAATGGGGATATCCGAACGAAGATGATCAATTATTTTCACGCTTCAAATTATGGTGGACACTCCGGCATCAATGCCACATATCAGAGGTTGTACTCAACGTTTTGCTGGCCAGGAATGAGAGAGCAGATTCAGGCTGTCGTAGCTCAATGCCAACCATGTCAGCTCAGTAAACATGAGACTACTCGTACCCCAGGCCTCTTGCAACCATTACCTGTCCCTGCACAAGCTTGGCAACACATCATTATGGACTTCGTAGAAGGTTTGTCTCTTTCCCATGGTCAAAATTCTATTTGGGTTGTTGTCGATAGATTCACTAAATATGCTCATTTCACTGCCTTGCGTCATCCCTACACATCATCTCACATTGCACAAAAATTCATTGATGTCGTCTATAAATTGCATGGTCTGCCAAAAAGTATTATTTCAGATCGAGATAGGATTTTTACTAGCCAATTTTGGAAAGAGATTATCTCATTACTAGGAGTCAAACATCATCTAAGCACCGCCTATAACCCCCAAACCGATGGTCAAATTGAGAGAGTCAATCAATGTTTGGAGTCATATCTTCGTTGCATGTGCAGTCAATCACCCAAAACATGGTCCATTTGGTTGTCTTTAGCTGAGTTTTGGTATAATACTTCATTTCATAGTACTCTAACCATCACTCCGTTTGAGGCATTGTATGGATATAAGCCTATACCTCTGGCTTTGTATTCATATATGCAGCCCACTGTTGTTGGGGTTGAGGCTTCATTGCAGGATAAAAGAGATATTCAACTGCAGCTTCAGAAATTGCTCCATCAAGCTCAAGACCGCATGCGAGCTACTGCCAATCGCCATCGAAAAGCTCGAGAGTTTCAAGAAGGCGACTGGGTGTATCTCAAACTGAAGCCGTACAGACAATCTTCACTTTGCTTACATAAATTTTGGAAGCTCAGTCCCAGATATGCAGGTCCATTTCAAGTTCGTAGGCGCATCGGTCTCGTTGCTTATGAACTCAACCTGCCACCATCTTCTAAACTTCATCCAGTTTTCCATGTGAGTTATTTGAAGAAAGGTGTTAAGCCCAATGACAGAGTGAGCCCTACACTACCGGAATTCAATGATGATGGTCGTGCATTACTACAACCTGTTGCCGTGTTAGCAAGGCGCATCATCAAATGCAATAACAACCCGTCTGCCCAAGTCCTAGTCCAATGGGCCCATCTACCAGAAGAGAAAGCGACGTGGTAGGATTACCAGGAGATTCAAGCCCGCTACCCGCAGCTGATGGCTTGAGGACAAGCCATTTGTCAAGGGGGAGCCATTATTATGAAGAGAAGGTTCACATCACAGAGTCGCATTTGAAGAAAGGAAGAAACGTATCAACATTTAAAATAGCTTAGCTAGTGCTTTAGTTAATATGTCATTGCCACGTGGCGGAGTGTTTAGCTAATTGAAATGTTAGTTAGCACAATAGAGGAACTATAAAAAGGAAGCTACACAGAGAGAGAAAGCATCTAGAGTCATTTTTGTGAATTGTTTGTTACTGGTAGTTACACCATTTATCTCAATCATTCAGTTCATCGTCTTCATCGTCTCACCCAATTGCACACGCGCACTTCGATTATTCCTGAAATCTTCTGCAGGTTTATAGTGTTTGAGTTGAGCTAGCGTGGTGGATATGGTAATTGGTGCAAATGGCCGTGGGTTACGAGTCCAGTCGTAACAAAATCATTATATGCAAGAAACATAAGCTGTGAACCCCTTACTTTTTTCTGCCTATAATACTTGTTAACCTCGCTATGACAGCACAAATTAATGAACAAACCGTAACACATCACCATTTGAAACCATTGATTTTGTGCAATGTTGTCTCTTAACACGAAATATTGCGGTAAAAGATCGATACAGTCAACTCCAATCCCATGAACTTGGCTATTTCACACCCTATTGTACCCATTAATGACAAAGGGAAAAGTGGATACTGCCATTCAAATTATACATTTTCTAATTTTTACAGCGACAAAACATATGTAGCTTCGTGTAAGTTTGTAGTATTGATGGAAACACCAAGCCGGGGGAATACAACAAATGGGGAACTCCAGATAATGAAGATTATATTAAAAAAATACGGGAATTCATTCACCAAAAAGCTTAAGCATTCACTTTCCCCAAATGTTGTTGTACGACTCAACAAAGCAATATGTGCTTAATCACTAGTTTAGAACCCTAGCAAATGTTAATCAGTTTTTTCTTTGTTGTAAATACATGGAACAAATACGTATACTAACCTATCAAACTCGGATGTAACCCGAAGCGTTGGCGGCGATGCAGGGATTCGATGACGTTCTGACGAGTCCTGCGCCTCGAGTTTATGTATCGCAATGAGTACAGAAGGAGAGATTGGGACGGGCGGCGACACCGCTTGTTCAATCACCCTTATGTTGCCGCTTGACAAGATGGGGAAGGACAATAGAGGGAAGGATTTTAATCCTATGCCATTGTTGCATATATGAGGGATGTACAGAAGGTTTTCGTGCCCGAGAAGGGTTTCCTGCTCGTCAATGCCCGTTTTGGGTGCATTCGAAACTGTGATTTGCTTGTTGCTTTAGTTTTGGTAAGGGTAATTTAGTCATGTTGTAAGTTAATCATACCAGATAACTTGTCTATCAAACATGTATGTTAATTTATCCAGGTTTATATCACATATACCAAACGATGAGATTGCGTACCAATCTCATTAATAAGCTAACAATCCATCTATACGGCATTTACATATCCCTCGTACCAAACGACTCCTAAATAAATAAATTGATAGAAAATGTGATCTTGATTTCACTCAATTCACAAAATTGCCACTCAAACCAATTTGCAATCAATTGTAAATTGACAACTTCTTTTTTAAGTATATACATATATTTGGTTCCTTTTTAAGTTCAAAAATTATATGATTTTTGTTATATAATAATAATAATAATAATAATAATAATAATAATAATAATAAATTATTCAATTGAGTCTTAGGTGGCTCAAGTGGGCCGATATCATAACTCAGATAGAGATAGCAGTGGATCCTAGATCAGGTACATATTCGTAGATCCAGATCCATTTTTTAGGATCCGGATCTTCAAAAAATAGGATCCGACAGATCTGGACCGAATCCGGACCATCCCTTTAAAATCTAGATCTGGATCTGGATATTGATTTCTGAAATCCAGATCCGGCCCATGAATCCATATATATGTAATTTTATTTTATTTATAAGTATATTATATTATTTTTCTTTCTAGTCGAAGTTAGATAAACTAGGTTATAGAATTGGATGGTAGATCAATGAAATTAGAAAATTATACATTGATTTTGAAAAACAAATTGTATATGAATTAGATACGAGTGTTCTATTTGCTAAGATATGTGTGCTACTTCGATTCCTATTGTAATATTATTTGCTTTCATGAAAATAAAAGTAAATTTATAACTAATATCTTATTGTATAGTGATTATTGTAGAAAATTTTAAATAATTATTATAGTGTTATTGTATATTTAGATTATTATTATGATGTCACTATGAGTTATAGTTGATTTATGATTATTTTAGAATAGAAAATATGTAGAATTGGGTCTAGGACCCTTGACCATGCGAATCTCATGGATCTGGCTATGGATCTAATTTTTTTAGATGCGATGGATCTGGACCGGATCTTGACTATATCAATAAAAATCAGATCTGGATCTGAACCTAACAAGATCCTATTCATTATCATCCCTAAGCTCAAGGGTGTTGGGCTTGAGTTAGACCTAGTCTTAAAATAAAAAGGTTTTTGGCTCCTTAAGAGTAGGTGATCCGGGCAAGCCCAATTCAACTGGGGTCACTAGAGATGGCAATGGATCCCGAACCCGATCCAGATCCGTGGATCCAGATCCATTTTTCAGGATCTGGATTCTCAAAAAATTGAACTCGATAGATCTGGACCGGATCTGGATCCTACTCCCATATTTCGAATCTGGATCTGTGATTTAGTTTTGGAGACCCAAATCCGATCCAAATCACCATTCAGATCCATTTAGTTTTATATATATATATATATATATATATATATTATGATTAAATACATAACCCCAACTTAAAACTCTTCAATTTCCTTTTTCAAATTCCCCCAAAATAAATATGCTCTCAATTTCATTTCAAATTCTCTCAATTATGTATCAATCGACATTCACGGGGGGTAGCGCCACTTATACCACCGACGATCGAGTTGTTTGTTGTTTCCTACTGTATAGTAAATTTGTAACTAACGTCTTCCAATATAGTGATAATTATATAAATTCTAAATAATTATTGTAATATTATTGTCGATTTAAATTATTATGGTGTTACTGTGAATTATAATTTATTTAGAATTTATTTTAGAAACGAAAACATATAGATCCGGGTTTAGACTCCGGACCATGTGGATCTTATTGATTTGGATCTAATTTTTTTGGACCCAATGAATTTGGATCGGATCCGAAGCAAAGCAAAAAAAATCGGATCTTGATCTGGATCTAACCAGATTCGATCCAGATCCGACTCATTGTCATCCCTAGGGGTTACTCAATCCATATGGGGCCTGGTGGTCAGCCCTACCCAGTTGACATCTCTATTAGTTAGGCATATGTAATTCTCTGTCCACTTTTGATTTTTCACTTTGAGTTCCACTTTCAATTTTATTTTTGGTTTCAATCATTTTTCTTTTAATATTCTAGTTCATATGGATTCAACTTTATTATGGAAAGTCATCCGTACACTTGATACGTGTTTAAAAACAAATGAAAAAAGTCTGTTATGTCTCAAAGAAATGATACATCTAATTGAAGTCCATGTATTACACTAGGGGTGAGCATTCGGGCGATTCGGTTCAAAATCGAATTGAACCCGAAAATCGAAAACCAAATTTTTTTAAAAATCCAAACCGAACCGAACCGTTTTATATATCCAAACCGAACCGAAACCGAACCGAAATATTCGGTTTGGTTCGGTTCGGTTCGATTTTAACCGAATTTAAATTATAATTAATATAAGTATTATAATATTTATAATATATATATATATATATTATAATTATATATATATATATAATATTAACCAATTTAAATATTAATAATATAAATAACATAAATAACATATATATATATATATATATAAAAATAAAAATTAGGGCGATTCGGTTTGAAACCGAATTTTTTTTCCCAAACCGAAACCGAACCGAATTAATTTCGGTTTCAAGATTTTGAAATCGAACCGAACCGTTTTATTGTACAAACCAAACCAAACCAAACCAAACCGTTAATTTCGATTCGGTTCGATTTTTCGGTTCGATTCAGTTTTTGCTCTTCCCTATATTACAAATCGGAATAATATTCAAAACTACAAGACTTAACTTTTGGATACAGAAACTGGGCGCCAACTCCATATAACTAGTGCAAACCATGCACCAACATTTATTCTTTTGGAAGTAGAAGATTGCAATTAATGATAGATCAACAATTTTAGTGCACCAAACTAGGGAAGTGAATCTATATAAAGCGAGAGGTAAGTTGAATACAGTCGAGGGAAAATTCTATAGAACATTTAGATGTATATTAATAAAATATTATCATGTGAGAGAGAATGTAATACACTTACATGTTCTATGTAAATTTTATACGGTAGAGGTAGATCAAACAATTTTTTTAAGGGAAATTGAATCTATACAAATAGCTATTTTAGATACCATCGAGGTAAGTTGAATATATATAGCATTTAAGTACACACATATATGTGGTTTTCATATATAAAATAATTATTTTAGATAACAAAACTGTCAAACTAGTCAAAAATTTATACAGTACTCATTTTTTGTGTTTGTGGTCTAAAATATATTTTTCATTTATTTGTGATAGCTGATAGGAATTGGACGGTTCGTACCAGTTTTAGGCCCAGATTCTTTAGTTTTAAAATTTTGATATTAAATTGATAAAATAATTCTGATTTTGCACGTATATCTTACGTCATGTCAATTTTTACTTTCGACGATTTTGTCAATGAATTTAACATATACATATTTAGGGACGGAATACGTTGGGCGCAGGGGTCCATGGATTTTTTTTGGAAAAAAGTCTTAGTATTCTAAAGCTGTAAATATTACAATGATCTTATCTAGCCCAATTGGGTAAATTGCACATGCTTCAGTGCATTAACCCGAGTTCAAATCTTGGCAGCATTAACCCGAGTTCAAATCTTGGCAGAGGCGTGAAGCCATGTTTTTTTTATTTCTGTTTCTTTTCTCTCTCCCATTATATACTATATTTTTAGTTATACTTTCACCTATTTTTCATCATCTGTTTCGAAAATTGGAGTATTGATTCTCATCATCTGTTTCAAATCCTATTTTTCTTGTATTCAACTAAATAATAATTATCTCATTAACAATTAATTATCATTGATTAAGGTAATTTGGGTGCAAGTTTTTTTAGTAATATGTGTGCAAAAGATATATAATAAAAATATGAGGGAGTATTTTTTTTTCTCTTCCCTACTAATTTATTATCTTCTTTTTTATTTAATTTATCCAATTTTTAAAATCTTTCTCCTTTTTTGTGCTCTTATTTTTTTATCCAATTTATTTTATGTTGATAAAATAAAATATATATGCAAATAATAAATCTTATATATGAATTAATATGATCAATAAAATTTTTATAAAGATTATGATAAACTTATTCTGACATAAACAACAATTGAAGACATCCAAGTTATTTGAAATATCATTTTAAGCCCTAAAGATGTTGCTAATGATAGAGAAATCAAAATATAACTTTGTTTAATATTTTAGAATTATTTTAGAAACATAAGTGTTGATACATCTTTATTATCACAAGTTCTTTTTTCGAAAGTCTAAGAATACAATTTACCGTTCTTTATCCAACATTATGTCAAATAAGTATCATTTTAGTCCAACTCTAAACTACCTTGAAATTTTAAATATTATGTAGTTATCATCATATTTTATTCTAATCATACACATTTTATGTAAAGTTATTCACTTACACCAATTTCCATACAAGTACGAAAATACATCATTTCGATGCAAAATCCATATCAAAATGATGTTAAACATTGGATTTGCTCTTTTTGTTCACGTCATGAGATGATCACGCTTTTTAATTTTTTTAACATTGTCATATAATTCAAATACTATTAAACTATTATTAAAATTGTTATAATTAGTGTTTTTTTTTAAATTACACTTATAACTTCTCAAATTTATAATTATTTGGGCCCCCCAGAAAAATATGTTTGGCTCCGTCACTGAACATATTATTGGAATATAATTTATAGTATGAAATATTTTAGAACGAATTGGACTAAATTTGAAATATTTTAGAATATTTACCCTAATTATTATTGTGCAGTTGACTTCAGTCTAAATCTACCAATCCCACTATGGCATAAAAGTTTATGCTTGAGTTTTGTCGCGTCAAGACTCACTTCGAGACTTTTGTTTTAGTCAAAGCATTACGAATTCTGCATAAATAGCTGGGTCTAATAATGTAGAGACATCCACGTTGATGCTCCGCTAAACAAAATAAAATTTTATAGTTGTTTGTGTCATAATGTCATCTTGAAATATTGCCATAGTAATATTTTTCTTTTGAGAGATAATATAAAGTAAGAACGATTTAATGTAAATTACTAGTTGGGTGAATGGAGCGATTAGGTGGGATTGGTAAAAGATAAGTAAAATGTTAAATATTTGTGAGTTAGGTCGAAATAGTTTTTCGAGTTTGTATTTCTTGCTTTGCCAGAATTTTGTATTATACTCTATTTTATTCATGGAATTTATTTACTCATTTAAAAAGAATATTAAATATTTATGAAAGTGAGGAGGGAGAGGGAATTTACTAAATTAGGAAATGAGAGATCCGCCACCACCGACACATATTATAATTTGTGACAGCGGTGGTTTAGGTGAGAGAGACCGTGACGTAGGTATTGTACAATAATTTCATTATTACCGGTACTTTTCTTTTTTTCTCTAATTTTTCTCCCTAGGGAGAATATAAGAAAATAGTATCCCATTTTTATTAATTAATACTTCTACCAGAAACTTTTCATTTTTATAGCGAAGTACTTTCAATGAAAACTTTCATATTGCTGTACTGTAAGTAATCTAATTAGTGCAGTTGGTGATTTTATAACTAAGATGTTATACATTTAAATCGACAACGAATAATAGTTCCAAGTATCTGATAAAGAGTAGATTTAAATTTTCCCATTTAAAAAGTGGGTACTGCCCGTCGAGATAGGATAGGCATAAAAACAGAGAGATTTTATTTATAAAGCATTAATAATAATAATAATATAATAATAATAATAATAATAATTAGTCCCTAATAACATCTACGCAATTCTATTTTATTAGAATGATATTATACCACTATCAATGAATATTAGTTTCAAGTAATGGTAACTTACTTGTGGTATGAAAACTTATGATTATCTATCTTACGAGACGGAGGGACCGTTTACCTTTATATTTGTAACAAAAATAAATGAAAATGAATATTTTATGCTTTGCGATCTTTTCCCCTGCAACCAAAATATGTTCAAAGTGATATCAAGGTAGAAGGAAATATTAAATACCCGTCCGATATGTGATCAAAATTTAGGCGTAATTATCTCAAATAAAAATAAAATTGCATCCAATCCGGATCATATATTTTAAACACGTGAATGCACGAGAATTTGATACGCAACATTCCATTTTATGCAGGGACAAAATGGGAAGGGTTTCAGCGGGCACGGGCACGAGATAGGGGCGTCCAAGGGCGCGGATCACTACAACAAAACACAAAACCTGCATATAAAATAACAAAATACTGTATGTTGGCCAACGACCGCTAGAAGCATGTTGGGTGCATGTGCATGCCATAAAACACAACCATGCATATAAAATCACAGAAACATACATGTTGGTGAACAGACGCAGTGAGTGCGCGAGCGAGCGCGAATTGGTGTGCATTTCCAGAATGCTTTAAAATCGCGACTCATATGCATGTTTATGTTTAATTACATGCATGTTTGTGTTCATTTATATGCATAAGTTCATTCAACTATATACATGGTTTGTTTTATGTTCACATAACAAATCAAATTATTAATATACTATCTTTTACCCAAATCATCGGAAAAAAATTGAAAAAATCTCTATCATATGATCTATGAGATGAATGGATGAGATTAAATACTATATAGTACTTAAGACTCGGGTACTATATAGTCATTGAACTCCTCTAATTAATATATATATATATAGAGAGAGAGAAAATGATTCATATATATAAAAATAAATTATAATATGAGAAATCAATTTGCACTATTGCCCTTATTATTATTTAAGATCATCATATCATCACTATAATCTATAAAGGGCATGATCATAAGAAAGCATAATTATTAAGTATTAACAGAACAAAGTATTATTGTACATATGAAAAATATCCTTTTTTTTGCATGCAAGTAGTTTTATTCATAAGGTTTTAATGAAACCACCCATATATCTTTTGTTATAGAACGGATGGGAGAGCCTATTAACAGGATCGAACTTACATGGTCTTGTTAGGTTTTTTTACTCCCCTCTCTCACTGAGTGAGCGCGACTAACTTCAGTATGTCTATGGATTTTGTGATTTGTGTATATTTATAAATTTATTTATCTACCAAAACAGCATGTTATGTATGAAAATATATTGTTCCTACATTCATGCACTAGTTAGGGATCATTAAGGGGGTGTTTGACTAAGCTTATTTTAGAGAGCTTAAAAGCTCTAAGAGCTTAAAAGATGTTTCAAGAGTTTATAATAAGTAATGTCTCAAGAGCTTATAAGTTGTTAAACGTTTGGATAATTGATCTTATAAGCTAGAGAAAGAATCGTGAGTTAGAGAGAGAAAATCATAGTTAAAGAGATAAAATTGATGAGATATGAAGTTGATAGTGTATGTTTAGGAAATAACGAACTATAATAAGGCTACTTTGGTAAATTCATGGCTGCTTTTAAAATTATGAAAAAATAAGTTAGGGTCGACCAACTTATTTTTAGGGGAGCTTATAAACTGTTGGAGCTTATTTTCACAGCTTATAAGCTGTTTATGAACTTATTTTATCACACTTTGTAACAGTTTATAAACTTATAAATAACTTATAAGCTATTTTAAAGAGCTTATAAACTCAACCTAAGAGGGTGTTTGGCTAAGCTTATTATAGAGAGCTTATAAGATGTTTCAAGAACTTATAAGAGGTAATGTCTCAAGTGCTTATAAGTTGTTAAAGTATTTGGATAATTGATCTTATAAGATAGAGAAAGAATCATGAGTTAGAGAGAGAAAATCATAGTTAGAGAGATAAAATTGACGAGATGTAAAGTTGATAGTGTATGTATAGGAAATAACGAACTATAATAAGGTTATTTTGGTAAATTCATAGTTGCTTATAAGTGTAGGGAAAACGTATGTTAACCCTCGCCCCGAGGATCCATCTTGGGTGTTTAATTCACCATACATTGATTATAAACCTAGCATGCGTCTATATAATTAAATCGCAACACGTTGGGGTTTTCACGTGTTTACCTTTGGATCTGAAGAGGTCGATGGAACGAGATGAACAGATCGAATGGATCGGACTCGTGCTTTGACCTTCTGGACTGTATCCCGGTTGCCCAATCTCCAACGTCGAGTGAGGACGATCTATGAAGAATGCTTCGGAAAATCACCCAATGCTCTCTCTTCACAACTTTCGAAAATCTCTCTCAACACTATGAGGGGGCCGAAAATATGTGTGGGATTAATGAGCATTAACCTAGACTTTATCTCATACCTTATATTTATAATGCACTACCTTAATCCCATATGGAAATTACCATAATCCTATATGGAATATTACCATAATCTTAGGATTATTTCCATACTCTGGGATTATTTCCATACTCTCGGGATTATTACCATAAACTTATATGGAAAGGATCTATGCATATACCATAAATATAATATTATCCTTGTGGGATAAAGAGAATAAAATCTTGTCTTAGAGAGCATAGATGGGCGCCGATTTTCATACAAGCTAAAGGGCACGGATGGGCCGACCGGGATCAAATGCAAGGAATAAAGATGGGCCTCAAATAAATTAATTATCTTATGTTCAAATTTCGAACATAAATTAATTTATAAACATTCGATCATGCCACTAGAGAAAGAATGTTGACTTACCCTTTATTACCGAAGTTGAGTCGGGCTTGCACTTAGACATTACGAATCCCGTATTTAAGATATCGAGCGTCCATTAATCATTTATAGCAATCATTGCTTAAACGATTAATAACTTCATTTCCTTAAGTAGTACCACTCAACCTTATTATTGTACTTGAGCTAACTCAACTGCGGGGTTTAGTACAATAAACCTTTGAGCTCCTTAAGGGACGTCATCATCCTAAACGGATACGGTGACTCGACTGAGATAACTAGCGTGACATACAAGATCGCCACCACCCAAGATGCGGAGAATCTTGGGTTAGAACATATAACCTCACTCATAACAAGTCAAAGTGATGGTCGACCTCATACTCACCTAATACCTTATCGAGGTTTAGATCATCGTAAGTCACCGAGATCTTGGTTCTTCACGACGGTCGAAAAGAAGAACACATCTCACCGTGATCCTTCATACGTCGAGACGTATCAAAGATAGACAAGCAACTAAGTCAAGTCACTTCTTATCTATCTGCGGCCTAAACCGACAACTCGTCCTTAAGTCGTCTCGGTGTGAAACTTTTATATCTCATTAAGCTTGACCAATCATACGGACACGTGATCTTGTACACCGTATGATCTAACTTATATATGAGATAAGGGACACAGATATATGCAATCAAGTATTCAAATCGGATAGGAGATTGTAATAGTGGTAAGGAAACATTGTATACAAGCTCAACCAAACCGCTTTCAAGATACAACCAACAATCTCCCACTTATACTAAAGCAAACTTTAGTATACAATGTGTCTTTCTACTAGCTATTACAAACAACCATCACTTTGCTTCTCCCACTTATACAAAAGTTCCTTTCTAAGTGGGTGCCATCAGCGCAATCCAGTCCTCTAACGTGTCCATCGTAGACTTTTTGCGGAGCTCTTCGTGAATGGATCCGCTAGATTTTCCGTCGTATCAATTTTTTCAATCAAGACGTCACCTCGTCTAACGATTTCTCGTATGACATGGTACTTTCTCTCTATGTGTTTTGTCGCTTGTGGGTCCGTGGTTCCTTCGAGTTTGCCATCGCACCGAGTTATCACGATGAACTATGATACTCTTGGGCAAACCGGTACCACACCTAGATCCATGGTGGTTCTTGAACCATCTGACCTCCTTAGAAGCCTCCGGCGGCTACATATTCGGCTTCCATGGTAGAGTCCGCAATGCATCGCTTTGCACTCCATGAGATACGGCTCCACCTCCCAGGTAAACACATAGCCGAGGTTGACTTTTTCTCATCACGGTCGACTTGGAAATCCGTGCAGATAACCCAAAGGCATTAGACTATCTCGCATGGTAAACTAGCTTTATAATCTCGAGTCCTTTTCGGTGCTTGGTATATGCTTCTCGCGATCAATGAGCTTATCCGAGGTTAGGCGATATCTAGCTACTATGCTACCGCATAGCGGATATCGGGTCTCGTGCATAGCATTGCGTGCATGAGACTTCCTACGGCGAGCGTAAGGAACTTGTCTCATTTCCTCTATCTCCTTGCGATCATAGGTGATTGCGTTTTGAATAAAGGAACGCCATGTGCGAAGGTAGCAATCCTTTCTTGGCGGTGCATACTAAACGAGTAATCACGATATCAATGTAAGGCGCCGAGATAAGCTCAACATTTTCTTCTTGCGATCTCGGTAAACCTTGATCCCAAGAATGTACTGCATCTCCTAAGTCTTTCATTTGAAACCGATCGGATAGCCAACTCTTTACATCGATATGACTTTACGTTGTTGCCAACTAGAAGGATGTCATCTACATAAAGTGCAAGAAATACCACATCACCGTTGACATCTAACCGATACACACACTCTCGCTAGGCAACTGGGTAAATCCATAGGACTTTACTACCTCGTCAAAGCGTAAGTTCCATGATCGGGAGGCTCGCTTAAGCCCATAAATGGACTTAAGCTTCCATACTAGATGCTCTTCACCCTTACCACATAACCTTCAGTTCTTTGCATATAGATGTCTCAACCTTCCTCAAGGTAACCGTTTAGAAAAGCGGTTTTAACATCCATTGCCAAATCTCTAGGTTCAGTGGTGCTATGGCGGAAGAATTCGATGGACTTGAGCATTGCTACGGCGAAAAGGTCTCATCGAAATCGATGCCCTCAACTGAGTGTACCCTTTCGCCACAAGCACGGCTTTGAAAGCGAAACCTCTCCATCGGAATCTCTTCCTCTTGTATATCCACTTACTACCTATGGCTTCCTTGCCATCTGGTAGAGGTGTCTTTTCATATACATCCATAGCCGTTATGGACTCCATTTCTAAGTCCATAGCGGTGTGCCATGATCTTGCATCTATATCTTGTATCGCCTCCTTGTATGTCCATGGGTCGATTATTGCATGTTCATCTGCTGGGACTAAATCCGAAGATTCACCCACGAACATAAATCGCTCGGGTTGACGAACAACCCTCCCACTACGACGAGGTTCTACAGGCACAATGGCAACGGTGGGTGCAGATACTTGTGGTTCTCTAACTTGCACAACTTGCTGTGTAGGTACCACTTGTACGGTCGGTATCTCCAGTGGAACTCGACCCACTTCAATTTCTTGAAGTATCTGGTGTCGATCCTCCCACTGACTCGACATCTCGCACCTTTGGCCTGTCGGTGGTGGAATACGATCATCTTCTAATTCTTGAAGAATGATTTCAACTTTGGTTTATGATTTTCATGTAGTCCTCTTCTAAGAATCGAGCATTAGTGCTAATAATGACCTTCGATCCTTAGGACTATAGAATAAACCACCTTCGTTCCTCTAGGATAGCGATAAACGACCTTGCGTCGGATCTAGCCTCCAACTTGTCGCCTTCTTGTTCAAAGACACATGTTTGGGCGCCCATATCCTTATGTGGCTTAAAGCGGGCTTCGCCCAAACCACAACTCGAAGGGGTCTTTTCGACGACTTGGACGGTACTAGATTTAGCAAGTATGCCGCCGTCTCTAAGGCATATCCCCAGAACGAAATAGGCAATGTAGCATAACTCATCATAGATCTAACCATTTCCAAAAGAGTCCTATTTCTTCGCTCTGACACACCATTTTGCTGTGGTGTGCCCGGTGAAGTGCGCTGGGATGTAATCCCACACTTCACTAGATAGTCCATAAACTCGTTACTGAGGTATTCGCCACCGCGATCAGACCGCAGTGACTTGATACTCTTACCTAGCTTCGTCTCCACTTCCGCCTTAAACTCTTTGAATTTCTCAAAGCATTCAGACTTGCGGTGAAGCAGGTATATGTATCCGTACCTTGAGTAATCGTCAATGAAAGTGACAAAATACTCGTACCCTCCACGAGCTTGTGTGGACATCGGTCCACACAGGTCAGAATGGACTAACTCCAACATTTCTTTGGCTCTATAACCCCGTTTTGAAGGTGCGGTCGACATCTTACCTTCTATCTGATTCGCGGACCGGGAGCGAGTAACCGTGAGATTACCCAACGCCCATTCTTAGCCGGTCTTTGGATCCTATTTAGATTGATGTGACCTAATCTAAGATGCCGAGAGAAAAGTAGAGTCATCTTCAAGAAAACTTTCTCTTTTAGGGTTTGATGAAGATGCAACATAGTTATAGGTATTATGTTTTGCGAAATAGTATAAGCGAATTATATAAGGTGCCAACACGATAACCGTCATTTCTTATGATAGAAACACCACTATCAAAAATAACAGAATATCCATGAGTAAATAATTTGAAAGCAGAAACAAGGTTCATGAAAATCCGGCACATATAAAACGTCTTTCAAAACTAAAACTGTTGTCCCAAAACATAAAGAACATCTCCAACCGCAATGACTTCGACTTTCGCGGCGTTGCCCATGGAGATCGTTATCTCGCCATCAAACGACTCCCTTATCCGCAGGAACCCCGCAGGTGTAACAAACATGATCGATTAGCCAGTATCTACTACCCAAGAATGGGTAGAACAAGTCGCTAAACATGTTTCGTTACTAAAGCAAACGGCGTACCTTGAGCCTTGAGCATAAGGCACTGGCCTTCGATGCCCGTCTTACACGCACTGAAGCACTTGCTTTTCTCCTTTGGCTTCTTCAGCCTCCGGTGGCAACCATGTTCTTGTTCCCATTACTCCCACTATTTGCCTTGCCTCTTCCACCTTTGGTACCCTTTTCTATTTCCATTTTGCAACGAAAATTTTGGGCCCTTAGATGTGCTAGCAAGAGCATGTGCTCCTTTTCCCATAACTCCTTCCGCAGCCACGAGATCATTAAGCAACCGACTAAGTGTAAACTCGGTCTTGCTCATGATCGCATTCTGTAAAGTTCTCAAAATACTTAGGCGTGTATTGAGGATGATATCGACCTTGGCTTCACCGTCAATACCTCCTCCCAACCGATCAAGACTATCCATGAGATGAGTCGTGTGGAGACATGTTCATGGACCGAACTTCCTTCTTCCATCTTACACGCCAAGATTTCTCTCATTGTGTGGAAGCGGACTGTCCGATCCGACTGCCCAAACTTACTCTCGAGACTTGACCAAATATCAGTCGCGTCTACCATCGATCGATCTTTGCAATGCAAGCCTTTGGACATCGTAGTCATCATATAGCATTTAGCCATATTGTTTGACTTATTCCAAAGTCTGCTTGACTCTCGCTGCTCATTAGTCGATGCGTCAGTAAGGGCATCGGGTTTAGGAGTAGTGAGAACAAACATGTGTTCTTCAGTGATAAGAACATATTCCATGTTTCGTTTCCACTCGATAAAATTTGGACCGGATAACGGATTTTGTGCGAGCATATTGATAATCGGCGTAAGAGACATATCTGAAACGATAATGTAAACACATAAGCATACGATCGCAAATAATTCGTAACAATAATATTGTAACCTTTTGATAAAACAATATTAATTGAAACCTCCAATCGCCCAAGGAATTCCACATGCGAAGCCACGCGTGTGGGCGTTTACATGAACCCCCGACTGGACTAAAATATACCTTTTAGTCGTTTAATTTCAATCCATGTCAACTTATCCTTATGACAAATGAAATTAACGATTGGACCTTACTAGACCACATCACTATCGCAAGAAGGGACTTCGCGGGAAGTTGTACTTGAGGTGATGTCTAAGCAATGACCACAATTTTAACAGCAGAAAATGAATTCTTAGAATTGGTATACTCACTCGGACCATACCGCTTCCAATTCAAATCCTTTTGTTATCTCATTTTATATCTATCTCTAGAGAACTTATGAAAATCGCACATGCAAGCCACGCGTGTGGACGTTTACACATAAACTCCCACTTCTCAATAGATTTAAAATATTTTATTTAGAAATCTCATCTAACAAACTTATGATAAACAGTGCAAGCAAGCCACGCGTGTGGACGTTTACTCACAGTGCGTCTCACTTTGTTTAGAGATCAAAAGTGGAGGTCTTGACATTTTAATTTGAAAAATTAATTTGTCGGGTTGCTTGCTAGTCTTTTTATTCAAAAGGTTTGTCCATGCGAGATCACGTAATCCTAGCATGCTTTTCTATAGAACTCAACATGTAAAACATGCTCGCAGAATTCTAAAATATGCTTGATAAGCGCGATAAACCTAGCATGCTTACTATGCGCATCCAATTACGTAAAACACTTAAGGTTTGTCAACGTAATATAAACATACATAGCATGCTATTGCATAATTTAAACATCCACGGCGCATATGAGCGATAAAAATAAAATAAAACGCGTTCATCGCGCCCAATCGTGAAACCTACACATTTAAATCTAATCTATTACATAGATTTACAAAGTGCAATTAAACTTGAAAACGGGCCTCGCGTGCGGGCACGGACGGATTCAACAAATGGGCCTCGCGTGCGGGCACGGACCGGAAAATCTGAAAACGGTGCGGGCCGGGTCGGCCCAACTGGCCGGGCGGCGCTGGCGAAAGCCCGGCCAGCGCCCGACCTGCGCCGCGCCGCCCGCGTGTTCCTCGCGGGCTACCTCGCGATCGCTAATGCGACCGCGACCCGCCGAGCACGCAGCGTCGTGCCACGCCCAGCGCCGGCGTCTGCCGAGGCGTCGTCGCCCGGCCATACCTCGCGACCGCGATGCGCTCGCCAATCTTGCGGGTTTCTCCATGCGACAGCGCCCGTCGCCCGCTAGCTCGCACGGCGGCGCGCGACCTCGCGGGTAATCCTCGCGATCATGAGCTCGCTCGCTAAGCGCCAGGATCTTCTTGCGAGAACGCGCCCGTCGCCGCGGCCCTCGCGATCGCCCTCGCGATCGCGAGGCTCGCCATGAAACCTCCCGGATCACCGCCGAGACTGTTTTCCCGTCGTTTAGTTCTTCGTTCTTTCGTCTTCGTTCTTCTTTACGACAAGATTTACATAATAAAATCCAATCTAACCACGGATTTTCTCGTGGTGTAAAACAAAACCCAACAAAAACAATAAGCGAGCCACGATGAACGCGGATCCACAATTAATAAAACGCGTGTAATAATCAAACGTGAATTAATCCAACAGAGCGATTCGATCCCGGGCTCGATACCAGTGTAGGAAAGCGTATGTTAACCTCGCCCGAGGATCCATCTTGGGTGTTTAATTCACCATACATTGATTATAAACCTAGCATGCGTCTATATAATTAAATCGCAACACGTTGGGGTTTTCACGTGTTTACCTTTGGATCCGAAGAGGTCGATGGAGCGAGATGAGCGGATCGAATGGATCGGACTCGTGCTTTGACCTTACGGATCTGTATCCGGTTGCCCAATCTCCAACGTCGGTGAGGACGATCTATGGAGAATGCTTGGAAAATCACCCAATGCTCTCTTCACAACTTTCGAAAATCTCTCTCAACACTATGAGGGGGCCGAAAATATGTGTGGGATTAATGAGCATTAACCTAGACTTTATCTCATACCTTATATTTATAATGCACTACCTTAATCCCATATGGAAATTACCATAATCCTATATGGAATATTACCATAATCTTAGGATTATTTCCATACTCTCAGGATTATTTCCATACTCTCAAGATTATTACCATAAACTTATATGGAAAGGATCTATGCATATACCATAAATATAATATTATCCTTGTGGGATAAAGAGAATAAAATCTTGCCTTAGAGAGCATAGATGGGGCGCCGATTTTCATACAAGCTAAAGGGCACGGATGGGCCAAATTGAGGATCAAATCGAGGAATAAAGATGGGCCTCAAATAAATTAATTATCTTATGTTCACCCGAACATAAATTAATTTATAAACATTCGATCATGCAACTAGAGAAAGAATGTTGACTTACCCTTTATTACCGAAGTTGAGTCGGGCTTGCACTTAGACATTACGAATCCCGTATTTAAGATATCGAACGTCCATTAATCATTTATAGCAATCATCGCTTAAAGCGATTAATAACTTCATTTCCTTAAGTAGTACCACTCAACCTTATTATTGTACTTGAGCTAACTCAACCTGCGGGGTTTAGTACAATAAACCTTTGAGCTCCTTAAGGGGCGTCATCATCCTAAACGGATATGGTGACTCGATACGATAACTAGCGTGACATACAAGAAACGCCACCACCCAAGATGCGGAGAATCTTGGGTTAGAACATATAACCTCACTCATAACAAGTCAAAGTGATGGTCAAGAACTCATACTCACCTAATACCTTATCGAGGTTTAGATCATCGTAAGTCACCGAGATCTTGGTTCTTCACGACGGTCGGAAAGAAGAACACATCTCATCGTGATCCTTCAATACGTCGAGACGTACCAAAGATAGACAAGCAACTAAGTCAAGTCACTTCTTATCTATACTGCAGACTAAACCGACAACTCGTCCTTAAGTCGTCTCACCAGTGAAACTTTTTATATCTCATTAAGCTTCGACCAATCATACGAGACTTACGTGATCTTCTACACAATCGTATGATCTAACTTATATATGAGATAAGGGACACGATATATGCAATCAAGTATTCAAATCGGATAGGAGATTGTAATAGTGGTAACGAAAACATTGTATACAAGCTCAACCAAACTGCTTTCAGTATACAAATCCAACAATAAGTTTATGAAAAAATAAGTTAGGGTTGACCAACTTATTTTTAGGGGAGCTTCTAAGCGGTTGGAGTTTATTTTCACAGCTTATAAGCTGTTTATGAGCTTATTTTGTCAAACACTTTGCAACAGCTTATAAGCTCCTAACCAACTTAATAAACTTATAAACTGTTTTAAAAAGCTTATAAACTCAGCCAAAAACCCTCTAAATCTATCATGGAATCACAAATCGTCAAATAAAATATCACAACCAAAGTTCCTAAAACAAATTTGAGATTTTGAAAAAAAAAAGAAAAGAATGCTCATGACTCGTGATTAATCACAGGTAGCGACAAATCTTAGGTTTAACCCCAAACTGTAACGTGGTTAAGCAAATACGATATTGAGCACTACCATTTTTGTACGTAATTGGCTTCGCGCTTATTTATATTTTCTCCCTCATTTCCTCTATTATAAAACCACTCACGCATTTCACCAATCCAATATTCACATTCATGTCTTCCATTTTCTCTGCATTCACCCACACACAGACACACACACAGTGATATATACATTCATATACGCATATATAGATATATATGTATACACATTCTGTTCATTGAGTTGTCAACTAATTTTCATCAGAGAATAAATTACGAGAGAGTTTTCTCCAACTCACATCAATGGATGTTTCTCAGAAAATCATCGAGATTTCAGCATTTCTTACTCTGCTGTTGTTTGCCAATGCAATTGCTCACACAGATAGGTATAACTTACTTCTGCTACATTTTGATTGATTTCGCATTTTAATTTTGCATTTTGATTGATTTTATGCTCCGTTTCTCGAACTTCCTCTGCTTCTACTCATACACCAGCGAATTTGACGCTCGAATTTTTTTGGAAGCTTACACTTTGGAAACTTCACTATTTCTCTTTTTAGTTTGTGTAACTTTTTTTGTGTGTGTATAGTATTGAAGAAATTCAGAAGCTGAAGAGCATCAGAAACTCAACAATGGAGGAAAGGTTTGGCTCCTGCGCTCTGTTTTTAGTACTTTAACTTTTGCAGTTTAGTTCATCCCAAAATTTTCTGCACCGTAGATAGTAATGCGCATGCAATCAGCAGCGTTGGATGGGTTTTTTCAAGCAAATATGTTACTATTATGATTGGATCTAAAAAATCTGGGATTTTAAATCTATTGCAGCATATATTTTAGCTTTCATCTCACCCTTTCTCATTATATGACTAAATAGCACCTAGTCATAAAATCGAATACTTGCAATTTGTCAGCGTCTCGAATGATAAAATTCAATTAAATTCGATTGATGCAAGAAATAATAAAATAAAATAAGAGATTTTCGTTTCCCATAAGAATTGTCCTGTTATGAAAGAGTATTTGCATCTGATATAATTCGTCGTTATTGTAATGACGGATTATTTAGTACTAGAGATCACGTGATTATAGAAAATTTAATTTAATGTGCGGTAATTGGTAGAAATTGCAGGTTGGAGGAATTTAAGCACTACAACGCTGTAGACGATCCAGAAGCTGTCGCAGCCATGGTTAATATGTAAGTCCCTATTTCCTTAACGATTCTACTACATCTGAACTAAATTACGGCATGATATAATTATAATAGAGACCAGATATTAAATCTCTAGTAAATGAGGTTCATTCTTTTCAATTAATTCATCTCCTAAATAATCTTGTTTGAAAGAGAAATACCCACACTCTATTCACATGAAAATATAAGGGTAAATCAGGGTGACTCAATTGTTAAGAAGATAATGAGGTAGTACTTAGTGTTTCACAGAGAGCCACTTAAAAGATAGTGAGACCTCCACACTACTGATAATTGGTCTTTAAATCTGCTAGCTTCGTAAATAATCTATTATATCACATGAGAGAGAGAGAGAGAGAGAGGTGTCACATGACCCGTACATCATTAATCAGAGAGAGTCTTTGATGTGAATCTGGCAATATCCTCCTACCCTTTACCAATAAAAATTCTACATGATCACCATAATTATTTTCAGCCTCCATTTCTGGTATCTATCTCTCCGTAATTTCCATCTACTTCTGTGATAAGTAAATTTATGTTGCTACATAACATGAATATGGCAATTAGTGGGTTCTTTCATCTGTGTATGCACTATACTAAATATTATTGATGATGCAGCACTCATTTCAGCGAAGTAAGCTCAAAATAATATTTGTTATGTCGATTATAATATGCCTATATACATAGATATATCTATTTATAGATCCTGCCTTTTCTATTTTATTTTATTTTTTGGGGGATTTTTATGGAGTTGGAATTTAGCTAACGTTGGGTTGGCAGCGTAAGCACGTGCCCATGTTGTGAGATCTATGTAGGTGTGTATTTTTATCTGTTTTTGCGTCTTTTTCATCTTTATATTCTACATACATTGTTTGTTCGATTATGGGATTGCATTTTCCATTATTTATGATGGGGATATCCATCCCTCTATTATGCACAGTTCTTTTACAGATAATTTGGTTTTTGCTGCCTTGCTTATTGATACAAATTATATATATATATATAGCCTTGCCATTCTTATTCTAAAGACCAAGAAAAATGAATTATATGAAAGTATAATCCGTTGATTAATGAATTCAAAATTCATTTTTCACACGGGTATATATATTTTTTGGATTCATAATTTTCCCATTCATCAACTTTCATTGTGATTTATCGCTTTTTGGTTTAATAAAAATGGTTACATATATATATATATATATGATATGACATTTAATTTAATACATAAATTGAAGAAAACATACGAGAGTCTATGACAAGTAGCTTATTTTAAATTAAGTAAAAACAGATGAAGTAAAAACAGATGTTAGAATAGCTTCTATTCAGCTCCCTCCTATTTCTCTCCATGATTACCTCTAGCAATGAAATTTTAGGAGTTAGTCGTAACACTTAATTTGCAGCCATGTCTCTCTTCCTAATACTGTCGATTTTCAGGCCTGTACTACTTTAATGACTTTCCCATATTGATGCTCATCATTTTTTTACTTATGAATCCAAGACCATCTTTCTATCTAATCAACATGTTGTGCTGTTCGACTCCTCAAGGCCCAACTCAATTATCCTATAAATCAGAATGAGGTAGTCTCCGTCTAATTAAAATTGTAGAATTATGATTTTACTTTTATTGGTAATTATTTGAAATCACATTTCTTCTACATCAATATAGGGAGCATATAACTGTTCAGAATTAGCTTATATATATATATATAGACTGATCTGTTATTTATTAAGATGGATTAAAAAAATTCAATTTTTTTTGCTTAATTCATACACAATTGAAGTGGATAGGATTAGAGAAATAATAATAATAATAATAATAATAATCGATTATTTATATTAATGATGGTGTATAATAATAATAATAATAATAATAATAATAATAATAATCGATTATTTATATTAATGATGGATAATAAACACCTTCCATATTGTTTAACACATATCTCGATTTCGATGAATTCTAGAGGAAATAGGAGAGACATCAATTATTATTGAGCATTAGATAAAAGTAGTAATGGTGGGGTAGGGGCACATAAATATTTTGTTGTTTCCTGAACACAGGCTGGAAGAGATCTACAGCAGCTGCATTTATTAGCAATAATAACTACCATTCTATAATTAAATTACCCTCTGTGTCTTGCCTCCACACCGACGCCTTCCACTAGTTAAACTTCACCACCTCGTGCATTTGTTTCTGCCCAAACATCATGCACTTTCCGTATCAACCGCATTGCTTTATTTGTTTTCCTAAAAGAATGAAAAATAATAGTCTCTGCCTCGATAGAATTATTCATCGACCGTATTACTTTTCTGTATTAAATTTAACTTCGAACATAATAAGTTTACGATTTGGCATATGATTTTCTTGTACTAAAACGGAAAGGCCCATCAACTATTCCTAGGCGGGCTCATTGTCGGCTGGCAATGCGAATAAGAGTTAACTATTTACTCTCTACTACTTCTCCCCGTTTTTGAAATACTTTTATTTTGAATGGCCATTCATAAGAGCCATTATAGCTTGCAAGTAGTGGGTTGACCCGGCTCGGTCCCGGCCCATCAGACTTTTATATTTTTCGGGACGGGTCTCCCGAAAATTTTTCGGACCTAAAAATATGAGCACAAACCAACCCCGACGAACGGGTTTTTTAGACCAATTTCATAAATTTTCTAATATATAAAATTAATATTTTTAAATGTTAAAATTAAATAATTATTTAAAATATTATTAATATTATTAAAAAAGTATAGGTATGTATATTAAATAATATTATAAATATTTATATCAATAGAATATCGAACGAACTTTTTTAGCCTGAAACCTAGGGGCTTTTTTGACCCGAAGCCCAATAGACACGGAGATTTTTACAAGCGGACTTTTTAGGTCGATTTTTTTCGGGCCTTTAACAAAATAACCCAAACCCCGAGTACCTTAGGCGGGCTTTTCTGGCCGAACTCATTTTGCTGGCCACAAGAATCATCACTGAAAAATACATCTAGAGTTTAGATTGATTATTAAAAAAAATTGTAATTTTTCTATGCCCAATCTACATATATAGGCTACTATTATTGTCAACAATGGATATTTATATATTTTATTATGTTTATTAGCTATATTTCCTTCTTCTTTTTTAATTCATATGGAACCATCAATCACTATCTTTCGATGCGTAGTAGATAAACCGTATGTTCCTATTAAATAGCCTATAAACCACACAGACGAATACATGAGACTTGGAAAACATATTTCATTATTTTACAGAAAATGTAAACTTCACCCCCTCTTTAAATTAATTTACTCTCCCACTGCTTTGAAAATACTATCAATACCCTCTGCCACTGATTGGTGCAATTAATTGTAAACGTTGTTGCGCTTTTTTTTTGCAAACTAGTTAATTGTACATGCATAAGTTATAAATTTAATAATATACATTTTTATATTTTTTAAAAATAGATATTTATTATAATATCGAGAAATATGTAAAAGAGTTTTTATCTTATATCAAATGAATATAACTTATACATATATATATATTTTGTTCGTACTACGCTATTTTTAAAATTTGAAATAAGTAAGAATATCAAAGATATTTCAAAATTTGTAAGAATATTAAATCTTTATAATAGTTTGACTAATTTTATGGGTATTTTCGCAGTTATTTCTTCATAAAATGAGTGATTTATTAAATGACCTGTCGTGGATTATCCCCGTGTGATTTAGATTTGAAGTTGTCTAAAGCGTGCTTAGAAATTATTTGTAATATTCTGTGGAGTATACATGTTGCATAGAAGATTTTCGGCCATTTTCAAGTCCATCAAGTTGAAGAAAGAATTGAGAGAAATTTTGCATGGCTCTGTTTTCCTTAATTCCTCTGTAACTAAAGATGTAATTGTGATCAAACAAACACAGGGCAACCCGAAACAGCACCGAGCGGAGGAAGCTAGGATTCTTCTCATGCGGAACGGGCAACCCGATGGACGACTGCTGGCGGTGCGACCGCAACTGGATGCGCAAACGCCGCCGACTGGCAGACTGCGCCATCGGGTTCGGGCGTAACGCGGTGGGCGGGCGCGACGGGCGCTACTACGTGGTGTCGGACCCGGGGGACGACGACCCAGTGAACCCCCGGCCGGGCACCCTCCGGCACGCCGTGATCCAGGACCGGCCCCTTTGGATCGTGTTCAAGCGCGACATGGTGATCACGCTCAAGCAGGAGCTCATCATGAACAGCTTCAAGACCATCGACGGCCGCGGTGCCAACGTCCACATCGCCAACGGCGGCTGCATCACCATCCAGTTCGTCACCAACATCATCATCCACGGCCTCCACATCCACGACTGCAAGCGCACCGGAAACGCCATGGTCCGCAGCTCTCCCTCCCACTACGGCTGGCGGACCATGGCCGATGGCGACGGCATCTCCATCTTTGGGTCGAGCCATATTTGGATCGATCATAACTCCTTGTCTAGCTGCTCTGATGGCCTCATTGATGCCATCATGGGATCCACGGCCATCACCATTTCCAACAACTATTTCACTCATCATAATGAGGTCGTTTAATTTCCTGTTGGGATTCTCAAATCCTGTTTAATTTTTCGTTGCTAATTAAATTTGTTGGGTTTCGAGCTGCAGGTGATGTTGTTAGGCCATAGCGATTCGTATGCTCGAGACAGACTTATGCAGGTCACCATTGCCTACAACCATTTCGGAATTGGCCTCATCCAGAGGATGCCCAGGTAAAACACATGCTCTTTTCGTGCTCTTCTGCCAAGCAAAGCAACAAATCGCTTTGAGATTTTTTATCTCATAATTTTATTATTTTAATAATATTCACTATAGAAATAAAACCTATATGAAATAAAAGTTATTATAATATAATAAACTCTAACTACTATTTATTACTAGAAATTAGATTATGGAATGATTAATTAAAAAATTATATACTAAAATTAATTATAAATTTTAATTGGATATAATCAACCCATGAGTAATAATAGTAAAATTAAACTAAAATACAAAATTGAAATTGAAGATGAATAATTGAAAAAACTAATATATGTACACGCGTGTTGGACATCAAAAACTGGGATGAAGGATGTGAATTATGTATACTAATTGATGTTACATTGTTTGTTATGTATCTATCCTTCAGGTGCAGACATGGGTATTTCCATGTTGTGAACAATGACTACACATCTTGGGAGATGTATGCCATAGGTGGGAGTGCTGATCCCACCATCAACAGCCAGGGCAACAGATATTTAGCCCCAACCAACCCTTTTGCCAAAGAGGTTCGTTTCTTGCTAGCTCACATTTACTACATCATATTCCATTCATTCTTTATATCTTTACTGATTCATGCAACACATACAGGTCACCAAGAGAGTAACCAACTTAGGCGACCACAGATGGAGGCACTGGAACTGGAGATCGGAGGGGGATCTGAAGCTCAACGGAGCATATTTCAGGCCCTCCGGGCGTGGCGCTGCAGCCAACTATGCCAGAGCTTCCAGCATGGCGGCCAAGTCATCATCCCTGGTCGCCACGCTCACCTCAGCGGCCGGTGCACTTCGCTGTCGGAGGGGCATGGCGTGCTGATATTTGTGCGCATTGCTCCTTTGGAAATTGAAGAACTTCCCACATAACAACTCATCATCTCCATCGAAATGAAATTAAATTCTTCTGGTAATATAATATAGCTATAGGTTATCCCTCTCTCTCTCTTTCAAACCATCCAACCATACATCTCTTGGGCTAAGCTTTTCTTTCAAAATTTGATGATCAACATACCGCTCCGGCCTGCTTCAACTATGGAATAATGTATGTAATTTTGCAGAATAAGCGTTGTTTCGCGCCATTTTTAAGTGTCAAATCTCTTGACCACACCCTCTTCTCAATCTTGATATATATGTTTTTAGCAGAAAGAGCCAGAAGAAATATTTCAAGCATCTCTAGTGTAATTATGGTTCATATTTATATATGATTGAGAGTTTGTATATTGAATCGGTCGGTACTCTTGTCATATTTTATTCCTGGTAATGTAATCCTCTTTTTTAAGAAGACTAGTGCAGTGCAGCATGTATATGCAACACAGCGGAAACTAATAAATGCATAAACCGAAAACTCATAATATAATTTAACTTCTGTGCATTATATATATATACACACACATTAATTAAATGGGAGGAGCATAGGATACCCCGAAAGCATCCTTTTCACCATTTCATTTTCACCATGCATCCAATAATTATTGCAATTAGTACTGATTTTAATAATTTCCTTTATAGATTCTGTCCCCATAAGAATGAAGGCAATATGATTGCCAATCATCACCTATAATCTTGAGAGGCCCCAAATCTATGCTCATTTCCAGTTGCTCTAATCTTACCATGAATTGCCATCTCCAGCGATATTTCACAATAATTTTCATGATATTTCACAATAATTTTCATTACATCAATACATTATCCACACGCAAGTCATTCAGTTAGCTAACCATTTTGCACTAAAAAATTATCCAGATTGAATACTGACGGCCTATATTGTAACACTTACAGATTACAGACATCACTTTCTTTGAGAAGAAACAAGAGCTAAAAACCAACATATAAAAACCAAGACAAGAAAGTCATTCCAATCTACCTCCTCAAGAAACTAAACAAAACAACTTACCGAGATTATGATTCACAAGAAAAGAATGCTCAAAAGGGAGTCACACTTCCACTCCTAGTTTCAGCTGGGCTATACAAAGCAGACCTATTTCTTGGCCTATTCTCCTCCAACTGCTTCACAACCTCGTCCATTTTAGGCCTAACCGATGCAACTGGGGCACAGCAGCCCATTGCCAGCTTCAGTGCCTGAACTAGCCCTTCTTCCATGGGATTCCTTATACCTTTCAAGAGCTCCACGTCAAAGACCTCCATTGTCGTCTCCTCCAGAACAGCCACCTTCACCAATGAAGGCAGGTCGACAAAGTCACCATTTCTTCCAGATTTCCCTGGTCTTTTCCCCAACAGAATCTCCAGCAATACTATCCCAAATGCATAAACATCAGTCCTCGAACTGACTTTCTTCATCTTCTGAAGCTCCGGTGCTTTGTAGCCATCGGATTTAGCAAGAGCTACTATCTCATCTGCCACAGCTTGGACCATTATCTTGTCCAGTCCAAACTCGCTCAGCCTTGCCACGAAGAAGTCGTCTACAAGAACAGTCTTCGATCTCACATTCCCATGTGTTATTGGTGTTTCAAGACCATGGAGATAGGCTAGTCCTCTTGCAATGCCTAAAGCGATCTTGTGTCTCCTCGCCCAACTCAGCACCGGCTTCCCCACTCTCGATTCTGTGCACAAATACGACATGTAAGAACAGTTATTGCATCAGATATGCACTTCAAGTTCATTCTTTTAAGACAGGGAAAGTTCATACAAAGACAAAAACTAATTCATAGCTCTTATCAACTAAACCCTTTCCCTTCTTGAGTGAGTGAATGTATGCAGTCATTACATCATCACACAATCAAATGAAACACAGGTAATAAACATAATACTAACTTCAAGATTTTCTTCCATGTCTTAACCTATGATTTTTCTAGTGCAACATATAGGTTCTTCTTTGCTTTGAAATGAAAACTAGGAACATACATGAGAATAAAACATAATAGAACATCATCGAAACAGACAAGTTTTCTTTATTCATACACACACACGACAAAAAAAAGAAAAAAAGATTACCATGTAAGAGATCATGAAGGGTCTTGTTAGGAAGATAATCATAGATGAGAAGCTTCTCTCCTCTCTTCCCTTGATAGAAAGCTCTCAATGGTATCAAATTCTCATGTCGAATTCGCCCTAACTGCTTGATGACAGGCAAACACGAGTTCCTATCTTTGCAAGAGCCCTCTCTCAACAACCTCAAAGCAATGGTCCCTCCATCAGCTAGCTTCGCCTTATACACAGTCCCATAACTAGTCTTCTCCATAACCTGCCCAGTTGCATTCAGAACATCCTCTGAGCTCAAATGCTCGCCCCTTGAAACAAAACCAGTTTCCCATCACCACCAACGCCGGCCTCCTCATCGTATTCCTCCTCAAACTCCTCCTCATCCTCCACATTCTTCTTCCTCTTCCCTTGGTAATACCCAATCAACAATGACACCAACACCACACCTCCAGTCATCAAACCAATCACAAGTCCAGCTATGGCACCGGAACTCAATCCAGAGCCGCTGCCTCCACCACCGCAGGCCTGCAGAGGCGGCCCGCAAAGGCCCGGATTGTTCCCTTCAAAGACCTCAACACCAAACTTGGACTCACCAAAATTCGGCAAAACCCCAGTAAAGTTATTATGAGAAAGATTCAATTTTTTCAAGTTTAATCCGGTTAAGCCCTCTGGAATGGGACCAGAAAATGCATTATTACCAAGATCAAGCTGCTTTAGCGCATGAAACTCAAGTATAAACTCGGGGAAAACCCCAGACAACACATTCTGTCCGAAATCAAGAAACTGCAAATTCTTGCAGGTAGCATCAGGCAATGCGGGATCAGGTAGGGAACCGGAGAGAGCGTTACCGTGGAGGCGGAGCGAGATGAGGCGGTCGCAGAGGTTCCAAACCGAAGCCGGCAACGAACCCTTAAGCAGATTGTGACTAAAATCCAAATCAGACAAAGAAGTGCTGTATCCGAGCTCCAAAGGAATCGGGCCAGACAAAGCATTGGTGCTCAAATATAGGCTGCGGAGATTCGTAAGCTGCCCAATCTCTCTGGGAAGAGTGCCGGAGAGATTCGCGGATGGGAGCTGCAGTGAGATGAGCTGCAAAAAGGGGTCTTTGTGGAGAGAAATGGAGGTCCACTGCGGCGAGGAGAGGTCGGTGCAGAGGAGAGCGGAGCCATTGGTGAAGGCCCATTTGAGGCCTCTCCATTGACAGAGTGGGACGGTGGTGTTCCACGTCAGCAGCAGCAAGTTCTCTGCGGTTCCTTGCAGTGAAGGCTTGATCTTCTGCAGCAGCAGGTCGACGTCGGAGGCGGAGTAGGATGGAGAGAGGAGGAGGGCAATGCAGAGAGAGAGAGAGAGGAGGAGGAGGTTCGGAGCCGCCATGAGTGAGGCTCAAGGGGAAAAGAAAGGGTGTTTGTTGTTGAAAAGCTAAAGAAACAGAGCATAATAAGAAAATAAATTTTGAGGGCAGAGGGAGAGGGAGAGGGAGAGAGAGTGGCTTGTTTGAGATTTTTCTTTGGGGAAGCTGACAGTGTGTTGACTGCGAGAGAGTGAATCAAACAGTAGGCTTTCGAGTTTGATTGCTGTTTGCTACTATTAAAATTGCTCGAGTTTTAAAAGGCTTGTTGGTAGTGTTTATAAACAATGCCTTTGCATCTTTAATGATGCCACCGTTTAATCATGCTTTTTAGCGCTCCCACCTCAATTCCTGCTTTTCTGCTTTTGCTTCATTTTCTTGGTTTAATAAGGGTAAATTCCATGGTGGTGGTGCAACGATCCTTTGCTTCACCATTTCTACTTAATAAGTAAATAAAAGAAACAACCAGAGCTCCACTATTCGCAAACCAAAATATTCAAACTTATTTCAGGGTGAAATTTCGCTGGTATGATATTACATTTTCAATTTTATGCATTTTATGTAAAATTTTGTTTCTATGAACAAATGCTACGAGTTTGAATAAAATCACATTACTAAACAATAAAATGATATTATTTTTGTGTGTGTGTTTACCTTATCTAGCATTTAAAAATTTGTTAAATTGACCCAAAAAAATGATATTATTTCACCTTATCTAGCATGATGTGTCAATCTACAAATTCAGTAGGATTCCATTAAAACTTTAATTGTATTTGACAAAATATATATAGCAAGCATTATTTTATAAATTTAGTATTAACGCATTTGATATGTCATCCATAATCTATATGAATGAACATAGTAATATATTATATGCACTATAATATAAAGATTTTTTGTGTTTATGCGACCAAGATATGGCCACAAAATTCTCTTTACATGTAAAATTACTCATTGGCCTTACATTTAAATAATACACATTCCGTCCCGTTTTAAGAGGTTTGTATTTTTTTGGGTGTCGTCCCATTATAAATGATTCATACCCAAAAAAGAATCATTTTGCACACAAAAATATCTTGAATTTCGTGAGTCATACTATTTTACACATAAAATATAATTCTCCTTAATATACGTCAAAAACAATACCGCTTAATTTGGAACTAATGGAGTAATATTGTACAATTAGAATAGTATGAGTGAGTTATTGAGATTTAATCATGTAATCATCAATATCAACACCAAGCACAATGAAACTAGTTTATAGCCCTCGAAATTCGGGAAATAATTTTATGTTAATTGAAAAAATCTTTAAATCCAAGGACCTTACTTTTGATATTTTAATATGAAAATAGTGTAAGTACAACGTTTCTGGATCTAATATATAAGTTATATGTCAAATTTGATGGATAATCACTTTACATTGTTATTTATAAGTAAAAAAAAATATATAAAACAACTTTATACTTGGGTAAAGTTTAGTCAATTCACCTCCTAGTCATTGACCATAATGGAATACAGTGATGAAGCAAAACGATGAGGTTATGGTTCATCGACTCGGATCCGTATAGGATATATATACCATACTCATCCAAACCCCCCTCACCCCATTAATTATTCTTAATCATTTTGTTACATTAATTAGTTATTCATCTTAATAAAAATTGAATATTATAAAGTAAACATTAATATAATAAATGATATAAATAATAAAAGATTAAAAATATTTAAAAAATCCCATGTAGGTATGTAGATTAATTGTCGTTCTTATCTAAAATGTATATAGTCGTTTCGGTCCCAAATTTGATTAATAACTCGATTCCATTAAAAATTCAAACATTATAAAGTTATAAACATTAATAATAAAAAAGATAAATAATAAAAGGATTAAAAGGTAGAAAATTCCACGTATGCATGTCGATTAATATTCGGACTTTCATATATGTCACATACTTGTATAGCAATACCTGATAATTATCCAAATTCGCTTAAATTTATAAAATATCTAAATAGTCAAATATAAGTTGTTACAGTAATTAATTAATTGTCTCAATAAAATATGAATATTATAATATATTAATAAACAATAGAGTAAATGGTAATAAATTTGTTCATCTTAAAACTCAATATTTCAATCATCCAAATATTAACCTCCCAAATACTTTACATCAGGCATTCCTCACAATCACAACAAATTAATCAGTTAGTCAAACATGATACTTTAGAGATATTTAAAATAACTTAATACTTGGCTAAAGTTAAGTCACTCTCAATTGTTGATTGCACGGAGCACGACAATTAAGCAAAACAATGATGTTAGGGTTCAACCACCCGGAATCATTAATTATGGTGGAACATGTCAATGAGTCGAAGTGATGAGGCTAGGATTTAGCAACCTGAAAATCAATCTCAAATCTGTAAAAAAATACTTTTCATATATGTTTTTCATTTGAAACCTGTATACTAATACATGCTCATTGTTCGAACCCACATTTAAATGTATAAATATAATTAATAAGTGTTTCATTTGACCATTATTTATATTACCATAATTTGTTAGGGTGAAAATCTACTATTTTTTCTTTGTAGGTATAGATTTCCTACTATAAATTGAAAACAAATAATTGAATATCATACTTATGATATTATACTGAAAATACATCTCAATACGCGTACTTAAAATATTATTACCTTATGAGTTTAATGATTATCCAAAGTGGCACACACCTAAAAAAAATCATTTTTACGTAAAAAAATATCTCAAATTTCGTGAACTATACTACTTACATGCAAAATACAATTCTAATTAATTTACGTATTCAAAAACAATTCTTTATTCACAATATACTCCATTAATTTTTATTAAGATTCGTGTAAAGATTTTCAGACACAAAATTAGGGGATGAATGAAATATAAATTATAAGCTTACTTTTGCAAGGCTTAAAAATTAACAAAAAATTCAATGCAAATAATATTTATTTCTTATTTATCTAGCTAGAGACAAAATATTACTCCATCCGTCCCATCCAAGACGATCCATTTTTTTTTGACACGGTTATTTCTGAGAAGAGTATAAAGTGATAAAAAGTAGGTAGGTTCCATAATTTTTGAAAATATAATTATTTCTTAAAAATAAAACAAGTAATCTTGAATGAATAACAAAAAAAATATAGATTATCTTAAAAAACAAATTGATTGTGGCATGTATATAAATAAATATTTATTTCTCTTGTATTTTTAGACATCCCATCAAGCAAAAATCTATAATTTATTCCATTTATTTCTCTTCACTTTTTCGGACATTATTATTTTAATGAATAATCTATACGTCAACCTTCTCTTGTTTTTCCAGACATCCCATCAAGCAAAAATCTAAAATTTGGAGGAAATATTTGAGGAAGAACAATGATAATTAGATATACAAATAGTGAAATGAAGAGACACAAAGTCAGAGGTGGATGTCTATTTGCTGATAACTTTACACATTTGTTGTTTGCACGCTTTCCTTTGGAATTCCCACTAATTTCTCAAATCCCAGACTGTCCAGACTCGAGAGAGTTTTCCTACACGACTCTTGTCGCCATCTTTTTGTTTCTGAATCTACGGTAGGCAGAGGTGGGTGTATCTTAAGCGTGGTGCTCCGCGACACGTCTGATTATTTCATAATCAATAAGGTGTAGAAAGTGGACGATGCCTATAATTTTATTAGAAATGAAGTTCCTTCACACTTGGAACAATAAATAATTAGATTTTGCTTTATTAAGTAGTCCAATTTTTGTTATTGTTGTATTGAACTTGTAACGATTTTTTAGATTCACGTATTGATAGTATTTATCACCTTCTGAGTTGTGTAATTCTCTAGCTAATTTTTGTGACACAATTGTTTACTTTGTACAAACTATGAAACTGTAACAACGGTATTTAGACTGTTGCCTTCCCATAGCCCAATATAATAAATAAATATCTAATAATTTAAATGCCACGATTTTATTTTATTTTTCACGTTTTCTTTCTCCGAATACATCACCTTTTTTAGTTGTTCATTTGAAGGAGAACCTCTCACCCTCTCTCTCAAAACTTAAGTGTCCATTTGGTCAAGAAGACTTTATTGTAGTTTTTCAAAAGAAATTCTTTTATTTAATTTCAAGTACATCTAAAACCTAAATACAAGTACATTTTGTGCACGAGATTTGAACTTACTGTTTACCCCATTAAATTTTGGTTTCTGGCATCTTTTTGTGGTAGGGGTCCCATTTGAGTTTTATATGATTTTTTTAAAATAATAATAGGTTGCAGCAGCTACTACTGAATTGCAGAAAAACAGTGTTCTGCATGCACATGGTGTAAATAATTCAACCAAGTCGAGCTACATTTCTTTTAAAAGTTGTATCCTATTTTAGCAAACTTCGGATTTTTTTTGGTAGTCAAACTTATCAAATTTTAAACAATCTTTCTTTAGATACACAAAAGTGATTTATTTGCTTAAAATTGGAGGAGGGGAAACGAGGGTTGAATCCCGATAGACCGATCACCCACCACATAAAGAGTAGAGGTACCACTTTGAGGGTGTATGAATAAAGTTTATTTTAGAGAGTTTATAAATTTAAATAGCTATCTTATAAGATATTTGGACAACTTATAAATTGTTAAAATATTTGAATAATTACGAGTATAGGCTGAGTTAGAGAAAAAAAATATAAGTTAGAGAGACAAGTTCGAGAAAGATAAAATGACAAAGGTATATGTTGGAACTAACTAAACATAATATAATTATTGTTGTGCTTTATTTTTGTACTTTTGAGTGTTGTTTATAAGATCATGAAAAAATAAATTAGGCTTGAATAATTTATTTTTGGGGAGTTTATAAGTTATTGAAACTTATTTTTACAACTTATAAACTGTTTGATAGCTTATTTTATTAAACACTTTGCAGAAGCTTATAATCTGTTTTAAGGAGCTTATAAACTCAATCAAACACTCTTTTAGTCTTAAGTAGGGGTGGGTATTTGATATTAGATATTTGGGTATTTGTATAACCGAACCGAACCAACGAATATCGGTTAACCGAATAACCGATTTCATTGGATACGGTTCGGTATTCGGTATGGAATTTTTGAAAATTCGGTTATCGGTATACCCGATAACCGAATGGGTATACCGATAACTGAAAATAATTATATATATATATATATTTATTTCATTTTATAATTAATATTTAAAAAAATTAGTAATTATGAACTTAAGCTTCTTCCTTCCTCTCGGTTCCTCCCGTCTTCACAATGAATATCCGTTAACCGAATAACCGATTTCATTTTATAATTAATATTTTAAAAAATTAGAAATTTATATTTTTTTTAAAAACGATTATTCGATTAACCAAATAACCGATTGGTTAAACCGATACCAAATAACCGATCGGTTCGGTTATCGGTATGTATCCATAGTGTCTATTCGGTTTCGGGTAACCGAAAATTCGGTTCGGTTAATCGAACCGAACCGAATACCCAGTCCTAGTCTTAAGCCTTGAAATTCAAATACAAACAAGCAATACTATTGTTTACGAGGGAGTATTGTGTGAGATCATCTCATTATGAGCTTGATCAAAATTTGGATCCAAACTTATATTCATTCATATTTTTATAATTTTATTACTAATAATTATAGGGGCGGATGCACGTATACCCAGATCTCATAAGAGATATGCATATATACCCAATGGGATAAAAACATGCAAAATCAGGTAGGTTTATATTGTATGGACAAATATACCCTCATCATGTCGACTTTGTTTTCGTGTAAAATAACGAGCGGATTAAAAATGGAAAGGGAGCTCGGTCGGATTCGATGGAAGATCGAATCTGATCGTCAGATCGATTCGATCGACGACCGAATCCGATCGGAATATCGGATTCAATTCGTTTTAGTTTTTGCATGCGATCGGATTCTGTCGTGTGCATTGAATCCGAGAAATACACACCGCCCGGATCCGATCGGTTTTTTTTTTTAATTGTTTCGCCTCAATAAGTGCTTTGAATTTTCTCTCAAATTATTGTAGCATTCAATTCATTCACGTGAAACTGATATAATAGGTCTGAATTTAGTACAATAATAGGTCTGATTTTACTGTTGTTACAGTAAATTTGTACAATAATGAGTCTGAATTCATTGTAGCTACAGTAATTTCACGTGAATGATACACAGACATCCATTATTTGTTGTTGTTTACCTTCTATAAAATTTGATTTAATTCATTCATTCATTCATTCATCTCATATCTTCATTTTCCAAAATTTTCTATCGAAGTTGAAGCAGCGTATTTGAAGGAAAACCACGGAGAATTCAATCATTTTCCAATATCAAAGGTAATTCGCCAGCAACCCCAAAGAATAATATACTATATTTACATGTACGTATATTTTGATTGGGAATTTTGTTTTAATATTTTTATTTATTCTTTCTTTATGTAGATGCACAATTGGAAATTTATTACTGTGAATTATGGTGGAGAGTTTGATAGTGATTGTACGTATATTGGCGGGTGTCAACAAATTGCCCAAATTCCAGATCGTTTACTTTACAGCCTCATATACTATATCAATCACGTATTGCAGGCCAATGAATTGAGCACGGATTATCAATTATTTTATTTATCCACATCTCGATATGGTCGGATAATAAAATCATTGTTAACCGATGATGAACTGTTTGCTCGATTGTGCATGTCCGAAGAATATCCACGCGTTTATGTAGTTCACAACACTACAAATATTGCGAGTGGATCAAACCCGGGAGAGCACAATCATTCGATCCACACAGAGATGCAAGAAGAATATTTACAAGATGTTCCAAGTATGCTTTCTGGTGATTGGTTTTCTGAATCCCAAAGGCACGCTACGGAGACAACAAGGCCAACAACTCCTATTCAGAATGATGATGTTGATGGAGAAGACGAAGAAGAAGAAGAATATGTACCTGAGACCGAAGATCTCGAAGAGACCGACTCAGATGCCTCCGACGACCATCCCGAACAATCAATTTTAAATAATACGTTTATTGATTTTGCAGGATGGATTCGAAGAGAAGGAGGACTTCCCAAACTATTATCTTTGATTAATCCAAGCGCCTATCCAGAAGATGTCAACCAACCCGATGCTGAAGAACTAACTAACTGGTTAGTTCCGGTCATTCCGCTCAACGTTGCGGCCTCACTTGTTGCTAGTGAAATGGACCCGACAAGGGATGGAGAATTGAGTAGTAATTCATATTACTATAGCAAAGATGACCTCTATCTTGCTGTTGGTGTGTGGCATATGGGCGGGGGCGAATACGTTGTTGGTCGTTCAGATACAACACGACTGACATTTAAATGCAAGCACTCTGAGAGGTGTAATTTTGAGTTACGAGCTGCCCAACGAGGTAATATTTGGAAAGTTTATAAGTTTATATCTGAACACAAATGTCACCGTGATTTGGGTTGTGTTGGACCATTGAAGGTTCATTCAAAGATAGTTGCGGTATTATGCTCGAAAAATGCGCTGTGGTGAAATCATGAAGCCTAAATCAATTATGGCGGAGTTGAAACATGATTTCGGTATCCGCATCAGTTATGATGTGGCGTTGCGAGCCCGACATACAGCGATTGAGTTGATATACGGTCGGCATGATCAGTCATTCCAAATGCTGCCAGGTTATCTGCAAATGTTGAAATGATTTAATCCGGTATATTTACCGATTATGAGGTCGATGGTGATGGTCGATTCCGCATCGCTCGTTGCTCTCGCCGCATCTATTGCCCCTTCTATTTTTGTTTGAGACCGGTGATCGTCGTAGATGGTACTCACCTCGAGGAAAGAATAAGGAATTTTTTTGTTGCGATAACGAAGGATGCCAATGAGCAAGTGTTCCCGTTGGCATATGGTGTTGGACCAATTGAGAATGATGAATCTTGGTCATGGTTTATCTCACGCATCCAACGGGTATTTGGAAATACTGGAAACCTCTTAATTATCTCGGACGCACACGTGTCCATAGCTAACGCCATCGAGAGTATTTCCATAAGCTCATCACGCCTTATGCGTCTACCACTTAGTGAACAAGATCAAACAATTTCGTGGCGATGCGTGGTGGAAATGTTCCAAGAAGTCGCTTATGCATACGAGCCCGACAATACCAACGTGCTATGTATGCTATCGAAGCATAAATGATAAAGATACCAAAACCGCTCCGTGTTGGACCGTAAAATGGGCCCGCTCAAAGTCCCCGTGAGCCGTTTTAGTTTCTTAACATCAAATGCAGCAGAGTCATTTAACTCTCGATTATTATGGGCGAGGCGTCTTCCAATATGCTCAATGTTGGAGGCAATCAGACTTGTAATTGAGGAGTGGTTCAACGATAGACGAGCAGCAGCACGTAGGTCGGACAACTATCTCAGGAAACAGTGAAAAAGCTTACAGTAGCGGTGTCCAAAAGTCGTCGTTACTCTACGACGAGATCTACAAATGGAAAATATAGGGTGCAGTCTGGCGTTAGGAACTTCTTGGTCGATCTTCAACTCAAATCGTGTGATTGTCGAGAATTTAACCAAGACGGGATGCCGTGTTCACACGCAATTGCTGCCATTAAGTAAGTTTTAATACTAATACTACACACGCCGCTTTATTTTTCATGTAACTCATACTAATACTTTTCATCGACAAGGAGGCGGAGAATCCATCCACAATTACATCGAATCATACTACACGACCAACACTTTAATTGAGACATACAAGGTGCGGTGAATCATGTCCCTCAATACAATGAGTGGCTGGTTCCAAATGAGGTAGCTCAAGCGAATGTATTGCCTCCTATTGTGACAAGACAGGCTGGACGACCTAGAACAAGTCGGATTCCATCCGGTGGTGAAAGGTCTACAAGAAGAGTGCCTACAAACGATATGAGAGAATCGTCTAGCGATGAGACGCCGAGCACCAAAGAAATGCAGTCATTGTAGGGAACCAGGACATACACGAAGGAAATGTCCAAATCGAATAGATGAAGGCATAAGCGATTAATTAAAGTTGTTGTATTTTTTTTAATATTTCGAAATATTGTGTTTGGCACCTTTTATTATTATTCTTCTTTATATCATTCAATTTTATACATTGTGTTGTGCTATAATAATAATAATAATAATAATAATAATAATAATAATAATAATAATAAAACTTCTTCACCCTTTCAATTAGTGCATACGGATCTTTGGGGTCCAAGTTCTACCACGTCTATTGAAGGGTTCAAGTATTACATACATTTTGTTGATGACTATACTAGGTTTACTTGGATATTTCCCTTACGTACTAAATGTGAAGTTTGAAATGTATCGTATCGTACAAAACGTGATCATGTATCGTATAAAAACATGAACTAAATTACACAGTGATTTTTTAAAATCTTAAATAGTTAGGAGTTTAAATAAATAAAAAATAGAAGCAACTATAGGAGTTTAAAATCTTAAATAGTTATTAATTTACAAATATTAATAAACTGAAATTTAAGATATTACACATTTAAATTTACATATCTAAGTGTCTTCACACAACTCAAAAATAGAAGCATCTATAATTTTCCTATATCTTTGGTATATGAGTATTCCCCAAGTAATACTCGGCGATCCGGATATCACACGCTCAACGTACATGCATGCATATGGACCACAAGCGGCGCCGTCTTTTGGGAGAACGGTTAGCGGTGTGACGGATAGATAATTCAAGTGGCACGGTTTTTTCGATATGCCCGTATCGTTGAACCTCCAATAATCGCCTTCATCCAAGACGAATCCAAATAAATGCAATATCGAGCCATCTGTTGGCGCGTTTCTCTTCGCATGATCTTCTAATCTCCAATATATCGAATCATATAGATCAAGCGTCCAATCAAGCATTCGATAACAAATGACGACGTAGTGTCCATCGATAAGGATATGTATAATCACCTATATAACACAATTATTACAAAATATATGAATTATTAAAACAAATATATTAAAATTTAAATATAACATGATATTGAATTACAAAATCACCGTTGCATGTTGGACCAATCGGTCATAGTGGATACTCCCGTCGTGCCCTTGATCGTGGAAATAATACTCGGCACCTTCCAACCGCTTGAACAAGATTCCCAACCAACTTGAATGATTCACTATTGAGACATTCAAATGATTTAATCGGACATTGAATTGAGCAAAGCAATAAATAAATAAATGTAAATTATTGGGAAATCAATACTTACATAGAAGTCGGTGTCCAATACAATCGTGTTTGCATTGTTCATGGTGGACAATACAGTATCGCCCTTGATCAGCCTCACTCTACAGCTCGTCATGAACAGATCAATCGTCTACAATAAGAACAATTGAATGTATAAGTATTAATCAATCAATTCAACTAAAATAAATTCTGAATACTTAGAAATTCAAAATACTTACGTCTGAAGATAATAAGTGGTCGGCTTAAGAATATCCATGAAAATGACCGACTAAGAACTCCACCACTCTAAAATCATCACCGTGCGTGGAGGCGGGCTTTAAGGAAGACATTGAAGTTCGTACTAACGCCGATCAAGTTCACGCGGTTTGCCGGAACAACATATGGAGATGCTAGGGCCATCGATGGGAATCGTTGTCGGCCACTCTTCCTGGGTACAGGCACTGGTGTCACCACAGTGCTCGTCTGTCCTTCGGTCATCCCCGATGTGATCCCTGAGCCGGGCATCCCTAAAGTCATCCACTGGTGTCCATAATCGGACATTCCTATAGTAGTGGATCGCGGGACTTGAGGTCATCCCAATCGACACAATCTGCGTAGAAAAATCATTCGACTTAGAAATATTTAAATAAATACAAAATATTTAAATTATTTAATTAAATTACACTTACTTGTCCACAATCACTAAAAATATCAAACATATCGTTGAATGAAGTCAAGGTGGTCACGATAAGAAGCGGAGGTGGCTCACGATAGTAGCGAGGAGGTGATCACGATAGGAGGCGGAGGTGGCTCACGATAGTAAGCGGAGGTGGTCACGATAGGAGAGCAGGAGGTGGTCACGATAGGAAGTATAAGGTGGCTCGATAGGAAGACGAGGTGGCTCTCGATAGGAAGCACGAGGTGGCTCGATAGGATGGCATGGCCTCGGCCCTACCAAACTCGTGCACGTAATATCGAGTGGCGGCTCGCATGTCGCCATCACCGATTCCGTGCCTCATCAATTGATTGCCGTGCACGGATGAGTATGATGATCGGATGGAGAATGGGTCGGTGTACGTCGTGAAGGACGATGACGGTAAGCACCAATCAACTCCTTAAACCAACCCTTCAACTTCGTGCGTCATCCGTACCTCAACCTCGTCAAGGTGCTTCCTCGATAGCTCGCCACCCTCCGAGCATGCCTCGATATAGGTCCTCTAGGAACCGACGATCACTAGGTCGTAGGTGATCGCCGCCGAGGAAGAAGTCGGAGGATGGCCCGCTTCGCCGCTCCGCTCGACGAGATGTGGACGGTGCTCTCCGATCGGAGCCCTCGATACCATGTGCGCCGTGCTCGACTCAATAATATGCCGTCGCACCACGCCTCGGATGCGAACGAGAAGTACCTCGAGGCACGAGAATTCCCACATCGTCATCACTAATCACTCGTGCTCGTGGGGAAACTGCTCCCCATCCCTCAACGGATTTTGTGGCTCTATATAGGACACACCAAACGCCTCGTCGTGTCGGAGTGATACCCAGACCATGTGTCCATTTATTCTTCCGTAGCGATGATCATCTGAATATGCTGATAGTCCTATATACAATTCAAATAAACAAGACTTAATCAAAATTATAATAAAAAATTATAACACAAATTTTAGGATATGTAAAAAGTAGTACCTGAGATTCAAACAAAATCGATAAATCATCGATCGAGGACTTGCTCTTGAACCTCCATCTCAAGCATCTAGGGTAGGCAAACCGGTCTACATATTTCCCAACACCCACCTGCACTGTGTATGATCTCGAGCGACCAAACAACCAATGCCCAAGTCGGTCCATAAAATGGTATTTCTTCTTCTGTTGAATTTGAAATAAGTAGTAGCACATACAATCGATGCGAATATGCACCCCACGAAATCTAAAGAATAAATCCAAATCATCGACCAATGCCTGCACCCACGACTCCACCAAGACTGGGATCTACAGATAATAGCATCCCGTATAACATAATAATATGCAAGACGGAGGTATAAACTACCATCCGCATCATCTATATGCACGCCCTATCGAAAAACGCCTACTAAGTCCGCAATGATATATGGTCGAACGCGTAAAGCTCTAAACACTCGAACACGTTGCAACCGGTGTTTCTACTAAGATTGAAAGACGAGCTTCCAAAACTTAAACCGTGACTAGTGCATAGTCATGAACAAGAAACAAATGCTCCGTCCGTTCATATGAAACCATACTAGACCATCATTCGTCATAATCGACGGAAATCACGTGGTGCAAAGCCATGATATTTTTGCACCGGGCTTCCAGCTAAGTAAATGACCAAGCATCCACTAGCAAACCTATCCAAGAACTCTTCACCACCAATCTCCAATAATCTAGTCTTAATGATATCTAAATAATTGATCCTATAATATGTGCTAATTTGGACCACAACATTAATCATCTCGGTCTCACATAATCAACATAACCCTAACAATAAAAATAATAAAGTGTATAAATATCATAAAATAAAACATATAATAAAGCATAATAACACGTTTAGCATAATTAAGCATAATAAATCATAATATACATTTTAACATATTAAATAAATAATAGCATATTAAACGCATGTGTGCTAATTAAGTAGCGTGATTAACTAATAAATAAGCACGCTTAATTAATACATTATGATATTATCAATAAATAAGCACGTTTAACTAATAAATTATGATATTATCAATAAATAAGCACGCTTAACTAATAAATTATGATAAGCGTGTTAAGGCGGCGTGTGGGGTCTTATTTACTTTTGCATTTATAGATAAGCACGTTTAAAATTAATAAATTATGATAAGCATATTTAACTAACTAATAAACCATAATAAACTATGATAAACTATGATAAGCTATGATAAGCAAGGTTAATTATGATAAGTATATTTAATTAATAAACTAAGATAAGCAGGTTTAATTATGATAAGCAGATTTAACTAATAAACTATGATAATAAGCACGCGTTTAACTAATAAATTCAGAATAATAGCATAAGCACGTTTAACTAACTAAATAATAACTAAACTAACTAACCAAAATAAGAAATCCGATCGGTCCGTTTGACGGTCGGATTCCTTAAACACCGATCGGATTCCGTCAAACGGACCGATCGGATTCCGTCGGGGAGAGCGAAGAGAGCGACGTACCTGAGAAGCCATGGTGCGAGAATTCCGGCGACAGAGCTATCCGATCCGAGAGAGCGAAGAGAGCGAGCGAGCGAGAGTGATTTACGGGAGGGAGAGTGAAGGGGAGTCTCGAATCCGGAGGGAGAAATGAGAGACGGTGAGTGTCGGTATATATTGGGGAGGAATCCGATCGGATAGAAGAATCCGATCGTCCGATCGTCCGATCGAATCCGATTCCACGGTCGATCGGATTCCACTCGCACAAGATTCTGCGATTTTTCGCGCGCGCAGCGTGCGCAGCTTTATGTCAACTCGTTTGTTTTCAATGCTGAATCCGATCGGATCCGATCGGTAGAGAAGAATCCGATCGAATCCGATCGTCCGATCGGATTCTACTCCCATCAACATTCGAACATTGACAATGACTTTTTCGTTTTCACCACTCGTTCGCTCGACAATGTTTTTCAAGGCTATTTGGGGTATATCTTCCTGATTTTGCATGTTTTTATAACGATTGGGTATTTGTTCATACATTTTATGGGATTTGTGTAGTTTTCCCTATTGACACATAATTATATATATGTCATTGGATAAGGTTTGGATTTAACTCTTGACATGTCTCATAGTGAAAAGATCTTACATAAGTTTTGTTTATTCAGAGCTCAATAATGCATGAATTAAGAAGTAGTGATTCATCTTCTCATTATCTTTGTTGTCTAAGAGAAGTATTATATTGTAATACATTAAAAGACATTATACTTCTTTTGTATTAGAATAATCTCCTGTTCATGAAAGTCGTAAAATGATAGAAAGACTAATGAGTACTCAGAAGATTGATTGCTAATTCTGAGTTCTTACAGTAGTGTAAGACCTACTTCCGAATTTGACATGAGCTAAAAAAATTGTTACTTTTATCAAATCGAATTTTAACTAGATAAAATTTTAGGTAATTGTGTACATCGAAGTTGGCAGTAAAATTCGGACTACAGAAAAAGTTCAACTTACAAATGGAATTCTGTTTGTACTTTTTTTAGAATAAATAATTGGCTGGAAAAAGTGTAAAACAAGAAGCATGCGAAGGTATGATGCGGTTTTAACAACTTTACACACATCAAAAGATAATCCCTCTTACTATTTCCTTTTTTGCTTAAATCTGATTACTGACATGAGATATTTAGTTGATTTGAAGCCATGCCGTGTCTTTTTTTTTTTTTTTTTTTTTTTTTTCAATCAAGCATTAGTTTCATTTTTTTTAGAGATTTTGTAAAAGATGCGAAACTAAAAGGGACATCACATCAAGATCCCAAACATACACAACTTTTTCCCCATTTCACACGCACACATGAGTTATGACAATAAAACTCGGTCGGTAAAATATTAAAAAGGCAACAACGGAAATTAACATACATCACTTATAGCATCATTGACTAGATACATCCGCCGCACGCCTACTTCGATTATTTAAAATTCACAAGACTTGATCTACTATACGAAAAGGTTAAATACGAGACTTCCTCAATTTTAAGCTATACATTTTAGTGGTCAAAACAAGGGTAAGAATATAAATTATAAGCAACTATATTTTATTTTTTAAAAAATTTATAAGTAAAAAGATTTAAAAAAATTCACGAACTTTGACACTATTTTAGTTTTCGATACGAGGAGTTGTTGTAAAAATAATTTCAATTTTCAGCTTGTAGCAAAATACATACGTTCAATACATTTCGATTACGTCATTTCGATCTCAATACTCATATTACATCGTTCCTTGAATAATATGTGGTGAGTACACCATTGAGCAAATTGGGTGTATCTATTTTGCTATAAAGAGAATGTAAAACATATATTTTCACTTTTTTCAACTCTTTTCAGTTTTACAGGGTGGATAATTTTCTATAACTCATTTTTCCTCATTTTCACTCAAATTCATAATAATATTATGATGAGGTATTAATGTGATAATATTTTCCCATATTTTTAACTTTGGAGGATATGAGAGAAAAAAGATGGAGACCACTAAAATGTGATAAGATTTTCCCATATTGTCTTATCCCTAATTTTTTATGATAAATTTGCAACAAAAACGAACACATAGTTTGAGCAGTATTATTATTATTGTAAAGTGTACTAAAACCAAAATCAGGTCAAAATTTATGATGTTTTAAACAATTAATCCTAAATGAAATACAGAGTAACTCAATCGAAAATCTATAAAAAGCTGCAATATTACAATTACTGATTCTACCATAGAGGCCAACGATAGACAATAACTCTCATTTCATCCTTTTCCTTGCCACATAACCTAGATATTCAATGTCATTAAATGTTAATAAACATAGCTCTATTCATTTAGGGGGAGAAATAAATGTTCATTAAATTAACGTCAAAGGGTACAAATTACATTATTTGTGATCCACAACTGAAACTGCGCCGTTAAGATGATTTCACTATTTAAATGTCTAGCAAACTTAGCAATAACACGAGCCACTCTATAGGTCGAGAACCCAACTTTGTTGAGCACAAGTAATCTTGACTGCATGCAAATCCCACAAGGCCCAAAACTTCAATCTATTTCCAACTTAATTTAAGTGATTAATGCCTAATTTCATGACATTCAAACTCATAATAATATTATGCAAAAACAATCTCAGTCTTATTCATCCCCTAGGATGGCCTAACTAGTGCGACGACGAATTTAAAAGACTTAAAACATTAAAAGTAGAACTACGAATTTAAATCGTTCCAATTTTTGTAAATTAAACCGTTAAGAATATACTCAAACGTAGATTGAGTGCTTTAATCAACAAGATGGTAAAATTGGGAGGGAAATGATGTTATCATCGTCCAATTCTTCAATTCTTGATACCTAACAAGTTTTCACAAGCAGATTGATTTTTTTTTTCTTCTTTTCTTTGTGGCAATTTAAATTTCATTTGATATTTTAATATCGTTAAACCGCAACTCATTTTTATTTGTGTTTTCTTCTATTATATGGTATGCAAGAAGCATGATACGAGATCAAACCATCAATCTTGTGTGACATGAAAGGTCTCCATCCACAGAAAGTTTGGAGGGCTTACATTCTTACATAGCATGACATGAACTATCTAAGTGATAACTTCTAACTGAATTTAGAAGTATTACATACTCAAGATCCATCTCCAACCACCATCACACCAATGGTTATCTCATACTCATCCATATTAAGAAAATAGACAATTTTAATAAAATAATAGTCAAAATTCTATTTACATTTCAAGACATCAACCGTCACAATATCGACATAATTTAAAAAGAAAAAGATTTACACTTATTATTTGTATTTTTCCATAATTTTTCTGGCTTCTTCAAGACTGTCGTCTACAGAAGTGGTTTCTCCTCCACCTCCTTTTGGGGCTTCATATTTGTTCAAGGCTATAAATATAAAATAACATAGCCCCATCACAGCCTGCGCATCAACATTACAAGTCAGGACTAAATAAGACAAGGGTTAGTTGCCAATTAACACAACCTTTCACCAAATATGCAATCACAACATGACACTTTTAAAATGTTGCAATTACACCACAATCTTTTAATATTTTGGAATTATAACACCCAAATTTGTTTCGACGAGTAAAATTCACAAATATATCGTCATTTCATGAGTTGTTGGTGTTTACTATTATGTGACGTCGTTTGACTCGACATCTTAGTGAAGACATGGAGTGTATATGTGGACTTTACATCTCATTAAAAATGGAAATGCTATAATTACAAAAAACTGGATTGCAATGTTTTAAAAAGTCATGTCATAATTGCAAATTTGGTAAAAGATTGTGTTAAATTCGGCAGTTAACCCTTAAGATATTTATCTATCTAGAAACCAACCAAAACACTTCAAAGTACACATGATTTAATTGTAAATATACTACTAAGCAATCATCCAAAGCTAATATGGAATAAGAGAAGGCAAACTACTCATTCTTTCCACTATAGCTAGATTATGCTAAGTTACTGCGAAGAAAAGATGGCAACCTCTTGTATTTGAATTTTTTCTAAGTCGTTTCTAACCTTTTCCTTTCGCTCCTCTCAAACTCATATACTTCTTTCTATCACATATTTCTAATGGCAATTCACTTTATATAGCTTCCATCTTTGTTGTTCCTTCTAAAATCCTTTGCCTACAAGGATCTTCCTATTGATATTGTACTGTTATTCACCCTTCTTGCTATTGTATAACCATATTTTTATTACAATGACTCACATTTATTGAGGGTACATCCTTGATTCTTTTCAATTGGAGAAGCATCCCCATGCCATGTTCAGATATAGTTGCATCCACTTCGTTCCATATCCCATGTTGTAGAACATAATTATCGGCTCTAAGGGCAAGAAGCAATTCATTTCTATTTGTAACGTCTTTCCTAAGAAGCCTGATGCTTTGATTAATTTTTATTTTTCTATTAGCCTTTTCTAGGTATTTATTGTAAGAAACATGGATGAATTGCAATTACAGCATGTTATTCATTAAAATACGAAATACAAGATGAGCAGCAAATGACAAGAAAGCCACTTGTAAAATTTCAGAGATTCTAGAATTGGACTTTCCACTGTACAATATGATGGCAAGGGGAATTCACACTGTAATATAATATTAAAAGTTCAAAACCAACACAAACAGAGCAAGTTTCCAGGATAAATAGAAGACAGACTCGATGCAATCTTGAATTTGGCTTTTGCATCTTCAAGTATGAAAAATAGGGTGTCAGAATGTACCAGGGCAAAAACTGCTGTAGAGATGAACGACTTGAGTAAAAAAAGTACCAACGTGACTGCAACAGCAGTTACCGAAATCCTTGCTAATGGTCTTGGAACAGCATCCTTGCAAAAGGAAGGAAAAAGATAGGATGACTATTGAAATAGAGAAATTTATGTAAAATGCCCGACAATAAGGAGAGACCATATCTATAATACTTACAGGCACGAAGCTAGTTCCTGCTTCAACACCATCCTTCCCAACTTTCCATATGGTTAAAATAGCTGCAGAAGAGTATATGCAAATAAAAATTCGAAAGGCCTAAGCAAATCACAACTAAGCTATGGATAGTTGAATCAATGAAAGATTGCTAAGAAAAATGATAAAAGACTATCTCAGCATATCATGAACAAATTGTTGGAATAAGGTCAGAGCTCACTTTCCAAAATTTTGTGCTATTATTTAGGGACTGACTTCTAATGAATTTAGAGCTACGATCATTTGTCTTTTAAATTAGGGTTTCCCTTTGCCCCTGCTTGGTTTTGCTTATGATGATTTCATCTGCATCAAACAATTACCGAAGAACCATTCATTCTCTTCACAGCCCTTTATAGTACGATGGCTTTCAAAAAGTTAAAGAGTAACCTTTTGTAAATATTCCTTAAAAGAATATTAACAAAATCACTTTATACTTACTAGTTCTTTAGAGATTCATCGTTTTCTACTTGAGGATTGATTAATCTTCAATCTCATCAGTGAAGGAACTTGGAACATATCAAAAAATCGAAGACCTATTGTCCAGTCCCTCAAGCTGTTCGAGAGATGAAATGGAACAGTAAGGAAACCTATTGTAGGATAGGGAACGGACCACCAATTCTTGTCCAAAATGCTTAAAAGAGCACCTCACTAAAAAATGATGAATGATGCAATGCACAATGCTGCCTCCAAAATTTTCAAACTTAAACAATTTATTTTGAGATCACAAAGACCATTGTTAAGTTACTAAATCTTCAGAATCTGCTTCTGGAATGGCTTCTAGGTTGTCAATGAGCAAGATAGAAAACACTATCGTTTGCATATGCGCTTCTCATGTTGCATGAAGCCTTTTAATTTACTCCTCGCTTAATGCAAGTCTGTCTATCAATTGCTATAGGTTTAGGTTTTGATTTTGATCTTTGGAGCCCTCTTTGGTACACCAGATATTTTTAAAATCCATTTTTCAGAAATCTTAACTAACTCCAAGTTAGTGTTTTGGGGACCACAAGGTTACATTAGAAATGTTACAAAGGATTGAAGTATTTTTTTGCTTTCTTCTCTTAGTCTTAACCAGTTTTTTGGATTATAAAGGAATAAAAAGTTAAAACTGTTCATGACATCATAATGAGTTATACAAATAAGAATAATATCTTGAGCACCATGCAGCCTCTTTAAGCCTTCAGTTCTAGTAATGTTAGGCATGATAGAAAGTTTAATTTGTTGATCTTGCAAACCATACATTTATAATGTTATTTGTAATGCACGATGCGCTCATAAAATGATAAACTGGAAAATGTATTTAACCTAATCCTAATCCTATAGCTGGTTTTAATGCTACTTGAATCATTCTTTTATTCAGAAATTTATGTTTTGTCGACAGGCTGTATAAAAGCTTTTGAGAACAGACAAAAACTACTATATCTCTCTGGTAAGGGAGTGAATTTCCTACAAATGTAATAATACGGTCTAAAGAGAAGAACACACAATCAGTATGTCTACAAACATTAGAGACACGAAGGAACGAATATCTAGTTGAGTAAAGATATATTTATGTTACTGTTTATACTAAACTATTTATCTTTTTCTTGGCTAATTGATTAAACTCTAGTTAACCTGTTCATCTTTCCGCATAGATAACTGCCAATTATTTTGCAAGTGGCAGCAACTACTCTCAGACAGTAGCCTTGGCAAACACAGGTCTCATAGTATAAAAGGCATGTATTTCATTATGAATCGTATACATATAATAAAATCAGGCATCTAAATCTTTGTCAAAAGAACATAATGTTAAGCTACTGAAATGAAATTCTGAAAAGCTGATAGAATAAACAATTAAATCAAAAAGATATAATAAATCACCACAACAATCAGTGACCTCACATAGTCTGACTCGAGGCCTCTTTACTACGGTATATTAAATGATATCAGAGCAATGAGACAAAAACATTCGATTATTAGAATGGAATGATGCCAGAAAATGTAATCACTTTCTAGCCAATGTTTCCAGTTTACAGGATCCACATACTGTTAATTGTTCACATTCAGTGTTTCTTTCAGAACCACACACTCACACATTACAAACCCCTCTAGGAGACTCGAACCCCCGACCTGACTGGTTGGAGGGGAAGCATCTTACCAGTTGAGTATATACTTCCCAGCTAGTCAGTGTGAGAAATAGATTTGTGCTATGATATTATTCAGGAGTTGGCTGCCCTTGATGCCAATAGAACTTACCTATGGGATTAAACTAAAACCTGATGGACTGTGGGCAGGTACAAGACGTGTCTAGTTGCTAAAGGATATCATCATGTGCATGTAAATTCATTACACCAATAGTTACTCATCCATTGCTAAACATGTCAGTGATGTCACAGTAACACTTTTTATTGCTTCCACGGATTAGAATGTTATTTACAGCAACTAGATATAAATAATACTTTGTTTCATTGATTTATACAAGAAGACAAATATATGCTTTCACCAGAGCATTACGACTTCGCAAAGCCAGAGCAGGTTTATTGATTAAAACAGGGTTTATACCCCCAAAATGAATTTCTGAACTGAGAGTTAAACAACTTGCTTTTGGTTTTTTTCTCAATCGGCTTATGGGTGCTGGCCAGTCTTTGGACCAGATCACCCTAAAAACCGTACGTGCGGTCACAGTTTATGTCCAAGGAGCGGATGATACCTTCTTGGCTTTATTAGTATAAGTTGTATAACAGTATAAGTTGATGATACTTTGATCATGGGACCTGATTTCAAGCCATCAATGATCTCACAAATCATTTAGACTCAGTATCACTGTCAAAGCTTTCAGGGATGCATAATATTTCTTATGCTTAGAGATAACTTGAAACCAAGATCAGATTTATCTTAATTAGTGAAAGAGATAATTGCTTCTTAAATCCCAAACTTTGGGCATTGTTGCAGATTCGACCCAAACTTTTAATCTGTAACAAATTAGACCCCCTTAAATTTTCCAATCACTGATTAACTGACATGACTTGATTTATTTAAGGACACAGGAAATTATAGTCCACATGTAAATGAGTTGTGCCACGGCAGTTAATTAATCAATGGCCGGAAAATTTAGGGGACGTCTAGTTTGCTACAAATTGAGAAGATGGGTCTTAATTGCAACAATTCAAAGATTGGGTCGGATTTGTGACAATGCCCAAAGTTTGGAATTTAATTAGCAATTATCTCTTAGTGAAAAGTCATTCTAGACCTGCTGCAAGATGTTGGATTAACAGGGTGTAAGGATGCTTCTATCCCATTGTCTAAGGGTCTACAATGGCTTCTCATTCAAGAAGCCTCTTTCTGAACCAGATTGATATTGCCAATCAGTATGTCGACTACTCTATTTAAACCTAACTCAGCCTGACATCAGTATATCCAAATATGCCGCTGATGCAGGATACTGTGCACTCAGCCAGACATCACATATATCCAAATCTTCATACTTGCACCAGTTTCTTGTGTCAGTGTGACAATAAAAGCTACGCTACCATACTGTTGAGAACCCAGTCTTCCATGACCGCACCAAAAACCTTGAAGTAGATTGTCATCTCATTTGTAACAAGTCCAATGAAGCTTCATGTCACCCGACATGCTCCTATGAAGCTTCAGCTTGCTATACCTTATGATGTTCACCAGCTCCAGCTTAAGAGGGGGATGAAACCCATTCCAGCACATTAGTTAACCAGCAGTTGTTGCTGCTATTTGTAAATAGTCACTCTTTGGCCATAATTATTCTGAATCTGCAGCTGTGATAAGATTGATCTTCTTTCTTACTAGATCATTTCTATCACCACAGGATTTCAACTGAGCTGATCGCAACATATTGAGATTTAACTAAAATATGGTTCCATTTGTTTTTCACCATTGCTCAAAAGTATTTGCATTCAGATTTCACTCTTGCATCCTAATTACTTTCGTAATAATTTTAGTTCCAGCAGCCAGAATTCTGATTATAGGCACCCACTTCCAACATCATAATATCACCATACATCAAAACACTAGCCATTAGAAACAGGCAACTTTGATTCAAAAAATACCAAAACATCAGATAGCATAACATAATAACTCAAGCTCATGCAACTGACGCTCCAAAATTCAAGAATTCTTTCTCAGAGAAAATATAGAAACAGTCAATTATCGCATCAGGTACCAAGCTTAATCTCATCAATAAAGAAGAAACGAAATTTCTACACTTTTCTGGACCCATAACCAAAACTGTACCTTTGAACAAATTGGATTGCGCAGCAGATATAACTGGAACTCTGTGATTCTTGAGCTGCTTGGTGTGTACGGACAGAAGTCGGATTTGCTTCTTCTTCAACAGTAAAAGGGAATTTGAGGAAAGAAATTGGGACGTTTTGAGAGGAGAACTCTGATTTTTGCAACATTTAGGGGTCGAAATTGGAAGCAAAAGGGTCTTGTGTAACACCAAGATACCAGCAGGAGCCATGCTTGAATATTTATTTTCTGTTGATAATTGTATATTTTATATTTCTCCAATTGTGTTATATGAAAAATTTAGCAGCTTTTATTGCTCCAAAAAAAGCAAAGAGAGAAAAAGAGATTAGCGGTTTCAAGCATTGGTGAAGGGTTGTTGAGATCGTGGCAATTATGATTGTTGAGTTGAGGCCTATATATTTTCCACTTTGGGCTTTCATCTAGTTGGGCCCACGATTATACTATTAACGACAAACTCCTTTAGGGGTGATTTTACTTAGCTCATTTTTTCTTCTCATAACCTATTGTTTAAATAATAAGATAATATTAGTAAACTTCCTAATTTATCCATGTGCCCCAAAATTAAATTTTAATAAATAATTAATCCATATAGCCACCAATATCAATATGTACGCAGATCAGCAATGATATTTATCGTAAAATATTAAAATGTTATTTAATACTCTTATAACAATTGTCTATACCGTGTGGACAGGCACACAAAATTTTTTGTACTTTAACTATAAAAATTAATCGGTATCATCATAAATTATCTTGTATTACTTACATTAAGACTATACCAACATCTAACTCAAACCACTTACTCTAGGAAAATAGAACTACCCAAGTAATAGTATAAATGACTATAAAATAATACTGTGTAAAAAATTAACAAAAATAGCACGGTATATTTTAAAAGAAAAAAATAGTGTGAATAGATTCCATATGTGGAAGTTCCCAAGGTCATTTCCTAGAATATATTAATCTACACAAAAATTTCTATGTGGATGCCCAAAAATATCAATTCTAAAGAAAATGTTATTTACATTAAAGAAAAATATTATTTGTTTTTTACGTTGTGATTCGAAAATGTCATTTACATTGAAGAAAAATATCATTTGCACTGAAAAAAATAGTCAATGTTCGCAAAGGAGACTACTTCATTAACCTATACTAATTTTATTATTCTAAATATAACCATCATTGTAAAGGAATTTAGGTAGTCATATGTTCTCGGCCTTAAAATCGGGAATTCTTGAGCAACGCTAATATAACCTTTCCCTTTTGACGAATAACGATATTTTTAAAATGGTGTCATATATTATTTGGTGGACATATGACTCACTTACTAGTTAGTAATTAAGTAGCAGCAAACAAGTCACAAGTGATACCTATATGCATTTATTATACATACATTTATATATTAGTTTATAATTTTGACAACTTTACCATTTTAGTTGAGTCTTTGTTTTATTTTATCACGTCACATTCTATTTTTCCTTTTTAGCAGCTCTGATTAAATTTATTTTGTTATTCATGTTTCAAGTTTCTCCTTTTCGGTATAATTTTTTTTATATATTTTTCAAACTTTGCAATGTTGGAAGTTCGAAAAAATATATAATGTAATTGAAGTGGGAATATTATAGCTCCTCCAAACTATTTGGGCGTTTTAAAAACTTTCCTGAGCTATAATATCTACAAATTAGCCATGTACATTTCATATATCACCAATTTTTGTTCTTTTCGACACATTAAAAATGACATGGTTCAGGGGATGCTGAATTGTATTTTCATTATGAATTTAGAAAATATAGCCTGTGTTTTAATATTTGGATCGAGTTGTAAAAATTACATAAACTTTAAATATGCAAAATAAAAAATATATAAATAAAATAATAATAATAATAAATTAACACTAACTTTTGGAGAAAGTTGCAAATATATCCTCAATCTACATTCTTGGGCTCGAAATTCTAAAGTAGAAGGTCTGATTTCGACATAAACATTTGATCTTAATTTATGAAATTATAGCCTGTGATTAAATTGAAATATTCTAAACACAATGAATAAATTACTCATACTAGTTAACCTTGTTTTCAAAAGAAAATTCAATTCCATTTTTTTTTCTGTTGGATTAAAAATAAAACTAGAATCATGGAAATCTAACTGATCTCAAATAGATCTTTTTTTCTTTGACTGATTTGAGGAGTCGAATTTGAAATATAACTAAACCAAATTGATTTGTTTGTTTTATTCAATTATTTTTGTCCTTCATTCTTATCCATCCCTTCCAACTAAACAAGGGTAAGCTCGCACTAAAAGCAGTCACTTTGAATTTATAGCCTTTTTACCCTATATATGTGAATAGCATACTAATGTTCAAGTTGGCAAGAGAAGAACACTAGCAAAAGCGATGAAAAAGAATAAATATTGCAAAATATTTGTACGACACACTACAATGCAATTACCAAAACAAAACCACTCACCTCATTGATTGAATTTACGGAAAACAATGCAATTACACATGCTGCCTCTTCCTAAACCTTTACTAATTTGCCAATTCAATTTTTCACAAACAAAAAACAAAAATAAATATAAAAATTAAATAAAAAAAACCACACATACACACAAAGCAGTGTTTACGGAACACAATTTCTTCTTCTTCTTCTTTCACTATTTATACTTGAATGAAAGTTTTAATGGCAGAACCTCTGCATTTCCTTCTCAAAAAAGGAAAAGAACACGTCTACTGATAAATCTAATATATGTTAGTATGCAAGATTTATGTAAAGCAGTAAAGAACACCAAGGCTTTTACGTGGTTCGATCGTTAATGAGATCTACGTCAACGGAGGAGTGATTCCTCAATACTTTCACTATGGTTCGATTACAGTGAGTATAGCTAAAAACTCTTAGTATTCAAGAAGTTGCTAACCCTTCTACCTTCGATCTAACTCCTATTTATACATATATGAGGGCCCCTAAGGCGGGAACTGATCCCTCCCATGTAGGGACTCTTAGCCTTCTGTGTGTAGGGACTGTTCCTCTTGCCCATAGGGCCTCTTAGCCTTCGCGCTATAGGGACTGTTAGCCTTCGCCTGATTAGGGTTTGGAGGCTGCTTAGGGTTTGGGGGATGGGCCTTTGGCATAACCGCACGGGCCGCTATTAAAGTCAGGCCCAGCTCGTTTGGGCCTGCCAATGGGCCCGAGTGGTTGGGCCATATCCCATCATAGCCCCCCCCGAATAGTCGGGTAACAGCCGTGCCGAGGTGAGGCGAAGAATGCGCGTTGCCGAGGTAGGATGTTGCTCGGCTGATGTTGTTCTCGAAGGTTTCTCGATCTCTTTGGTGTCAGGATCTGATCGGTTCGTCTGGATTCGAACTGAGGTAGACGGTTTGGCGCTCTGGGTATGCGCCGCTTGTTGGGGACCGAGCTGGAGTCGCCTGTCGTTTGATAAAGATGTGCTGCAAAAGGAAGTCGAAGTCCGACCTGGATAGCGACCCCTATATGGGTTACACCGAGGTCCGATCTGGAGCGGCACCGCTCTTCTGGAGGATGCCGAGGTCTGACCGGAGGGGCAGGTCTGGATAGAGATATCATGCTGGATGATACCGAGGACTGTCCTGAGTGACATCGCCCTTCTAGGGATGCTGAGGTGTGGCCTGAGCGGCGCCGAATCTGGAGGACGCCGAGGTCCGATCTAGATGGAGATGTCCTTGTGAGGGGCGATGTCCGTTGGCAGGACGCCGAGGTCCGACCTGAGTGGCACCTCCTCTTGGAGAAAAGGCGAGGTCCGACCTGAGTGGCGCCGCCCGTTTGAGGACGCCGAGGTCCCACCTGAGGCGCCGCCCTTCTTGGATGTGGAAGCGGACGAGGTCCGAGGTCCGAGCCGTCTGAGGTCAACGTAATCATCACACGATCGATTGGCGGTCTGCATCTTACCGTGAGTACGTCATACGCCCTAGGCGGCAGTTGGGCGCTCGAATCAGCGTCGCGCCAACTCACATCCAATCACGGGGAGGCACGTGTGAAAGTTGAAACGGCAGTTTTTAGGCGCCACTTGCCCTATAAATAGTCCCATTTGAGGAAACTGTTCACTTTCTCTTTCTCTCTTGTATCAGAGATTATAGTTTCAAAAATTTTCCAACTTTTTTCGAACTTGTTGAAGGAGCCAAACATCTCACCGAAAAGTAAGTATGTCTTCTTCCTCTACTTCTGAGTATTCCCCCACATCAGTGTCTGGATCCACCCGCTCGTATCCGATGGGAGTTTCCGGGTCAGCCCGATCGTCTCCCTCCCCTGATAGCGAAATCGAGATTAGGGATCATGTCTGCTATACATTATCGGGTAAGTCCAGGAACATTAGTGCTAGGATCCCAGCCATATCGTCTGCGTGGGCTGAATATAAGGTTGGGAAATGCAAGTCGCTGTTGACCGCCGATGATTTGAGGAGGATAGCCTTAGAATTCCATATCCCATCGGAGGCTCGGTGGTGCTCGCCGCAGTCGAGATAGGCGATGGCACCGGAGGGTTTATCACTTGTTTACGTTGATGCTTTAAGGGCGGGCCTTAGATATCCCCTAGCTCCCATTTTTAGAAGCATTCAAGAGTACTTCCAGATCCCCATCTGTCAATTTTCCCCAAACTCCATTAGGTCGGTGGTGGGGCTGGGGCTCTCTTGTTATGCACTTGTCGAAAACTCGTTTTTGAAATCTTGATGCGTTTTTTTAGCATCAAGTGTATAAGAGGTGTGTACTACTTTTCACCTCGTCAAACCTTCAAGGTGACCGCTCCCTCGAAGGTGTCTCACTGGCAATCCAAGTTTTTCTTTCTGCTGGTTGATGGGCACCCGAGTTATGACTGGGGTTTGGGTAAGATGAGGGATCCGAAGTGCAAAGCCCTTGGTGTCATAGAGGACGAGCTCAATATGATAGGTGAGATGTCCTTTAAGTGCACCGAGAAAGATTTGTTTGATGCCGGGCTGAGCGTTTACAGGTCGGAGGCTCCTGGGCCTGGGTCGGATCGGGGTGAGGGCACCCCCACTATCCTTATTTCTTTGTGCTTCTGTATTCTTTTGCTTATCAACTCCTTATCTTGTTTTGCAGTGAAGCTCGACTCCCAGAAGAAGGCGGTGGATGCGGTCGAGACGACCCCCGCAAAGTCGCCGAGCTCGCGGCCAAGAAAGAAGGCGAGGCGGGCCGAGCCGAGCAAGGCGCCCGTGGTGGTGGTGGGCAAGGTGCCCGAGGTGGTGGGCGATCTAAGCCTGTTGGTGACGGCACCTCAGCCGAGGCCAAGCCCGGCCTCGGCGACGGACGCTCGTACCCGGATACCGACCGAGGTGCCGACTTCCAGCTCCCCCATATCCTTCCCCAAGGTACAGGTCTCTTCTATATTTCTTGATGTTTCTTTCGTGATACAATCCTGACTATGTTGAATTTCAGGATGTCACTTCAGTGATGGGGGAGCTGCACCACATTGCGGGGTATATTGCCGAGGGCGTCTCTCGGTACGAGACGTCGGAGAAGGAGCGGGCTGCTGCCGAGGCCGCAAGGGTCGCTGCTGAGGCCGCGCTCGCTGCTGCAAGGGCCGACGTCGAAGCCGAGAGGGCCGCGGCCGAGGCTGCGAAGATCACTGCCGAGGCCGCCGAGACCGCCCTCAAGAAGAAGGCATGGGCCTTGGAGATGGCTCGGGCCGAGCTCGAGGAGTCGCGAGAGGAGGCGACTGAGGTGAAGAGGAAGATGGCCGAGGAGAGGTGCCTTCTTTGGAGGTCGAGGGCCGATGTTAAGGGCCTTCACCAGCAGACTCATCGAATCGGAGACCTTCTCCTCCTTTATCTCCGACCTGGCCGCCGTACTCCGGACGAAGGTGGTGTCGGACCACCTGGGGGGGTTGGCGGCCCAGATGCCTAATTTCGACAAAGTCAAACATGGCTGGGTCGAGGTCACCCCCCAGACGATGAACAAGAACTATGTCCGAGTGATTGCCGGGGCTGGGTCTTTCCCCATTCTGGAGGCTCTGGCGTCCAGCTCCTCCCTTCTGACGGCGGAGGCCGTTGCCCAGTGCAAGGAGGATGAAGATCACGAACTCCGTGAGCTTGCCGAGGTACGCACTGCAGGCGGGAGGAGGAGGAGGAGGCGGAGGCGGGGAGGAGGAGAGCTCGAGCTTCATTCGGGCCTTGGCCATGCAGAACAGGAGCAAGTGCAAGAGCGGCAGGGGGTCGGTGAGGCCGGTGGGGAGCCCGAGGTCAGTGGGCCCCTTGTAATAGGCTGATCTGCCGGGGTCGCTAGGATCCCGTGCTTTGTAAAATTTTTCACTTTTGAATAATAAACACCGTCTTCTGAAATGCGTATTGTCTTGTTTATCTCTAGCACTTCGCTTCTCAATACGTTGGACTTGATCATGACTTGCTGACCAAGCTGAAAGAAGTTCGAGGTGCTTTAGTTGAGAAGGACGAGGAGGCGCTATTTTGGAGGAGTCGATCGTCCGAGCTGACTCAAGTTTTGACGAGTATGGATGTCAGCTCGGCATCATCCGCCGACCTGAAGAAGAAGATGCAAGAGGCCGATCGAGAAGTGGCCCGCCTCCTGGCTGAGAACGAGGCGCTAAAGCTAAGAATCATACAACTCGAAGTCCAGGGGGCGGACTTATCTGCCGATGTGATCCAAGGACGGCTGATACAATGCGAGGAGCGGCTCGAGCTGACGACGGAGGAGCTAGCTCGGATCTCGGAAGAGCATGCAGAGTATGAGAAGGTAATCCACCGATCTGGTGGAACTACCATATCAGAAGCCGACGATCGAGTTCAGAGCTTGCTGGCAGAGGGCATGGTGCTGAGGGATGAGGAGGGGCCTAATAGCAAAAAGTTTAAGGACTGCCTCAACTCCATCATGAAGTATATGCAGATGTACGAGATCGTTCGTAAACGATGCATGCCCCAGCCCCGCAGCGAGTCCACAGCGGGCTCCACCGGTCCAATAATAGAAGAACCTCGAGGAGGTGGGCGGCTACGCCGATCATGCCGAAGTGCTCCGGCTGATAGGTCCCGAGGAGGCGAAGCGATTAAAGGCGGTCCTCGGCAGATCGGAGGCGCCCGAGGACTGCAGGTCGGCGGGGAAGGCGAGGTAGGGCGGCTGGTCGTGATCCTGGCCAGGCGTCGAGTTCACGAGGTCGAGGTGCGACCTCGGGTGTAGCCTCGATTCCAGGAATGCCCCCTTCTGATCGGGACACACCTGCGTCGGTTCAAAGTGCTTCTGGAGCAGGTCGCGGTGGTCCCGGGGTCACCATTTCAGGTCGGGGTGCCTCCGAGCCTGCGCCGAGCGCTTCTGGAGTAGGCCGCGGTGATTCCGGCCTTATCGACTGGGTTGAAGGCACCGAGTTCGTTCCAGGCGTACACCGCCGACCTGGAGATTTTGTTCAGAATTGGTGCAGCTTCAGCAAGACCTGGCGATGTGGAGCTCGGAAGCCCGAATGAGCTTGTATATAGCTTAGGACTTTGTATGTAGTCGTAAATGTATTTAGACTCGTTCCGAAGTGTATATTTTCCCTTGAGAGGTACAAACATAGCTTAGGACTTCGTTTTGGTCGTAAATGTATTTAGATCGCATACGTGATGTATATCTTCCCAAATAAAGGGCATAATTTGACGAGATCCGATCTGGATGTCTTTTGCATGTAGATACTTCAACTTAATGAGTGATCTGTATGCTTGCATGTAGACGTTCAATTTAATGAGTTGCCTGTATGCCTTGCACTTAGACGTTCAATTTAATGAGTAATCTGTGAGTGCGGCGCGCGCTTAGTGAGTACCCTACTTAGTGGGTTTTTCATCTTCGTAAGGGCGTCCCTTTGTGAAGGTTTAAATGTGGTATATCCAAATAGATGTTCATATATGTGTAAGACGAGGCGAAGTGAAATATTATTCTAGAAAAACAAACGTTTTATTGAGAGGTAAATAACATCGCACTTCGGTAAAGCAATAAGGGGACTAACATGATGCTGATCTGAAATCGAAGCTATGTAAAGTACCTCATTAAATGAGTGATATGCCAGGTTCGGGGGATAAGTGCACCGGATAGGTAAGCTAGCTTGTAAGCCCCTTTGCCGAGGTCCTCGTGAACGCGGTATGGGCCTTCCCATGTCGGATCTAGCTTGTTAAGACGCTCAGCTCTACTGGCTTCATTATTTCGTAGGACGAGGTCGCCTACTTGGAGTGCGGAGGCTTTGACCCTTTTGTTGTAGTATCGTGCGACCTGGCCCTTGTATTTGGCTTCGTTTATGAAGGCGAGCTCGCGTTTCTCCTCGAGAGCATCAAGGTTGGCACGCAGGTCTTCCTCGTTCCCGGTCTGGTCGAAGTGAAGAGTGCGCGGGCTTGGTGCGCCGATCTCAGCCGGTATGACGGCCTCGGTCCCGTAGACCAAACTGAAAGGGGTTTCTCCGTGCGAAGTCCGAGGTGTCGTTCTGTAGGACCAGAGGACTTGGGGGAGATTTTCAGCCCAATCACCCTTAGCTCGGTCTAGCCTCTTCTTCAATCCTTGTACAATCGTGCGGTTCGTCACCTCGGTCTGACCATTCGCTTGCGGGTGTGCGACCGAGGTGAAACGTTGCTCGATCTGGAGCTCTTCACACCATTCCTTGAAATTTTTGTCGACGAACTGGGTGCCGTTGTCCGAGATCAGAATGTGCGGTATGCCGAAGCGGCAGACTATGTTCTTCCACACGAAGGTCTGGATCTTCCTGCTCGTGAGGCTCGAAAGTGGCTCAACCTCGACCCATTTTGTGAAGTAATCTACAGCTACGACTAAGTATCGAAGCTGACCTGGTGCTCTGTCAAACGGGCCAACGATGTCGATCCCCCACTGCATGAAAGACCACGGGCTCTGCAGTCGCTCGGATCGGTCCAGGCGCTTTTTTGACCGTGGAGTGAAGTCGCGCTCGGAGATTTTTGACGAGCTCGGCGAATCTTGGATGAGGTGGGCGAGAATATCCCGACCTCGGCGTCTTCTTTGAGAGCTCACGACCGATGTGACTTCCACAAGATCCTCGGTGAATTTCATTGAGCACCGACGGCGTGGCTTAGCGTTCAAAATAAATTTATAACCTATTGCCCATCACGCGTAGCCGGCGATAAGTATAGGTCGATCCCACGAGGAGTTGGTGTAGCAATCTCGATGTCACGATGTCACTTAAAAGGAATGAGGGTGGTGTAATTATCTTGATCTCTATAGGAAAGACTAAAGTAACCTGAAACAAACTCAAAGGGAATATCAAATTATAAGACGAGTCCGCTTGGGCAACAACCGTGAAGACGATTAATAATCGGTCCTAGTGCAAAGGTTTTCTCTACATGACATGCATCAACCTAAGAGAAGAGACATACGTCGTGACCTCGTTGTCACGCGTCACGCCCACGACGCACCCCTCCAAATCTATCCTTTCGTGTAAAGAAGGCAAGGACACCCTATGCAAACTATCTAACCCGTAATGCCCACGCACGAGGACACCTCAAGACATGCAAACCTACAGCAACGTTATGATCTAGATGGACCCAGATTGGCAAAGGCAATGCTATGACTACTCCAACTCGCCCACACCAACAGATTATTTGGGGTGCGGGACACCCGACACCTTAATCCAATTATTACTTGCAACCTCCCTTACCCACTATGTTATTTGCAACTAACACACCGAGTTTGGTTAAGTTATATAATGCCCAGACCTAGTGCTTGAGGGACACACGCATGCGGATCGTAATGCCTACTTAGACCTCTCGAGTTATATTAATCATGCTCCACTTAGTCACGCCCGAACGTAATAAAGACTTAGCGGACATAAAATAAATAAACATGCAATGCTTAATTGAAACCATAATCAAACGGAACCAACTTACTATTAATTGAACGAAATAGAAACGACGAGCCCAAAGTGCCGCCGGCAAAACATACGAATAGCAAATAAAGTGTTTGCCCCGAAGGGACTTAATGTATGTGATGGTGATGGTGAATAATACGAAGATGCAGGGCTGAAGAGACTATGATACGCACAAGTCGCGTATTCATCCTATATATATAGGCCGAGAAAGGGATCCGCGATGGTGATGGCCCATTGGCTGGAAAACCTTAGGGTTTCCTTGCTGATCGGCACTCTTTCCTTGCCCGGATGGATCTGGATGATCTCCTCCGGTTCGAGGATTTGGGGTGAGCGCATCCTTTCGGTTTAGCGAGATCCACCCCGATCTCGCGTATCTTGCCCATTACCTCTCTCTCCGTCTTCTCTCGCCTCCTTCTTCTTCTTGGTCTTTGCTCGCTTTACTTCCGCTTGCCCGAGCTTACCCTTCCGGAGATTGAAATTGTGCGGTGCAGAAGGAGGTCACGCCGTGAAACGGACAGCCACTTGGGGTTTGAAGCCCAGCCGTGAGCTAAGCTCCTTGTGCCCTCGAGGTGCATCGTATCTCTATTCACCCGCCAAGCAAGTTCCACTCCTTCTTGCCCATTTCTGCCCTGCCTTGTTCCCTGCAGACCAATGTGTCCTCCCAGACACAAAACACAACAAGAAAGACACAAAAGACTCGATCTGGACCTAGACAAGACACAGAAAAAGAGCACAAAACTTGGGCTCGTCACATGCACACACTTTAAACATGCTTGTCCTCAAGCATGCACGCGTAATTTGCCCAAGACAAAAGAAAGAAAGAAAAGACTCAAAACAGAAAAGGTTAGCACATTTCCACCAGCAGGATATCTCGGCCAATATAAGCTTCATCAGAACAAACTAGCAATTCAAGTAGACTCCATTCAAGCAACGACCATCAAACAAGTCAAAATACGAAATTGAGCATATTGGGCATTTTCCTTACCAACACTCTGCACTCTTGTGTATAGGCTAGTGTATACGCTCAGACATCTTTCATTTCGACTATGCCATAGTTTTGTGCCTCTACCATCTCCACCATTTAGACAAAGTTTTAAACATTCATCCTTAGGTCTTTTATTTGGTTGTAATGGGGCTTAAGACATAGGTGGGAAATTTTTGGAACGAGGCTAAGGTCATCACGGACTCAGGTTCGAGGAATTTATTTTGTCCTCCATGGATTTCCTTTCGCCTTTCTCTTACGGGCCTCGGCACAACCATCTTAGGACTTCATCAATATGTATATTCTTTTATTTCAAGTCCTTTTTCTTTCAATTCTGGGTACCTTCTTTTATATTGGGCATTTTGCCCATTTCTTTGAAATTCTGGTAAACCCTTTTTCTTTCTTGCCCATTACGAGGCTACTGTTCTTCCCTTTGCCCTTCTCTTCTATTAGCTCCCGAGTCTAATTTACCGGTGAGCTTCTTTTCCGTGCTAATTTAAGTGAAAGAAATTATTAAGCTCAAGGGGGCTGAACGAGGGATTAACATTAGGTAGGACATTTTTGGCTCAGTGGGCTATTTGAAAGAAAAATATGCCTAAGTCATCTAAATGTTTTAACTAAGTCAATAAGGCCTCGACATAAGAGTGCACGCAAGTTCTAGCAAAAGCCTAGTGAAGATGTCAATAATCACACAAGAAAGGAAACTGTGTTGATCAAGATACAACAGTTTAAGCTCAAATCTCACCATGTGTGCTCAAATTCAATTCGTCATCCTTATTTACATACGGTCATGCTCAAACAGAATTCCTAAGACTACTAGCATTATTCACAACAAAGCAAAATACAGCCAATCAATCCCACCAATTTAAACATGCCAACCGACACACAAAAACGAAAACCCCCTCCCACTCACACACTTTGCGTTGAGCAAAGTGGGTGAATAAGGAGGGAACACAAACAAAGAACAACGAACGAATCGAGCAGGTGGCGGTCCCTGCTCACACACTTTGCCTTGGGCAAAGTGGGTCGAGTGGGACCGACTCCTTAACTCAAACAAACAAAAACAGACGCAACCCCCTTCACTCACACACTTTGCCTTGGGCAAAGTGGGTGAGGGAAAGGGGTTGACCACCAACAACAACAAAACAAAACAAAAAACAAACTACAAAACAAAAAAAAAAAACACAACAAAACAGAAAACAAAAACAAAAGGAGGACAAAGGTCGAGGAAGGCGGATACAGAATCCAGTGTGGGCAAAATAGGCTAGCGGGGCATCATGGGTGGCTTTCATTGTTCCTCCATCCCAGTCAGCGGGCTCGATATCATCATCTTCCTCTGGCCGACTCAGACTCTCCTCTGGTGACGGGAGGCCGCGAAGGTCATGTCATCGTCGGTGGCTCCGTGAAAACTGGTTTGTCGTCCTGGTCATAGTAGATGTCCTTCATGCGCTCCAGCATAGCTGTGTCGATATACAGCTCGGGCTCTACCTCCAGATCGGTATTCGCTTCGTCCAATACTTTCAGCTTTGTGGCCAAGACGGTCACCAAGTGGGCAAGGGAGATCCTCTGCTTAGGATGAGTCAGGATGTCCTTGAAGTGGGCTGCTGCAAACGCGGCGAAATTGATCTTGTGGCCATGCCACATGCACCACAGAATGAATAACTCCTGCTGGGAGATGGAGTTGCTGCTGTCTACCTTCCCGAAAAATCAGAAGACAGAGGCGATGGCACATGCGCAGCGCGTTGCTCCTCAGCTCATTGCCCTTAGTGTATCCCGACTTGAATGTTGTGCCCAAACCAATCGATGACCATTTTTCATTCCACTCCTCGCCTGTGTGCTCGGGGACGTAGGTGAAAGCCTCCTTGTATTCTGTGGTCTTCGTCTCAAACACTACATAATGCCTGTGCGGTTGAAGTCGTTCACGAGAACGAGAAGTCGTTGTCCATCGCCTTAAATTTGATGCGATCGTGGTCGACTTCACTTTGCCTGGGTTCTTTATTTCGAGAGTTTGAATAAACTCCCTTGCCAATGTGATGTCTGACCGTCTGGCCATTCCAAAACGCCCCCATCCAATCCTTTCGAAAACTTTTCACCTCATCCTTAACCCCGGACTCTCCAAAGACCTCCATGTCTAGCGTCTTGGGCTTTACAATGCCCCTCATCGGTGGTGGTGTTGAACCCGGGTGGCCTCTCGTGGTCGGGACGGCTTTCCCTTCGGAGGAGGGTGATGCCATCTTTGCAAGGTACCCTCGGGTTCTCTTCCTTGAAGGTGGAGGTAGCTCACGAGGCTTCTTTCTCGGTGGTGGTGGTGCCCTCGGAGTCTTTCTCACGGCTGGGGTTTCTTCTCTTTCTTCGCTTTTCTCCTTCTCACGGGAGGCTCCAGTTCGTCAGCTTCGTCCGAGGTGGACTCCTCCGTCTCCGCAGGGGTATCTTCCTTCTCCGTCGCTGGGACAGCCTTCTCCTTATTGGCTTTGGCCTTCTTCTTCTTGGGTCTCGCCACCGTCTCTCTCGGTGGTTCCTCCGCCGCCTTTACGGGAGGGTGCTTGCTCTTCATTATTTTCTCCGTGTCCTCGGAGTTAACCGAGATGGGCTCTTAGGTATTTCGGGGGTAGTAGGAGTCTCAGAGGGGGTCGCCATTTTCGCTTCGAGCTCGGTGGTCTTCTTCGGTTCAGAGAGGGGATTGGAAGCTTTTGTGGTGGTTATGGCTCTGGTTTTACGGGCAGTCATTTTTTTGAAAATGGGGAGGGTTACTTCTTTAAGGCTCAGGTGAGAGAGAGAGAGAATTTGCAGAGGTTGAGGCGACGTGGGTGAGGTAATTATGGAGTGGCCAGTTATAAGGGACGTTACGTCCTTTCTCCTGACAACCGCCTGCCACTTGTTCCAGAACTCACCCTCTTGCCCACGGCGAATGTCTAGCGTCTCATCTTGCCTCTTCGATCATGATCACAACTGCATTCGTAGATTGACCAACACAACACCACACGCAAAACGGGGCAAAACAAAACAAAAGAGAAAACAACAACGAAAGCAAATAAAATACCAGTTGCCTCACGGCGGTATTTGGTTATCGTCGTGGCTCGACCAGACCTCTTTATTACTCTTCCCCGTCGAGGGCTTGCACTCGATGCAATTCCCCTGGATCTACCTCGTGATGCCCATAGTAAACCTTCAGACGCTGTCCATTGACCTTGAAGATCTTCTTCGTCTTCAGGTCTGCGACCTCGACAGCTCCATTCGGAAATTGAGTTTTTACTTCATATGGTCCGCACCACTTGCTTGTTAACTTGCCCGACATCAACTTGAATCGAGACTGGTATAAAAGCACCAATTGACCTTGCTCGAATGACTTGGCTTTGATAAGACGGTCGTGTGCCTTCTTTAATCTTTCTTTATATAGAACGGCATTGTCATAGGCCTCTTGTAGGGAAAACATATGTTAACCCTCGCCCCGAGGATCCATCTTGGATATTTAATTCACCATACATTGATTATAAACCTAGCATGCGTCTATATAATTAATCGCAACACGTAGGGGTTTTCTCGTGTTTACCTTTGGATCTGTCGAGGTGGATCGAACGGGATGAATGGATCGAACGGTCGAGACTCGTGCTTTGACCTTCTGGACTGTATCCCGGATGCCCAATCTCCAACGTCGAGTGAGGACGATCTATGGAGAATGCTTCGGAAAAATCACCCTTTGCTCTCACTTTACAATTTTCGAAATACTCTCAACACTATGAGGGGGCCGAAAATTTCTTGTTAATAATGTGAGCATTAACCTAGACTTTATCTCATACCTTATATTTATAATGCACTACCTTAATCCCATATGGAAATTACCATAATCCTATATGGAAATTACCATAATCCTATATGGAAAAATACCATAATCTTAGGATTATTTCCATACTCTCAGGATTATTACCATAATCTTATATGGAAAGGATCTATGCATATACCATAAATATAATAATATCCTTGTGGGATAAAGAGAATAAAATCTTGCCTTTGGGAGCATAAGGGGCGCCGATTTTCCTTGGCTACGGGCCTGGATGGGCCAGCCCAGGGATCAAATGCAAGGAATAAAGATGGGCCTCAAATAAATTAATTATCTTATGTTCAGCCCAGAACATAAATTAATTTATAAACATTTATTCATGCCACTAGAGAATAAATGCTGACTTACCCTTTATTACCGGTTGAGTCGGGCTTGCACTTAGACATTCTGAATCCCGTATTTAAGATATCGAACATCCATTAATCATTTATAGCAATCATCGCTTAAACGATTAATAACTTCATTTCCTTAAGTAGTACCACTCAACCTTATTATTGTACTTGAGCTAACTCAACTGCGGGGTTTAGTACAATAAACCTTTGAGCTCCTTAAGGGGCGTCATCATCCTAAACGGATACGGTGACTCGACATGATAACTAGCGTGACATACAAGCACACTTCATGTGTAAACGCGTCCACACGCGTGGCTTGCATGTGGGATTCCTTGGGCGATTGGAGGTTTCATTAATATTGTTTTAGCAAAGGTTACAATATTATTGTTACGAATTATTTGCGATCGTATGCTTATGTGTTTTACATTATCGTTTCGAGATATGTCTCTTACGCCGATTATCAATATGCTCGCACAAAACCGTTATCCGGTCCAAATTTTATCGAGTGGAAGCGAAACATGGAATATGTTCTTATCATTTGAAGAACACGTGTTTGTTCTCACTACTCCTAAACCCGATGCCCTTATCGACGATCGACTAATGAGCGAGTCGGTCAAGACTTTGGAATAAGTCAAACAATATGGCTAAATGCTATATGATGACTACGATGTCCAAAGGCTTGCAATGCAAAGATCGATCGATGGTGACGCGACGATATTTGGTCAAGTCTCGAGAGTAAGTTTGGGCAATCGGATCGGACAGTCCGCTTCCACACAATGAGAGAAATCTTGGCGTGTAAGATGGAAGAAGGAAGTTCGGTCCATGAACATGTCTCCCACATGACTCATCTCATGGATAGTCTTGATCAGTTGGGAGGAGGTATTGACGACGAAGCCAAGGTCGATATCATCCTCAATACACTGCCCAAGTCTTTTGAGAACTTTCGCGTAAATGCGATCATGAGCAAGACCGAGTTTACACTTAGTCAGTTGCTTAATGATCTCGTGGCTGCGGAAGGAGTTATGGGAAAAGGAGCACATGCTCTTGCTAGCACATCTAAGGACCCAAAATTTTCGTTGCAAAATGGAAATAGAAAAAGGGGTACCAAAGGTGGTAGAGGCAAGGAAAATAGTGGGAGTAATGGGAACAAGAACATGGTTGCCACCGGAGGCTTGAAGGACGTCATCATCCTAAACGGATACGGTGACTCGATACAGATAACTAGCGTGACATACAAGACTACCACCACCCAAGATGCGGAGAATCTTGGGTTAGAACATATAACCTCACTCATAACAAGTCAAAGTGATGGTCAAGAACTCATACTCACCTAATACCTTATCGAGGTTTAGATCATCGTAAGTCACCGAGATCTTGGTTCTTCACGACGGTCGAGAAGAAGAACATATCTCATCGTGATCCTTCAATACGTCGAGACGCATCAAAGCATAGACAAGCAACTAAGTCAAGTCACTTCTTATCTATACTGCAGGCTAAACCGACAACTCGTCCTTAAGTTGTCTCACCGTGAAACTTTTATATCTCATTAAGCTTGACCAATCATACGGACTTACGTGATCTTCTACACATCGTATGATTTAACTTATATATGAGATAAGAGGACTCGATATATGCAATCAAGTATTCAATTCGGATAGGAGATTGTAATGATGGTAACAGAAACATTGTATACAAGCTCAACCAAACTGCTTTCAGTATACAAATCCAACACCTCTAGCCTTATTTCTTCCAGTTCTTGAAGCTGAAGCTTTCTAGCTTGGCCATCACGGTCCCAATCAAAGTTGAGCTTGTTCACTGCCCAAAATGCCTTGTGCTCTAGTTCCACTGGTAAATGACACATCTTACCAAACACAATTCGGTATGGTGACATGCCCAAGGGGGTCTTGTATGCAGTTCTGTATGCCCATAGTGCGTCATCAAGACGAGTGCTCGATCCCCACCATAGGTCCCACTACCTTCCTCAATATAGTCTTGATTATTCATTTGGAGAACTCCGCTTGCCCATTAGCTTGCGGATGGTAGGCTGTAGTCACCCGATGGGTTACACCGTATTTCTCGAATAATTTGGTGATAGTAGTGTTGCAGAAATGGGTTCCTTGATCGCTGATAATTGCCTTGGGCACGCCGAACCTGTTGAAGATATTAGCTTTAAGAAAAGTCAAACTACCTTTGAGTCATTAGTGGCACTTGCCTTGGCCTCAACCCATTTCGAGACATAATCCACTGCAAGCAAGATGTACGCATTGCCCCTTGAGCTCGGTAATGGTCCCATAAAGTCCATCCCCCATACATCAAAGATTTCGACGGGAAGGATAGGTATCATGGGCATCTCATTCCTCTTTGTGATATTTCCTTCTTGTTGACACTCTTTGCATTGCTTACACAGCTCATAAGCATCTTTGAATATCGTGGGCCAGAAGAATCCTCTGTCTAAAACCTTTCTCGCTGTCCTCTTGTGCCCAAAATGACCTCCACATTCTTTTGAGTGGCAATGATTCAGGATGTCTTTGATCTCAGTTTCGGGCACGCAACGTCGCAGGACTTGGTCAGCACACTTCCTCCATAAATAGGGTTCATCCCATATGTAGGTTCGACGATCGCTTTGATCTTGTTTCTTTGATATGTAGTGAGCCCAACGGGGAGTTCTCCAAAGGTTTTGTAATTCACCAAATCGCATACCATGGCTCGAACTCCGTCGTGCCACGAATGAAGCATGATGTTCTTGGGGAAGGTCTCGCAATGGGCACCGGTCTTCTCCTTCAATATCCTACTCAAGTGGTCGGCCACAAGGTTTTGTGCTCCACTCTTGTCTTTGATTTCTACATCGAACTCTTGGAGAAGCAAGATCCATCTGATTAGTCGTGGCTTTAACTCCTTCTTGGCCATCAGGTATCTCAGGGCAGTATGATCGGTGTAGACGATTGTCTTGGCCCCGATGAGATATGATAGAAATTTTTCAAAAGCAAAGACGACCGCCAAGAGCTCTTTCTCGGTCGTGCTGTAGTTGCATTGGGCTGCATTGAGAGTTCTTGAGGCATAGTATATAGCATGAATTTCCTTTCCTCTTCGTTGTCCCAAGACGGCTCCCACGGCATATCCGCTTGCGTCGCACATAACTTCAAACGGCATGCCCCAATCAGGGGGTTGAATGATCGGTGCTGAAATTAAGTTATTCTTCAGAGTATCAAAAGCTATCTTACACTCTTCATCGAATTCCCATGGTACATCATTCTGGAGTAGTCGTGTCATGGGTCAAGATCTTTGCGAAGTCCTTCACAAATCTTCAGTAGAACCCAGTGCCCAAGGAAACCTCGCTTGCTTTCTTGAAGTCGGATAGGCAATTTGGCGATGATCTCTACTTTAGCTCTATCTACTTCTATTCCTCTTTCAGACACCACGTGCCCAAGAACAATCCCTTCTTGTACCATGAAATGACATTTCTCATAATTTAGGATCAAATTCTTTTCGACACATCTCTGTAGGACTACCTCCAAATTTGTCAAGCACTCATCGAATGATTCCCCATAGACGGTAAAGTCGTCCATAAAGACCTCGATGCATTTCTCCAATAGGTCCGAGAAGATGCTCATCATACATCATTGAAATGTCCTCGGGCATTACACAGCGAAAGGCATTCTTCTGTAGGCAAATGTCCCGAATGGGCATGTGAAAGTAGTTTTATCCTGATCACCTTGGGCAACCCATATCTGCATGTAGCCCGAGTATCCGTCTAAAAAACAAAAGAATTTGTTTCCAGCTAACCTTTCCAGCATCTCGTCAATGAAAGGTAATGGGAAGTGATCTTTTCGGGTCACCGTGTTGAGCTTTCGATAGTCAATACACATCCTCCAACCTGTTTGGAGCCTTGTTGGGATCAGCTCTCCTTTCTCGTTTTTCACTACCTGAATGCCTGACTTCTTGGGCACGACGTGTACTGGGCTGACCCATTTACTGTCTGATACGGGATATATGATGCCCAAGTCGAGAAGCTTCAAGATCTCCTTCATGACTACCTCCTTCATAGCTGGGTTCAACTTCCTTTGTTGATCGCGTCGGCTTGGTTTCTTCTTCCATCGAATATTGTGAACGATATGGAAGGGCGATGCCCTTGATGTCGGCCAATGTCCATCCAATAGCTTCCTCAGACGCCTAATAACACTTCTCACAGCTTCCTCCTGACTCGGACTGAGTTTAGCATTGATGATCACGGGCAAGGTGTCGTTCTTCCCTAGAAAGATGTACTTCAGGTGGTGAGGAAGAGTCTTTAGCTCGAGTTTCGGTGCTCTCATAAGGGATGGAACGAGCTTTTCTTCTTCCTTCAGCTTGGGCATGTTCTGGTATATTGACCACTTGAGTCCCTCGGGTTCGCTCCGCAAATAAAGCAGGGCCTCCCGACATTGCCCATAAGCTGTTTCTTCGTGGGCGTCATCCTCCTCAAGACCACTTTGAATTGCTGCATCCAGCGGATCTTGTAAACCTATCTCGGGCAGGATGTCTCCCACCATGGGTTCAATGTGATCAATGAATTCCACGACCTCAATATCAATAGGATGCTCCATGGCCTTGAAGATGTTGAAGGTCACCGTCTCGCCGTCGAATTCACATGATAATTTGCCCGTGTCGCAATCAATCCTAGTTCTGGCTGTCTTCATAAATGGTCGACCCAAGAGCATAACTGAGGATTTATTACCCATCGTGCCCATATCCAGAACGTAGAAGTCCGCTGGAAATATGAGTTCCTCCACTTTGACCAATACGTCTTCGATGATTCCTTCTGGATAAACGTTGGACCTGTCTCGCTAATCGATAACCACACGTGTTGGCTTCAGGGTTCCCACCTTTAATTCATTGAACATTGACAAGGGCATGACGTTTATAGATGCCCCCAAATCTAGCATGGCCCTTTCGATCCTCGTATTGCCTATTACGCAGGAATGAAAACATCCTGGATCTCCACACTTCGGCAATTTCACTGCAAGGCTCATGGATACATTTTCTCCCACTTGAATTTTGCATCATCTTTGTATTTCACTTTTCTCGTGCACAAATCTTTCATGAACTTTGCCCATTTTGGCATCGTGCCCAGAGCAGTGATGAGCGGTATATTAATTTCCACCTTCTGAAACACGCGATACATCTCGCTCATTTCTTCCTCTCTCCTGTTCTTGCCAACTGCTCGGAAGGAGGTAAAACCTTAGGATTAGGTTTGACATAGGTTGGCTCAATGATTGCCTCTTCTTTTTCTGTCTTTTCCTTGGGCAGTTCCTCTTGATCATTGTCATCTTGACCATTGTGTTCTGTGAGATCTTCCACTTCAGGCATGTCTGCGTCGTCCTTAGGCATGAAAACTTTCTCTGGCAGCTTCTTCCCACTTCTTAGGGCTACAACATTCAGTTGGGCTAACTCGTTTACCTCTACTTGAGGAGGTAAATTTCCTTGCTTCTTCTCAAGACGCGTTACGGCGGCCGTCAATTGGGAAACTTGGTTCCCAAGGCTCTGGAGGGCTCCTCTTGTCTCGACCTTGAATTTCTCGTTCTCTTGTTGAGCCTTCACATTTTCTCGTGCCATAGTGTGCACAAGTTCGGCCAACGATGGCCCACCGCTTTGGTCACGCTGATTATTTCGTATGGTCATTGTTGTCCCGCCTCCGCATCGCCGCCGTTGTTGTCCTGCCCCTTGCTGGTTGTTAGACCACCTAAAGTTTTCGTGGTTCCTCCATCCTGGGTTGTAGGTCTGAGAGTTTGGATCATATCTCATCTCGTCAGACGCCCATTACCATTCTCGACCCACCGCATCGACTTCTTCTTCTTCAAACAAAGTGGGCATTGATCCGTATGATGTGTCACGGCAGCAAGCATATTTGGCAAACTTTAGCTTTCTTTTGCCCTTGCCACGGTCCCGGTCCCGATCCGATCCGTGTTGGTTATGAACTTGTCGAATAGGTTACGAGTTTATCCACTTGGTCTCCACGGTTGAAGAAGTAGCGCTGCTTTCCTAACTTCTCCTCCTTCGTCTCGCTTTCTTGACCATCTCGCCCAACGGTCTAAAGGCCTCACTGGGAACTTTATTCAAGATTGATCCTCCACAAGCTGCATTCACCCAAATTTTCTCTGTTGCCTCAACCCGCCATGAAATATTGGATCGGATCATGATCCGAATTTGATGTTGAGGGCATTTCTCCGCAACTGCTTAAACCTTCCCCAAGAATCATAAAGGTCTCTCCTATGCCCATTTTGATGCCGCTTATCCTTTCCTCATGTTCGAATACGGACGGCGGAAAGTACTTCTCGAGGAACTTCGGTGAAGTTGTGCCCACGTGGTTACACTTCCAACGGCAAGGTGTAGAGCCATTCTCTTGCCCCATCATGCGAGAGAAGGGAATGACACTAATCTCACATACTCTCCAAGATTTTCATTGGCGCGGATAGTCCCACACGCCATCTCGAAATCTTGTAAATGCCTTTGTGGATCCTCCCGGGCATGTCATTTGAATCGGGAGGATTTGGATGAAGAATGCTTCATCTCCCGCCGCCATTGATCGCGGGCAAAGTGATGCCCGCTGGCCTCGTGTTACGGTTGTTAGGAACACCATTTCCCTCAATGTCCGCTCCACTAGCGGTTGTTCACCCATCGTATTGACCTCTGGGTTCTCTTACGATTAGCCGCCTCGCAGACATCGTGCCTCCGCATCGCCGCTTCCTCCGCCGCCATGCGTGCTTTTCGATCTCGTGATCGCATAAAAGTCATCCGTTCTCTCCCGCAAGGTTAGGTCGTAGCATACAATAAAGAAAGCAATATAAATTTAAGAAATAGAGATACTCTTCGAATGCGCAACTCCCGAACAGCGCGCCATTCGACACGTCGTTTAGCGTTCAAAATAAATTTATAACCTATTGCCCATCACAGGCGTAGCCAGCGATAAGTATAGGGTCGATCCCACGAGGAGTTGGTGTAGCAATCTCTGATGTCACGATGTCACTTAAAAGGAATGAGGGTGGTGTAATTATCTTGATCTCTATAGGAAAGACTAAAGTAACCTGAAACAAACTCAAAGGGAATATCAAATAATAAGACGAGTCTGGCTTGGGCAACAACTTCGTGAAGACGATTAATACTCGGTCCTAGGTGCAAAGGTTTTCTCTACATGACATGCATCAACCGGTTATAAGAGACATACGTCGTGACCCCGTTGTCACGCGTCACGCCCACGACGCACCCTCCAAATCTATCCTTTCGTGTAAAGAAGCGAGGACACCATATGCAAACTATCTAACCCGTAATGCCCACGCACGAGGACACCTCAAGACATGCAAACCTACATGCGTTATGATCTAGATGGACCCAGTATTGGCAAAGGCACCGCTATGACTACTCCAACTCGCCCACACCATACTATTTGGGGTGCGGGACACACCGACACCTTAATCCAATTATTACTTGCAACCTCCCTTACCCACTATGTTATTTGCAACTAACACACCGAGTTCGGTTAAGTTATATAATGCCGGGACCTAGTGCTTGGGACACACGCATGCAGATCGTAATGCCCTACTTAGACCTCTCGAGTTATATTAATCATGCTCCACTTAGTCACGCCCAACCGTAATAAAGACTTAGCGGACATAAAATAAATAAACATGCAATGCTTAATTGAAACCATAATTAAACGGAACCAACTTACTATTAATTGAACGAATAGAAACGGCGAGCCCAAAGTGCCGCCAAGAAAACATACGAATAGAAAATAAAGTGTTTGCCCCGAAGGGACTTAATGTATGTGATGGTGATGGTGAATAATACGAAGATGCAGGGCTGAAGAGACTATGATACGCACAAGTCGCGTATTCATCCTATATATATAGGCCGAGAAAGGGATCCGCGATGGTGATGGCCCATTGGCTGGAAAACCTTAGGGTTTCCTTGCTGATCGGCGCTCTTTCCTTGCCCAGATGGATCTGGGATGATCTCCTCCGGATTTCAGGGGATTTGGGCTGAGCGCGCATCCTTTCCGGATTTAGCGAGATCCACCCCGATCTCGCGTATCTTGCCCATCACCTCTCTCTCCGTCTTCTCTTGCCCTCCTTCTTCTTCTTGGTCTTTGCTCGCTTTCTTTACTTCCGCTTGCCCAGTAGCTTACCCTTCTGGAGATTGAAATTGTGCGGTCTGTAAGGAGGTCACGCCGTGAAACGGAACAGCTACTGGGGTTTGAAGCCCAGGCTGTGAGCTAAGCTCATTGTGCCCTCGAGGTGCATCGTATCTCTATTCACCCGCCAAGCAAGTTCCACTCCTTCTTGCCCATTTCTGCCCTGCCTTGTTCCCTGCAGACCAATGTGTCCTCCCAGACACAAAACACAACAAGAAAGACACAAAAGACTCGATCTGGACCTAGACAAGACACAGAAAAAGAGCACAAAACTTGGGCTCGTCAAGCACGTAGTCGGTTTCTTCTGGCCCGAGGCATCTCAGGAGGGGTTGAAGGTAGGACTTCCTGTAGAGAGCGCCCTCATGTACGAGGTACTTTTGGGATTTCGCCATCATCCTTTTGGCTTCGAGCCGATCTTGAGGCAGTGCACCATCTTCCAGGTAGGCCTTTATGAGAGACATCCAGTTCGGTTCTATCTCGGTGATGATGCCGATGTGGGACTCGCGATGCTTCCGAATGAACCTCCTCCGGTGGACTTGTTGATGACACGCCTAACTTGTCGAGGACGTCACCTCGGTTTCTCCCTCGTGGGATTCGATGAACACCGGTACTGAATGAGGTCAAGATCTCCTTCGCTTTCTCAAGTCTCGCTTCATTCGATCCTCCTCGCCTCGTATCGCCAGGACCCGGTTTACCACGACACAGGAATCTCAAAGATCCGGATTTTTCTACCTTCATTTCGTTGCGGGCGAGTCCCGAGATCGGCGCCTCGTACTCCACCTCGTTGTTTGTGGTCGGGAAGGTAAACCGGAGGGCGTAGGTCACTTCTTGTTTGTCTGGGCCGAGGAGGAGGATGCTCGCTCGCGCCCGTTATGCACGAAGTTCGCCCACGTACATCCGCCAAAGAACCATCGGGTGGGTTAAGGATGATTCTTCCTCGCCGATGGGTGCGGGAGTTGGAGTGACCTCGTTGGTGGAGCCGACCTCGGCGAATTGGCCTCCACCAGAAGTCGGCGAGCTTGCCCTTTATGGCCGGCACGGGAGAGTACGAAATGTCGTGCTCGCCGAGCTCCGATGCCCACTGCTATACGTCGGATGACTACGGCTTTGACAAGACTTGTCTCAAGGGTAAGTCGGTCAGTACCTGGACGGAATGGGCTTGGAAGTAGGGTCGGAGGTGCCGCTTAGCGTTCACTAGGGCCAGTGCTACCTTTTCGAGGCTGGTGTACCTCGTCTCTTGTCCTTTGAGAGCCCGGCTGATAAAGTAGATGGGGAGTTGTCGTCCCGCTTCATCTCGTACCAATACCGCACTGATAGCCTCGTCCGAGGCGGCCAGATATAAGGAAATGAGTTCACCTTCTTTCGGTGCGGACAGGGTCGGCAGGTCGGCGAGGTACTCTTTCATCTGTGTGAAGGCGGCATGGTGTTCATCCTGCCAGGAAAAGTCCGGGGTAGCAATCTTTCGGGCAGTGTTTGTTGAGGTCGGTGTAGTCGACACACATCGCCATCCCCTCCAAGCTTCGAACTACGATCGGATTAGCCATCCGTGCGGGTACTGACTTCAACAGATCTTAGCCTTACGGGTTGAGTCACTTGCGTCTCTTATGACTGGTTGCGCTCGCGCAAACAACCTCTTCTTCGCGAACGGCTTTGTGGCCGGGTCGATGTTGAGGCGATGAGTTATGAGCTCGGGTGACACTCCGGTCATGTCGAGTGGGGACAAAGCGAACACGTCCATGTATTCCCTCAGAAGCTGCATGACGCTCTGCCGAATATCAGTTGGGCCCTGGATACCGACCTTGACAACTTTAGAGGGGTCGTCGTCGTATAGCTGGAGGTCTTCAGTCAGGTCGTCCCGAGGTGACAGCTTCTGGGGATTCTGTAATTGCTATGCCTGGGGCAAGGCTGCATCCTGGGTCGAGACTCGTAGGCATTCTTTGGCTGTCGTTTGGTCACCCTGGATACTCAGTACTCCCACCGGGGTGGGTATCTTGATTGTGAGGTGATACACCGAGCAGACGGCCTTGGTGGTGTACAGCCAATCTCTGCCCAGGATGATGTTGTACGGGGATGGAGCTCGGACCAGGAAGAATTGGATGGCCTTTGTGACCGATCTGGGAGCACGTCCTACGGTAACCGGAAGGGTGATTACACCTTCGGGTTGAACCGCCTCTTGAGTGAAGCTCCGCAACTGGGATGGCGCGGGGTGTATTTGAATTCCTCCGACCTCGAGTTTATCCAGACAGCTCTGGAAGATAATGCTGACGGAGGCACCGATGTCGATGTAGACCCGGTGGACGTTCTTGTTGCCCACCACGGCTTGTATCGTGATGGCGTCTTGGTGGGGCATGATTTTGGGCACCGGGTCATCTTTGGAGAACACGATGTCCTCACCATCCCGGAGTCGCTTGTTCTTCGGCTCCTCGGGGGCCGGCCTCCGAGCTTCATTCTTTAACGACGACCTCGTCGTCCCTACGGGGAGTCCGGTGATGGCATAGACCTGCTCCATAGCGTTGGGACCTTCGTCCTCGTCATCTTCGGGCTGGGTCGCCGTCAAGGTCGGCCCGCAGTTGTTGCCACCGTTATTCTTCCCTCTGCGCTTTTGTTCCCTGGCCGAGCTCGGCCGAGGTATTTCTTGAGGGCTCCTCCTTTGATGAGCTCGTCAATCTGCGAGCCTAGGTTTCTGCAATCCTCGGTATCGTGACCATACCCCCGGTGATAGTCATAATATTCCTCCGTTGACCTCTTCTTGGATCCTCCTTTCATAGGAGGGGGCTTTGGGAAGAGCTCGGCGTGGAGCTCGAATATCTCCGCTCTCGATTTGAGCAGATGAGGTGCTTTGCCGCCAGGGATTGGCCGAGGTCCGAGCCTGGACTCCAGAGGGCCCTTCCTGATTCTCTCGAAGGCACTTCGGCGTTCAGCGCCTCGACCTCGGTCATCCGACTTCTTTCTTTCAGTCATCTGCTCATCCCAGGTCTCCCTCTTCTTTCGGTCTGATTCGTCTCATTTGACGAAGTTGTCAACCAAGGTCCAAAGGTGACTAGCCGTCTCCGGCTTCTCACGGGTGATCTCCTTGTTCAGTGCGCCGGGTCGGATCCTGTTCTTGAACGCGTTGATGATATAGAGATTGTTGCTCTCATCGATTTTGAGAGACTCCTTGATGAACCTCGAAACAAAGTTCGACATCGTCTCGTCCCGCCCTTGGCGGATTGTGAGCAGGTCGGACGAAGGCTGCTGGGGTGGTATTTTCTGATAGAAACGCCACTTAAACTGATCCATGAGATCCTAGAAGCAGTGTATACTATTTTGGCGGAACGAGGTGAACCAGCGTCGGGCGTTGGAGATCAGCACCTCGGGGAAGATCTTACACTTATGGAAATCTTCCATTCCTTGATTCGCCATGTTAGTGGTGTAGGAGAAAAGGAAGTCGGAGGGGTCCCCAAGGCCATCGTAGGCGGCGATGTTGGGTGCCCTATATCACGGGGCAAGCAAGGCGTGTCCGTAATCTCTCCGGAGAAAGGAGATGATTCTTCCGCTCGGTCGAACCCCGGAGATCGTTGCCATCTCTCTGGAGGGTGGGAGACCGATAACGGCGTCTATCGTCTCCCCGAGGGGGAGTTCTGCTCCGTCTTTCTTCTCTCCTTTTTTGCTCGGCTCTCTGGTCGGCATGACGAGGTGGAGAGCGGCTCCGCGGATGGCGCGGGGCGAATGGTGGTGGCGGCTCGGCCGGGTGATCGGCCGGACGTCGGGGTGCTTGTGCACGTTCTCGCTATCACGCCGAGGTGAACGCCGTCGCTGTTTCGGAGGAACGACCTCGGTGCCGTGGTAGCAGCCGGGGGCTCTTGAGGGCCCGCCTTTTGTCCTCTGGTTGAGGAAGCTTTGAACCGCGAGGTCATGCGTTGAGAAATCGGTCACAGCTCGGCCGAGGGCCTCGTGGGACGAACGAATCGTCTGTTCGTCCTCGTTGAGGTCGGCATCTTCCCTTTGTTGGGGGCGGTCCCGAGGGTGTATGGGAACGTTTTCCATGTAGCCCTCAGGTGTGTGACCGCTTATGGCGTCTGCAATCTCTTTCCACGGCACCGAGTGACCACCGTCGTCCTCGCCAGCGATTATCTCGACATCGACGGCGGTCAGCGTGTCCTTGCCATTAATTTGTAGAAAACGAAGCTTTTTGTTCGGTTTTCCCACGACGCGCCAATGATAAATCTAATATATGTTAGTATGCAAGATTTTTGTAAAGCAGTAAAGAACACCAAGGCTTTTACGTGGTTCGATCGTTAATGAGATCTACGTCCACGGAGGAGTGATTCCTCAATACTTTCACTATGGTTCGATTACGGTGAGTATAGCTAAAAGCTCTTAGTATTCGTGAAGTTGCTAACCCTTCTACCTTCGATCTAACTCCTATTTATACATATATGAGGGCCCTAAGACGGAACCGATCCTCCCATGTAGGGACTCTTGGCATACGTGTGTGGGGACTGCTCCTCTCGCCCATAGGGCCTCTTAGCCTCAGCTATAGGGATCGTTAGCCTCGCACCGATTAGGGTTTGGAGGTGCTTGCTAGTTTGGGGATGGGCTTTGGCATAACCGTGGTATTATTAAAGTCGGGCCCATCTCGTTTGGGCTCGCCAAGGGCCCAGTGGTTGGGCCATATCCCATCATCTACAAACTATATTTCTCCTCCTCTTTGCACCTTATCTTCATTGCAGTAACGTGAATGGAGAGCAATAATTTCCGGCTCCCATAAAATTTCTAGTGAAGAAACAAAAAATTGGGGGTAGGCTTTAGGTTTTAACCAACCCCAACGTTAGTGTAACTCCACCCATCCGTATGGTGCGGACATATGAGACCCGGTTATTAATCATTTGATTAATTAAATCCTATGGGAATTAATAAACACTTGTATTGAATTTATTTAATTATAATTATAATTAATTAATATCTAATTAATGATTAACTATTAATTGCATACATCCATGTTGGAATTTTTGCCATTAAACCTGGACAAAGTCTCTTATGAGAATACTCTTACATGTGGACATACGAGAATTAAGTTACACTTTGATTGGGATTCTATGAAATTATATCGTAATTAAAATTTAGAGTATGATTTTCACGTTCCCTCACGTGTGGACGTACTCACGGAAGACCACTATCTAAACATAAACTTCGACAACAATATATTCATATAATTTCATATTAGATTTAATGAAATTTATTTATTTGACAGTGTATCCATCGAATTACATGTAGAAAATACCAGGAGTTACTAAGTATTCTATCCAAAGACGATTACATACTTAAGCACCGAATTAATTGTAACCGAATTATTCATATACATTTGTGTACCTAAACCTGGAAAATATTGATCAAATTGAAAATAATAATAACAATAAGAGTTTGATTTCATTTCTCAAGATTCCATGGCCCGGTCAACTTTGGCCGCCCCATCTCTGACGGCAGCTTTAGCGGACTCGGCGGAGGCCTCGGCATTGGCGACCACCGCGTCCTTCATCTTCTCGGCGGAATCACTGGCTTTGCCCCAAGCGCCCTCCGACGTCTTGTCCACTTTTCCGGCTGCCTCGTCCCCTGCTTCCTTCACTTGTTTCGCCGTGTCTTGGGCCGTCTCTGACAATTCTCCGATAACACCGCCCATCTGTTTGTTTTTCCATAGATCGGAAAGATGTTAGGTTCTCTATATTATCAATGCAACGAGAAGGCTATAACTACAGAGAAATGTTGCAATCTTTTTGCGTTAACAAAAGAGATATTTCTTGTTTGTCTACTTCATCAATCTCTGTTTTATAAGATATATATTTATATATACATACATATAAAATGTATAAAAAATTTAAAATGCACACACAACATATTCCGGACCATTTAAAAATGTATGGACTTTAATATAATTGTCCTAAGTATCAATTGTTATTTATTTAATTATAGATTAATATACTTTTAAGTTTCTCGAGACACGCTAAAAATTTAAGCTTAAAACAATTTTTAAAGGTTAATTAAGAATAAAAATACTTTGATACAAAAAGACAAAGGATACTAAATAAAAATAAAGCAACCAATAACCTCATAAAATATCTTTTAACTATGCGCCTATAAGTTGTTGACAAGATAATTAAGATTAATGATAGTCACGTACATTATCTGCAGTACCAAAAACCTCTTTCTTCAAATCTTCGGCCCCTTCTCGGCCGCATCGACAAATTTCTTTGCAGCGTCGCCGCCTTTGTTGTCTGCGTCATCAACTTTAGCCGTCACCCCAAAACATCTTCTTGCCTAGTAAAACAACAATTTTTTATTTCTTGATATTTTTAAACTTGGTAAAAAATTCTCAATAGATAGTATCAGGGGCATATGCAGGAAAAATGGTTGGTGAGAAATGCTAAATTTCAAGTTCGAAAATTTGGTAAGTCATTTTTCTACTATTCAGTTTGATGATGGAAGTTTTTGCACAATAATTCAAACTTCACAATTTCATGATTTTATAAAAATATTTTTTTTTTGAAAAATTGATTGATGGGGCTTCTTAACACACACCCTCTCTCTTTCTACTAGAAAAATACGAGATATAAAGCATATGATGAACTGCCTAAATATTAATTATTGCAATAATCAAGTTAGTATATGGATTAGACCAAATCCAAATAAATTGAAAATACAATCCACACATAAATTAGAATCGAACCCAAAATTCTTACTAAAGAGAGAGTTCGGTGTCTCAACTTAAATACCACTTAGGCTAGACCTCCTCATCAACCTCCCCAATTCTCATTAATGGATTTTTTGTATTCTGAATTCAAAATTTTGATAAAATACTTTTTTATGCTTTGTTTGGTGATGATGGCTTTGCACAAAAATTCAATATATTTTTGACAAGTTTATGATTTTATAAGAATAAAATAAATTAGAAAAAAATTGCTCTGTGGAAGCATAAGGACCCTTGCTCCGCCGAGGTATAGTATTTCATTTTTAATTTTTTGTTTTCAAAACCAATAAAAGTATAAAACAAACTACGCCTGTATGATTCATATATGTTTAACAAGTTGTATTGGTGGAATTTAAGTGAGATGTGAAATACTATTTTACCTTAGAAGGCTTTGATGAAACAAGGCAAATGGAAGTCCTAACGCTCCAAGGCTTAGGAACGACGATTGGTAATTTGTTGATGGATGGTAGGCTTGTGAGGGAGCTAGTAAATGCCATTTTGTTGTGATTTTCGTGTACTTGTCTATTCAATAGTGAATATAAAGTTTGTTCGTAGAAGATGTATTTATAATGGAAAAGTTCAAAATAGGATATTTTTTACATAATACAAAATAGAAAAAGAAATAGGTCGGCCAACACTTTTTTCTGGTTATTACATGTGGTGGAGCTCTTCTCCTTTGAACTATTTCTGTGGTGTAACCGACGTCGATCGCGCCAAACGAATTTTTGCGTAACATCCAATGATTTGCATATAACGTACGACTTAACTGAATATATGTACAAGTAATATCTACTTTTGTGGAAGAATTTGCACTATATTGATTTCCCAAGATTAAATAGTTGATTTTAAATCATTTATTCATTTTCTTTACTCATTTCTTATGTTTTAATTTAATTTTGTGACTTTAACTAAGGTCAATTTACCATATTCAATTAGAGCGTATAATTATTTTTAGCATTTAATTTAAATTTTATTTAGTAATTAATTATTAGTGTTCATTATTCCATTTTTACGGTACATTTAACTCTCTCTTTTTGTGATCAATGTTAATTAAGATTTACTATTAAATATTATGAAAATTGTGAATACAGTAATGAGACATACATATGTGATATGTATAGCTGGCAAAGTAGTGGGTCGGCCCCGGGTCCGTCGGACTTTTACATTTTTCTTGCCTGGTTGGAAATTTTTCGGGCCTAAAATTATGAAGCCAAAACTAGTTCTGAGCGGGCTTTCGGGCAGACGGGCTTTTTTTAGATCATTTAAAATATATAAATATATACACACACAAAATTAATATTTTTAATCATAAAAAACAAATAATTATATAAAAATATAATTAATATTATTAAAACATTATATATATATATATATATATATATAATATTATAAATATATATATTTAACAGAATATCGGACGGACTTTTTTAGCCCAAAACCCCAGATTTTTTTGGCCCGAAACCTGGATGGCCTTGGTTTTTTACGGACATAATTTTTAGTCCCGATTTTTTTCGGGCTTTAATTTTTAAGCCTAAAACCTGGTAACTAGGACAAGCTTTTCAAGTCGTACTCATTTTACTGGCTCTTTGATATACAAATTTCGGTATAATAATTCTCCTTCTTAGGGGTGAGCGTTTTGATCGGTTCGGTTGAAAACCGAACCGAAAATCCAAAACCGGAAAAACCGAACCGTTCAAAAATTTCAATCGAACCGAACCGAATCGAACCAAATTTTAAACTTCGGTTTCGGTTCGGTTTTTGGTTAACCGAACTTTAATAATTTAATTTAATATATATATATTTTAATTTAATAGGGTTTAATATATATATATATATATATATATATATATATTTAATTTAATATGGTTTAATATTTTAATAATTTAGTTTTATATATATATAGAGAGAGTTTGGTTCAAATAAGAACCATTCTTATCCTAAAACTAAGAACCAAATGAATTCGTTGTGAAAGTTGATGAATCCATTGAGAAAGTTAATGAATTCAAAATTGATTTTTTCACCCGGGTTCGAATCCCATGAGGCGAAATTCTATTTTTTGGATTCGATAATTTTCCCAATGGATTCATCAACTTTCACCGTGAATCATCGCTTTTAGTTCTCACGCTCACGATAAAATGGTTCTCACGTTAACCTCCCTATATATATATATATATATATATATATATATATATATATATATATTTATATATAAACTTGGTTCGGTTCGATCCGAAATTTGGATTACTAAACCGAACCGAACCAAAAGTTCGATTTCATTTTTGCATCCAAACCGAACCAAAGTTTTTAAAAACCGATCCAAACCGACCAAATTGCTACGGTTCGATTCGGTTATTCGGTTTGGATTCGGTTTTGCTCACCCCTAGCTATCACACATTCAACAAAGTAAGTAGTCTTATATGTTTTTATCCGTCGTATTTGTATAATTTATCTTTACTAAACCGAAATGACTATTTTTCACTATTTAGTCTTATATGCACTTATAAAAAGAATAAGGTCCAAATGGAGTGTAGCTACATCTATGATCACTTTGATCTCCAGTTAGATCCTACAATTCGCAAATTTGTTCCACTTTGTGTTTTTCGTTTCCCCTTCTTTGGTTGTAGACTTGTAGTTAGTGACATACGTTCGTTAAAAACATTAGTAATACACTTTTTGTTTTGCACTCCGAATATTTTCATATACTAATACTCACTTTTTACAAACATATCGATAGTGTACCGATACCCATCGAATTACACACAGAAAACACCAAGAATTATCTACATTTACTAACATTTCGAGGACATATATATATAACTAATAATTAATTCCTATGTTTTATCTCTGGCACCAAATTCGTTGTGGCCGAAATTATTCCCTATATATTCATAGTTTACCTGAATATAGAAAATATATGATAATAATAATAGTCATTGTATTAGTAAAGTTTGATTAATTTCATTTCTTAGAGTTGATGGCACGGTCGACTTTGGCCGCCCCATCTCTGACAGAGGCTTTAGCAGAGTCGGCGGTGGCATCGGCCTTGCCGACCACTGTGTCCTTCATCTTCTTGGTGGTGTCCTTGACGGAGCCCCACGCGCCCTCCGCTGTCTGCTGCACTTTTCCAGCGGCCTCCTGTGCCGCCTCCTTCACTTTGTTTGCCGCATCTTGAGCAGTCCCTTGCATCTTTCCGGCAACATTGCCCGCCTTTTGACCGGCCTGTTTGTTATATATCCAATAAATCGAAAGAAATAAGATATTTCATATACCCCCTCCTTTCACGATATATATAATTGTCCTGATTTTGAACTATTATTTACTTTATTATAAATTAACATACTTTAAGTTTTTATGTGGCATATACTAAAATCAAGTTTAAAATAATTCTAAGAGGTTAATTGGGAGTAAAAGACTACGATCCTACATTGTTGATAACATATGAATTTAATAATGGTGATACGTAACGTACATTATCCGCAGCAGCAAAAGCCTCTTTCTTCATATCATCGGCACCTTTCTTGGCCGCATCGACACCCTTCTTTGCAGCGTCGCACCCTTTATTGGCCGCACCATCAAATTTAGACGTAGCCCCATAACATCTTCTTGCCTAGTAAAACAGCACATTTTTATCCGGTTTCGCATCGAATTCATTATTAATTAGTATTTCATCTTATATTTAGAAAATTACTAGAGAACGCTAGCAGAATTAAATATATAATCATTAATATACCTTTACACAATTTATATTGTTGAAATTTAATCGAATGAAATATTATTTTACCTGAGGAGAAGACTTATGGTTGCGAAAGATGATTGCTAACTTGTTGGCGGATTGGAGCCTTGTGAATGCCATGCTTGCCATTTCTGTTCTAATTTTGTGTACTTGTCTATTCAATATCAAAATATAAGTTTGTTTGCAATTTGTAGTGGGGAGATGTATTTATATTGGAAAAGTTAAAAATAGTATATTTTTGGTTATTAAAATGGTGGAGCAAGCGACTTCTTCTCCTGACTCTTTTTTTTGTGGTAGCAACGTATGTTGACCAACTATCTGAGACAGTTTAATTTTTTTGTATACGCATATTTTGCATATAATGATTTAATTTAATATATACTAGTGGTATTTAATTTTGTGGAAGATATTGTAGTATATTGATCCCCCAAGATTAACTAGTTGCATTATCTCCACTCATTCAAACGGTGTGAATTCTCACCATTGGGTTACTAGCGTCCACCATCAAGAGAGAACACAATTATGAGATATATATGGATAATGGGTAAAATCTTAATCTTAAATTAAGTTGTTAATTAAATGTTAATATTTTCTTTTTAGTCAATCTATTTATACTATATTTAAAGAGCCAAGTAAAATTGACAAATCAATTTGCAATCAATTACAATTTAAGTGGCAATTTTGTAGATAAAATGAAAATTGGAGAATTACTTGTGTGATGACAAACCCCTAGCTAGATAAATAAGAAATAAGAAATAAGAATTAATCATAAACATTTGATTTTCAAGATCTTATTTCCAAAAGGTTCTAATTATATGATACTTTTTCATAAACATTTGATTTTCAAGATCTACGGTTCTAATTATATGATACTTTTTTTTATTTTGTTACTATTATTTAAAATAACAAATAATATTTTAATTTTTAATAAGATTAGTATTGAAAGGATTACAATTGGTTTATAAATTTATAATAGATATTATTTCTCATCTCTCATCTTTGCATTCTCCTACTAATATTCACATCCATTTTTCATTTTCATTTATAATTAATGATTATTTAGTTGCAAACGATCATAAGTTATTGCAATATACATTATTCACTATTGCAATAAACGTCATTTACTATTACAATTTTACCAATGGATAAACTATTGCAATTTCAATTATCACTATTCCAAACTTTGAGTTGGACTCCTATGAAGACGTATGCAAATATGGACATCGATATTTTTCTTCACTATAATAAATACTTTTAAATTATAGTGTAAAAAATGAATATAATTTTTTAATATTTTTTAATATAAATAATACTTTTATGGTATCCGCAACTTGATACGAGTTTTTGTGCCAAAGTTTAGTCTTTGCAACTGAATCATCATCCATTGTAATACGATATACATATAATTATTTAGAGTTTATTAATTTCCAAGTGGAGTTTATTAATTCCAAATATGGTTTATTCATTCCCAATTTGAAATTATTAATTCAAATAAGATTTGTTAAGTTTCAATCATAGTTTATTAGTAAATTTTATTATAAAGTAATTCATTGTGGCAATCCTAGAACATAATGATTGCAATGGGGATTTTTTTGGTAGATTTCCGCCAATTTCAATGTACCCGTACATTGAAATTGGTTTATACGTAAAACTGAAAGCATGACCTAGTATATATGCAGTTGCAATTGTTGTTACTTGTCTTTGCAATTGCTATTAGTAGTTTTGCAATTGTAGTAATGGATACTATTTACCACTGCAATTTTGTCAATGAAGAAATTATTGCAATGACAGTTAATTATTATTGCAATTGCAACAATAACTATAGCAAATTTCAGTATTACAATATAATGATTATCCATCGCAAGAGAATTATAAATTCATTCAATATCAAAATTCAAAATTTGATTAATGATTTTTGAAATTTATTGTTTGGATTGTCCTCCCAAATTATCATTCATCGTCGAATGTCCAATGGCCGAGTGATTGAGTCAAGAGTTCGTGCAACGGAGTTCAGAGTGCAATTTCAAATGTCCTACAGTAATATTAACAATAATAGATGGCAACGCAAATAATGAATTTCAAAAGCTCTCAATCAATTTTGAATTTTGATATCGGATTGATGTCTAAATCTCAACTCTAAACTCATAAAATATATTAGACATATGAATTTACTATAGATCAAAAAATTAATTTGAACATTATTGAAACATTTTAAAAGTTGTATCTAAATTGTAGCCATGTCCAACAATAACTTGTAGACATACGATGGAGTAGATCAAATGGATTGAAGAAATTGAGGTCTTCTTGTTGTGAGAATGATTCAACTTCAAACAGGACTACTACAATGAAATTTGAATCTATAGATCGACATGTCAATAAATAAATAAAAATGCATGCAAGTTTGAAAAAAGTTGGGTAAATGGAATTAATGGAATTGACCAACTCCCAGCGATTTGCAGAGACTGCATTAAAAGCCATTTTCAGACTGCAGGGAATACCAGACAACAATTATGATATTAAACCTCGTTAAAAATTGAGGTTGAAGACGCGATGGATACATTGCAGATACACACTGTTCGATCACAACCGTCTGATCAATACAAGGGAAGAGGAGGAAATCTTGATCATATGTGATCCAACGGCCGTCGATGAGCTTGTGCCTTCTGCACTCGATTTATTGTAGGAATTGAATTTGATTTTTCTCTCTTGCAAGTAATATTCTCTGCAAATGCAATTTACTGAGTTGGTTGAGTGGTTGAGGACAGGTGGCCTGTTTCTGCAGCGATTGTTGGTAGTTTCGCAGCACCTTGACAGCTCTCTCTCTCTCTCCCCACACATGCATGCACTTGTATGAAAATGAATCCAAATAAAAATATTCTTATAAAACTACAAAAACTTTATTTGTTCAATGCATTAACTTTATACGTTAAGTGCAGTGTTATCACAGTTCTCACGAGATTTTTGTTTCAACTCAACACTACTCATGTAGTCATATATATCGAAGATACATATATTTGGTTTATCAGCAGTTTATATGGTAATGTTCATTGATCTGCAATTCTTCAACCTCATTAAGGTTCTGCATGTATAAATCATATACGTAGATAGTTTTGTACGAGGACAATTATTGAGTTAGTATTAGGGAAAAAGAATCATTAAGCTAGGACAGAGGAAACGTGAAACCAAGTTTCGTTTTTGTCTAAATTGAAGAACGTACGTGATGAAGATATTGCATGCTATATGAAGAAATAATTGATACTTGACAGAGACTAACCACATCACTTTCTCCGAAAATGTTACCACTACACATATAAGTTATATAACTTACATAAACCCTTTCTTGTTTAATTATTGAGAGATTTATTTATAGCTTATGACAACCCAATTATTCTTGGCCTCTCTTACTTCAATGATCATGTTTAGCAGTTCTTTTTCTTTTCCTTTTTTTAAAATATATATTCCCTTCGTTTCAATTATATAGACTTATGTTTTCTTTTTTTGAATGTCCCAAATATATAGACTTGTTTCTATGAATGGTAATACTTTTCAAATTCATTTACTCATACACCTCTATTTAATTTTTGATTGACTCGTGCATTAATTAATAGTCAAAGAATAAATATGATCATATTAGGAAGTTACCTGTTCAAATGGTTTTCTTAATTCTTGTAAAAAAATTAACCAATATATATAATTGGGATGGAGAAAGTATAAGATAATAGTCTATGATCAACAATTTGTTGGATTTTCCTGTAAGTGAGGGAAATGAGACAAGTTTGCAGCAAAATCATGTGCAAGAAGTAAATACCCTTACCATATTGGAATTCCACATACTTTTTACTACTAAAATACAAGTTTGATTGAGCAATGTACAAGTGCCCCTACCATCATTGCAGATGATGCACCATTTACCATTCATTATCACAAGAAACTAGCCTTTCGAATCTGCCTTTATTTCCAAGCATTCAATTCTCCCAACTGCTCTCACTTCACTCCTCTCTCCCACTTTCTTTAAAATGGGAGCCCTAACACATTCTTTCAGGTGTCAATAGATCACTGGGGAGTCCCAACATTGAGAGAAAAATACACATATATATAGAGAGAATGGGGAAATCATCATCATGGGCTCTGATGGTTGTGGTTGCTCTAGTAGTAACAGCGCATGAGGCTGCAGCTTCTAGGGTTATGCCTGCTGCAGGGGACGCAGGCCTCGCCAACCAGAAGAACTACCTCGGCTACGGCGGCGTCGGCAGCTTCAGCGGCGTCGGCGACAACGGCATACCTTTCGGCGGAGTCGGCGGCGGGATGGGCGCCAACGGCATACCCGGCATACCCGGTGGTGTTGGCGCTGGTGGCATTATCGGTACCACGCCTAACGGTGGCCTTGCTGGGGTTGGCGGTGTTATACCTGGCGGCGTCGGCAGCTTTGGTGGTTCTAGTGGCGGCTTCCCGGCCTTTGGTGGCGGCACCGGCGGCTTCCCCGGCGTTGGTGGCGGAACTAGTGGCTTCCCTGGTGTTGGTGGCGGAACCGGCGGCTTACCGTCCCCTTGAAGCTTTTTTGGCTGTACTACTTTCAAAGTTCACTCGAGTTTTATGTAACGATGTTTGGTTATCTTGTTGTTAATCGTCATAATGTGTGTTGGAATCTTAGTTTTCTTTAGGTTTCCGTCCGTTTGTGGACTTGTATTATGTCGAATTAATGTAGCATGCATGAAATAATATAATTTTGCGTACACTGTATTTTAATTTTATATTTTATTCATGTAAAACGAAAAGGATAAAAAATTCAGTGAAGAAACAAAAAAATGTAAAAAGTCGGAGGAGATGAAACCCTAATGCCTCAACCCAACCGCAGGAGCTCAAACCAACCAAAATCGATCGCGCAAAATGCATTTTTCATCCAGTTATAAACAGTAAAAACGCAAGTTCGTTTCTATTATTCATAATCCATCCACCTTTGTTCTGTTTTCCAGCCACTACAACAAAATTGTCTTGTAGTAGCGACATCGAGAGAGGTGTCATAAAATTTTGTTACATTTTTAGGAGAAACGCCATCACTAATTACTAATCACCGCACAAGAACAAGAAATGCAACGCAGCTGTTTTTAATGGAAGGCTATAGAGATCGAAACCATTGCTATCGATTGTAAACGTTCTGTCATAACTAGTTTCCAAAAGCTTTAAAAGAACAGTCAATGATAAACTAGCAAATTCAACAAGCGATACACATCTACTCCCAAACTCAAACTTGATATTCATCACATATACAGCCCCTCAGGAACACCCTCTTTCTTCTTGAACATGACCTTATCCTTTGCCTTCTTGAAATCTGGATGTGTCACCTGAGAATTGCATACACACCTTATTACATACAAGTTAAAACACATCAATACGCCATATCACAGTAGCTTTCAATTACAGCTACACAAATGGCAACATTACCCAAAGAAAGTATGTCTTAACTATAAAGAAAGTGTATCGCTCTGTAACCAAGTCTCTCCTCTAATATAATTAGAAATTTGAAGTCATGAGATTCTATAGTCCTGAAATCCTCTCAATCAACAATGCCACAGTCCTTTTTGAATATTTGCTGATTGACCAAATTCCATGGTAATACAAGGCAAGCAAATAAAAGTCCTATTCTATATGCATATCATTCCTAATCTTGAAAAGAGGCGACAAATTCTCATCAGCCAGCAAGTGGTGCGTGACTACTATAACAAAACCAGATTCTGGAAGAATTAATTTTATATGTGAACCAACCAAGTAAATAACAATGTTTTACTGAAAAAAGGTAGTACAGAATGAATGAACATTTGTCATCCCAGAAGAATCGACAGTTATGACTGATCGAAAAAGGAGTAAGATTGCAAAAACCATAGCTATATATCCTCAACTTCACTAAGTGGAACTTAGTTTTTATGTTAATGCTTCATTTCAAGATCGTCGGAAACGATGATGAACCTTGATTTAGTTACTAGTTGTTCAACGTCACATTTTGAAAGCCCAGAGTTCCCCAACTCCTACTTACAAATAATATAAAATTAAGCTACAGAGAGAAATTAAATTATTGTAACTTGTGTGGGGTTTCTCAAAGTATAAATGAATTTAAAATCTTAAGCATATTTTCTGAACATGGAGTGTCATCTGTTACTGAAAGTAAGAACTAATATGCAGTTTACTAGTCCATTCAGTATGCATATTTCAGTTTGATTCTATATGAGCTGAAATTTAATTTTAGGGTACAATTCATATCACTTGAATTTCAGCCCAATGCATAGGGTTCTTTCCCCTCATCCCTATGTTTTCAGCGGAACCATAACAAAATGGTGACAGCCTTGAAGTGTTACCTTCATTCGACGCTCTCTCAAAGCTAGCAAACCAGCTTCCGTGCATATGGCCTTGATATCAGCTCCAGAAAACTCATCTTTTGTCATAACAAACTCTTCCAGGTTCACATCATCAGCTAATGTCATCCTTGACGTGTGAATCTAAACATCAAACATAACATTTACTAAGTTTGAACAGTCATAAGGAATGTTGTAATAGGTGAACTCATAAAAATTTAGTTTCAGCAACAAATCATGCCATCAATACCTGGAAAATCCGTCTTCTTGTCTTGATATCTGGTAGAGGGAACTCAATCTTTCTATCAATTCTACCTGGCCTCAGCAAGGCAGGGTCAAGGCTTTCAATTTTATTCGTCGCAAGAATCACTTTCACATCTCCTCTTGAATCAAAACCATCTAACTGATTCAGCAATTCCAACATAGTCCTCTGAATTTCACGTTCACCACCTGAGTGGGCATCATACCTGTGACCAGAGTTCTCCAATTAATACCAGCTTTACCTATTTCAAGGAAGTAAAATCTGGACATTACCTTTTTGTACCAACAGCATCAATTTCATCAATGAAGACAATTGATGGTGAGAGGTCATCAGCAACTCTAAAGAGTTCTCTCACCAACTTAGGCCCATCTCCCAGGTACTTTTGAATTAATTCACTTCCAACAACACGCAAGAAAGTTGCAGAAGTAGAATTTGCCACAGCCTGAAGTTGAATGAAAAATGAAGATTTATAAATTCAGACCAAAGTCTCAAGTGTTGAGGATCCTGTACCCATGAAGATGTCCATTACTCATTAGAGATGTCATATACTACTTCTAAATAGCTTCCTATACCAATGCCCTCGATATGCTTGTATCTTTCAGCTCAGTTGACTGAGCCCTTGTAGCAACCAAATGAAAGAAAGTCATACTCCTGCTTAAAACTAAGAAATGAATACAAGAAATGAATGTTCAGCTTCAGAGCAAGCATAAGCCAGATGAAAGGTCAACTCACTAATCACTATTAAAGCTAACCTATCCTTTTATGCCTTACAGTTCTGTCCGAGGAAAAAAGTAACAACTAGCAGCATATAAAATCATTTTTTCTCACTTCTTTTGTTTATCTCAGAAATCACTGGCAAGCAAAACATAACACGACCATTGACAAACAAACAAGACATGCTAAAGAAACTATGTTACAATTTACAACATTACCAATTGTGAGAGGACATAAAATATGATCTTGACAATTAGATGCAATGCACCAAAAACAAAAGGACACACCTTTGCAAGTAATGTTTTTCCAGTTCCAGGCTCCCCATAGAGAATAACACCCTTGGGAGGTTTAATACCAATATCTTCATATAATTCAGGGTGCGTTAGTGGAAGCTCAACTGCCTCTTTGATCTCCTGGATCTGGGCATCGAGTCCACCAATATCAGCATATGACTCCAAAGGAGCCTTCTCAACCTTCATTACAGATACCATGGGGTCGACATCATCTTGAAGCAGTCCAACAACAGAAAGAACCTGCAACAAGTGAATTTTTCTAATTTAAGAAACTGCAGACACAACTCCAACTTCCCATTCAAGCCCCATTGATACCTTCTCCCAAGGAAGATATTTCTCTATGCAGAAGACTTTACAGCACTTGCTTCAGTAAAAATTGACGCCACACATGGAATGTATCTATAATAACCCGAACAAAACCTCATACCCTAATCGAATCTAGAAGGCCTATTTACTCTATCCCTTCACAAGCTAACGTAATGGTTTTATTTTCCAACATTCCTACTGACAGTACATATGTAATGTAATTATTCAAATAAGTCGCACAGAAAATAATAAACTACAACTTCAATCTGCTCCCCTCCTAAAATGCCATACACCAAAAATCATCATTCTCCACATTCAGATGCTTTTGTAAATAGCCAATCTCAATACCATTTACGGGTATTTCTCCATTTCTATAAGGAAAACAGACATACAAACTTTTGAAAACCCTAACCAACTCGAAACCCTAATTACTAAACCAGTCATATATACCTTATTGTGCATCAGAATCGCGCATCCAGGCTCCAGCTGATCCTTATCGACGAACGACAATATCCCGACATAATACTCCGGCCCAACCGATGACGAGACGATGGCGTGGTTCTCATCAATGAGCTCCTCCAAATTCCCGACGCTCATTGGCGTTCCCCGCAAGTCGTCGACCTTGGACCGATCCTCCTCCGTCTTCTCCTCTTGTGGCTTTAGCCGCTCCTGATTGGCCACGAACTCCTCCTCCATCAGCAGATAGTCCTTGATTCTCTCCAGCTTCAGGAGCCGCAGCTTGCACTTCGTCAGTGGCGTCACCACCGGAATCCGTGCAGCCGCCTCCGGGCCCTTCTGCTTTCGCTGCTTGCGCCCGACGCGAGCCGGCGGCGCCGCCGGCTCGAATTTCTTCTCCTTCTTGTCGCCGTCGTTCTTGCGGTCGCCGGGGAGCTGCCGATTGAGGCCGCCGGGAGTGCCCTGACCCATGATTGGAAGGCGAAATTAGGGATTGGGAATTGGAGTTTGGGGATTTCGGCGGGCAAATATGCAGTGTGAGAGAGTACAGAAAGTTGTCTTAGCGTTCAAGAAATAAATGTGCGAACAAATATAAAGAAAGCGGAAATAGGCAGGGTCCATGGGTCGGATAGACCCGGTTTCTCCTTCACCCGGCCCATATAAAACGTTAGTTTTAAACTAAAATTTGTATAAAAATGAGTACTTTTTAATGATATAAAAATAGGGTTGTAAACGAGTCAAATCGAGTCAAGTCAAATATTGGCAGTTTCAAGTTCAGCTTGTTTAGATATTTGGGTGTTCGAGCTAGCTCGAGGTTTTTATCTTCTTTGTCGAGCTCGACTTGTGTGATACTCGATATATGGAGCTCGAGCTGAAACTTGAGCTCGACTCATCAAATAATCGTATAGTTAGTTTTTCGAGCTTGAGCTCGAGCTCGTGAAAGGCTTGGATTTTTTCCAAAGGGCTTTTGATTAACAAGTGCAATGCATGTGGCTTGCGAACATGCTCATTCAATACCTCATGAACAAATTCTAAATGTTAAGAATATAAAACATGATGTTGGGAAAAAAATTTCTCTATATTATTAACTCATCAAAGCTCCTATATAAATACAAGAGTCCTACAATAGAAGGTAAATCCTAATCTAATCCATAAGATATACCATATATAAATATATATCTAACACTCCTTCAAGTGGAGCATAGATATTAATCATGCCAGCTTGTTACAAAGATACTCAACCCTAACCTCATTAAGAGCTTTAGTGAAGATGTCTCCCAATTGGTCTTGAGTTCCTATGTACCCCGTGGAAATCATTCTCCGCTGAATCTTCTCACGAACAAAATGACAATCAATCTCAATATGCTTGGTTTGCTCATGAAAGACCGGATTAGATGCAATGTGAATTGCGGCTGATTATCACACCACAACTTAGTTGGTATTAGATTTTCAAACCCACTGCTCGTAAACCGATATATATACATGATCTCACATACGATTTAGCCATAGCTCTATACTCCGACTCGCACTGAGCGTGAAACCACTTTCATTTCGCTTTTCACGAAATTAGATTCCCCGAGGAAAACACAAAACTCAAGTAGATCTTCTATCTTCTTTTCGACCGCCTTGATCAAGATCTCAAAACATTCCATCTTCTCATGGCCATGATCACCGTACAAAATTCCACGTTCAGCGCCTCCCTTCAATAACACAAAATCGCTCACCGCTTCCAATGATCAACAGTTGGTGACGACATATCTTGACTTACCACACGACCGGATAAGCTATATCGGGACGTGTCACTCTCAAATAATTCAACTTTCCAACCAATCTTTTATATTTCTGCACAAAAAGGGTATCGATGTTACTGTCCTAGCCTTAACAAATATCTTGTGTCCTCTGATGTTGTCTTTTCCGAGCATATACCCTTTTCGGGGACTCCTTCTCCTTTTTACAGTGAGGGAGATGATGAGTTTCTTCTATACACTATTCTCCATCCTGTTGGTTCTTCTCCTGAAGCTATGGTTGTTCCTCCAACAGCCTTAGCTAAGCCTCCAATTACACAGACATATTCTCGTCGTCCGCTAATTTCGTTGCTTAGCCTGTTCCTGGAATCGAGACAACTTTACATATTCGTCAGCAGAGATAGTGATGGTGTGACTAGAGTTATTGCCACTATCAACGACATAAGCTACAGACTGGGGCCTCTTCTTACGCAATTTTGGATAATCTCGTTTAATATGCCCAATTCCATGACAATAATTGCATTCCACATCTTTGTCCATTGTCGTAAGTGCTTTTATTCCCACCATTCTTATATTGTGGCTTTGCGATTCATATGCACCAACACGACTAACAAGAGCACCATAGTCGAGGAACTTGGCTAGATGTTGTATGTTCGGTCAGTAACTCGACTAAAAACCTCTTGAGAGAAGAAATCGTGAATCGAGAGAATTTGTGACTTAGCGGTCTCAAAGTCGGATGGAAGACCGCCAAGAAGCTCATTCTGACCATCTTCCCTTTGAACTGTTGTCTTGTGATATCTCGCACCGAACGGAAGCAACATATTGAGTTCTTCATAAGTCTTCTTAAAATGCATGAAGTAATCAGAAGAAATCTATCCCTTTCCGCCTGTAGAAAGCTTGACACACATCATATATCCGAGATATATTACCTTTTCTAGAATACAAAAATTCAAGATACGTCAAAAGTGCTTTAACCGTTCTACAATGAGTAACCATGCCAACTACCTCACTGCTGATAGAGTTACGAATATGTAGAAACAAACGAGCATCCTCTCGTAGCCAAGGAAGTTTTGAAGAATCAGAAGGTGGATCATCAGTCATATGATTATCCATTGACACACTCAACAAATAAAGTTCAATTGTCTGACGGCAATCTAAGTAATTCGTAGGAACGAGTTTGTGCTCCATGATTCTTGTCATCACTGGCATAATATCAGGAGCTACCGACTTACTTTCAAATGATTCAGACATAATTCATCAATTCAAAACAACCCAACACGAAATGAGCAAAAAAAACGAAATCTAAAACAAACCGGATCCAACACCAAAAGATGTTGACTTGAGCAGTACTTAGATAGGTAGAGGTCGAGGCGAGTTGAACGAGACCGCCGAGCAAATTCCGACCACGGACGCACTTGCGCGCTAAAAACCGACCGCACGTAAACACTGTTCACAGCGCACTGCTCACCGTAACATTGTTCACGCACGTGGGCCCCACACGCCGGCTCCGCGATCGGACTTCCGACGAAGGTTTGTTGGACGGTGGCGCACCTCCTGCGTTTGGAGGTGTCAACCGTGAAGTTCGAACTCAAATGGGTGGCTTTTCCCTTTTCACCCAAAACCCTAATTTTAAATTGAAACCTAATTTAAAAATTCGAAATTTTCAAGCCTTAGGCTCGATACCATGTTAAGAATATAAAACATGATGTTGGGAAAAATTTTCTCTATATTATTAACTCATCAAAGCTCCTATATATATACAAGAGTCCTACAATAGAAGGTAAATCCTAATCTAATCCATAAGATATACCATATATAAATATATATATCTAACACTAAACAAGTTCGCAAACATGTTCGGGAACATGCAACTCTGAACATGTTCGCAAGCCCAACGAGTCGAGCATTATAAAGTTTGAGTTCGACTTAACAATCTATTGAATTCGAAATGAGGCTCCAGTCAGCTCGCTTATAATCGAATCGAGCTCCGAAAGAGCTTTTTTCTACCTAAACTCCAAATAGCCACCAAGTAGCTCTATTTGTTTACAACCCTATATAAAAATGGATAGGGGTGTTAATTGGCCCAACTCATTAATTTTAGACTAATTCAATTGCGTTCGGACTATTTTCCATTCGGATAAAACTAGATTATATTCGAGTTCAATTTTTCTTCTTCGTATATATGCAAAGGAGGAGCATCTAATGCTATGCTTGACTACTATGCTTTCCAATTTCAGTTTAAGGATAAGCAATTTATGCATCGATGGAATTGCTTGATTTGGATTAAGGGTGAGTTGCTGCATTGTACTGCTACTCATTTTCTTTCTAGTATTGGTTGGTTGAGATCGTTTTATTGATTTTATCTACATAAAAGACAAAGGGGGAACTTGTTGGTGTATGGAGAACATATTAGTTCATGTTCGTCACTTTATGTAGACAAATGTGTCCTTATTCCATTTTAGCTGTTGCTAGTACTTGTGTAACCAAATGTGCTACGAGGAGATGCATGCATGCTATTTATGACAAATCTGCATGGGAGCTTTACATGGAGTTGGTGTTTTGCATTCTACACTACTCTTTATATGCGTTGTCACTAGTTTATTTAGATTTATATCTGCTGCATATTTATTTCATTATGTTTCAACTCTCTGATTTTAAGTGTGGTGTCTTGTCTACATAAATGAAAAAGAGAGAGATTGTAAGTACATCATCTATAGACTACTGAATTTTGTCATGTTAAATAGACAAGTGGTTTTGTTCTGCTTTTTGAAATACCAATCACTACCTTTGTCCCACATTTGTCAACATGAACTATTGATGGAAGTTATCTTATATGAAGATATTATGAGAATGATTCTCATAACCTCTCTAAAAATATATATGGGCAATTTTCAAGTGTTTTTAAGATATATCTTTTAGTTATTTGTATACTAGTTACTAGCTAGTATTTGGTTAGATCCTATCAAATATTGTCTCCGTCCAATTAAAAGTGACTCGTTTTCCTTTTTGAACCGTCACATTAAAAGGGACTAATATAAAAAATAAATCATTTTTATACATAAAAATGTCACGAATTCCGCGAGTTACTATTTTTACACACAAAACACTATTCTTATTAATTTACTTGCCCAAAAGTAAGTGCCACTTTTAACGGCATTGAGAGAGTATAAGAGTTTCTTCAACAACGAAGTATCCAGCTTGCAAGTGAGCTCTATATCATTGAACGTAACTTGAAGAGAACCGCTTTTGGATCTTTGACTGTAAGTGCTTAAGATATTCTTATTCACACAAAAAAAAATGATCTACCAAACGACAGAATCTTTGAGTGTAAGTGCTTCGTAAATTCTTATTCACACCTTCATCAGATAATATTCCCCAAAAAAAACGATCTACCAAACGGCAGTTTCACTGAACCGTTGATTTCTGAATTGTAACCTAAAACATTGGCAAGATGGCTAGGTTTGAGTGCCAGGTGACCTGTTACTGCCACCGTTGAACACCTCTAATTACGAATAGTATAAAGGTTCCTAAAGTTCTATCACTGAAGAATATTATTGAAAGTGAATAATCTTTCCACCAGGCAAATCTTCCCGAATATTTTATCTCTAACCTACTGACATTAAATTCCAAGGCAAAAGAAAAATATAATTTTACATTTATATATCTCGATGAAAGGTTAGAGCCTACAAGAAAGTAGGCCAAAACATCAGTATTCCCCTTGTATTTGAGCGATGGACCACTAAGAAGGGGCTACAGATTCTCCATATTCTAGGAATATTATTATTCCTCCAGCTTTAGAATAATCACGTATTTCAGATCTCCACATTTCCCATAATGAACAACTCATTTCTAGAGACCAAGATAGACAACAAAAATAACTTATGCTAAAGATCATCGGTCGTTTACATGTTAGTGCAGCATATCAAATTATGTTGTTAGCTAGACGACATATATATGGAACGTACTATTCATGCTCTACTCAGTAACAAAATTTAATCGTGCTCCCGTGTACGCAAATCACCCTGCAAAATCATACAAATCTCTTTATTCTCATCACAAATTCATTTAATAAATTATGTCAAATGCCCCATAAAAAGTAGGATGGTTTCGTTACCAGTTTGCTGGTTCTGAGGATTGCCAATCTCTTTGCTGGTGCTTGGCTTGTTGGCGTCATGCTGCACCACACCTTGATGCAAAATTAATCCAGATTTATCATAACTCAGAAAGGATAGAAATAAAGGAGCCAAAGTGACAAGTTCAAGATATTGCTTGATTGCTGTCAAACTTGCCTGTGGTATGGGTAGTTGTGTGGGGTGGAAACCAAGATACTGATGATACGGATCGGGAAAATTTGGAAACCTTGGCTGGTTCTGATTCTGAGGAACAGTCAAGTTTGGCACCGTATCTGTGTGGTTAGTAGGCTGTAATCTTGAAGGATCGGGTACAGGAAGTGGTTGCATGTGAAATGGTGGCAGGGGGAATACAGGACCCATGTGAGCTACCGGGGCTGCAGGATTTGACATGGCGGAGGCGGCCATCATAGACGGATAAGGGACCATCGGGCGGCTTATTCCCATGTCCATTCCCATTCCCATCCCCATTCCCAACCCCATCGCTCCAGGCATGTACTGCTGCATACCCGCGGGGTACATCATAGGAACCATCCCACAACCCATCGACATCATCTGCACAAAATCGCGCAAACTTTCCTTTTTACAAGTTGAAGCTAGGAATTGAGCAGGGGAATCAGCAATATGCAGCACACGAGAAAATTTCTAGGCCCCCAAATTTGATAATTGAAACTGGTAAAACTAAATCCACCTGCACTTGTAGTTGAAGTGATTTCAAGTATTCGATAGCCTCATCCAGCATTGAAGCTTTGTCTGACTGAATCAAGAAAAGAGCTAAAAAATGAGAATCTAATCTAAAAGGCTTCAAACATATAGCTTAGTTACTAACTTAATGATATAGCAACTAAACTCTCAGACCTTATTACAACGTGGGATGAGTTCTTGTAGTGCCCTCATTTTCTCATTTATCCTGTCCCGTCGCCTCTGCACGAGTAAACAACATGCAAGCAATTCAGCACAATAATGATATGACAAAGCAAAGGTGTCAAATTACTTTTAACTTTGGACATGTACAAACCCTCTCCGACAGGTTGTGGACTTCTGCAGCACGTGATCTCTTTGTTGATGCTGAACCGCGGCTTTGTTTTTTAGCTTCGGCAGCTTCAAACTCGATATCCTACAACAATGAGTAGGAATTAATGGTATAAATTGAAGGGAAGATTTTTCTAGTTGAAGAGGAAACTATATATTTTACATTCATGTCACTTTTCTCTCATTTAACCATAAAATCAACGAGATGCATCATAAAAATACTTGGAGGAGGTGCTAATTACTCTCATCATTGGACAAGGAGACATTATTAGCAGTTCGCGTGGCTAATGTTGGAGTTGAGCATGAATTCAAACAATTATTTGAAGATTATAATACAGCATTTAAGGCAATATTAAAGTTGAGATTCAAATTAAATTAAATGTGGCTCCCCAGCTCAGATTCCATAACCTAGGGCAGATTTCCTTCATGGGCTTTTCTTGTACCTCTTTGGTTGTAATAAATATGAAGGGTTCAGGTTCACCCCCAGCCTCCATCCAGGCTCAGAAGCTTTAAATCCAAGAAAATAAAAAAAATAAAAAAAAATTACACATCGATGATGCCTCAGCCGTCATCCACCCTGACAAGAACTGAGAGCATTATCTATCACACGCTAATATCATTTTTCCCTAAAACATCTATTCCACAACTGAAGGGGCAATGAATCAGAGCTAAGAGGAGCTCTTCTTAGAAGCTGAATTAAGATGTCACTATATTTATATTAGTATCTAATACAATATTATATACACTGGTGGCATTGATATTAATGAAGCAATGAGATAGTAACGAGAAAGTTTAATAAGAAACTCCACAACCGCCTTTGCATTCAATGTGTATGGATATATTGTATTGATTCAGAACCTAAATTCAATGTATTTCAACTTAGAAAAATAATTTAGCTGAGGAAAATAAAATATTTTTTTTCTATGAATGACGCATTCTAATTTGTCTTTGAGGCTCCCAAGGGATAAGAAGACAGTGATGAGTCACTCCTCCCAGTAAATGTGAACAAAGAGTGTCTCGTGATCTCGCGCTAAAAACATTGTTCTATCAGCCACTCACTATTCACTCTCACTGTTTTCCAATTATTGTGCTAAATGCATATCCTAAAATTAGTGTGTTCGCTTCTGACCTACTGTCACCTGGTTGAAATTCGTGGCATGCGCTCTGCCCACGTGGCAAGCATAAATGCAGGTACTACGTTCTAGCATCGGAAACTGCCACGAGTTCAGGGCGCACGCCAGTTTTATGTTCCGGACGGATGCTAACATGTACCCCCTGTCAGACTACCCTTGATCGGTTTACAATTGCACACTAGGTCACGCCAGGCCAGAGGCCATAATCCAACTTGCGCACGAATCTATCTACCCACAAATAAATTTAAACATTTTTTTCGGGATTTTTTTTAAGTAAAAAATAAAATGCAAAGTTTTTTTTTTCAGTATTCATTTAAAAATGAAAAAATAAAAAATAAACCACAAGTAGTACGGCGGATTGCTTACGTCACTCTGACACTCCATATCGTCGGATTCTCTTACTCTCCGTTTCCGATCATCCGCCGCCTTCGGCAGCTTCTGATGCGGCTGATGCGTTTCCCCGCTGAAGCTGGTCCGGGAGCCGCCGGTAGGAGACGTGACGGTGAGGTCACATGTACCCGTGGCGAAGTCTCCGGCGGCAGGCGGAGTGCCGCCAGTTCTCGCGGCGGCGCTATCCATGTTCTCCTGCGGCATGCTGTCCGCCACCGCATGAGAAACCCTAGACTCCGGTGCCGCGGCCGGCGTCTCATTGGACTCCACCACGGTCGACGATTCTCTCGCCGTCCTCACCGACGGCGCCGTCTCCGTCCTCGGCCTGATCGGGAGCCTCGAGAAATGCACGAAGTTGTGCACCCGCGGCGGATTGTCGGGTCTGGCGACCGGCGTCGGTATAGGCGGCCGCGGCGGGGGCCGGATCTCCGCGGCCACCCTAGGCTGCGCGTTGGCGGTGATGAGAGGCGGCGGCGGAGGAGGAGCGGAGTAGAGGAGATCGGCGTAGAAATCGCGATCGAAGGAGGAATCATCGAGTGGATACTGAAGCCAAGACGCCATCTCATCCTCCTGCATAAACAAATGCTGCTGCTCCTCCGCGCTCGATCGGATCTCTCTCTCCACCACCTCCCCGCTGCCGCCGCAGGAGGCGCTCTTCTTCGACGGTCTCTGATTCTGGGTCTGCACCACCACTTGACCGTTCTGCCACAGCAGCTCCATGATCTCCTCTTCACCACTACAATTTCTCAAAAAACACAAAATGGTCATAAACACTAAATTCAATCTCACTAAACTTTCGGTAACAATCGGCGAGTGGCATCAAAGCTTACGTTGTAGTCTTTTTGGGTCTAGAAAAACTCGAAGGCGTGGGGATCGAATCGTCGTCCTCCATTTCATGAAATTCCGGAACTAAGTGATTCATCCCGGTTTCAATCTTGAAGTCGGTATTTCAGTAAAAAATTATAGGGAAATTGATCATTTGAAAGAGTGAAAATGATTGAAGGATAGGGCCGGTGTTCCAAAAGGGGGGAGATTTAAGGAGAGTGAATGGCAGGTGCTGCTGTATTTGTAGTTTCTTTCTCTCTGAATCTGCTTAGCCTTTTTTGTATGTTTGTTGGTTGTGGTAAATGGCTTTTTGTGCAGGGGAAGATAAGGCCTCTCTCTCTCTCTCTGCGCTTCAACGAACAAATTCAATAACGTTAAATTGTTGGGGAGAAGAGGACGAAAGTTGAGACAGACAGTATGTATTATGCGCAGTGTATTGTGTGGCCCCACCTCCCATTTCATTACAACACAACAATCATCAACTGCCTCTCTCTTCCCATTTCCACTTGTGTATATAAAATCTACTCTGTGCTATGCTTCTTCTGCATAATTACCAAACAAGATTCTACTTACTGGTTTGCTTTCTACTAATAAACTAAGTGGCCTAATCGAGTCAAACATTTACCTTCTCATATTCGATCTAAAATTCATAGGGTATTTGGGCGAGCTTATTATTTTAAAATATCTTATAACTTCACGATGAAACCTACCTCAATTGATAAGATACTTTATTATAATAATTAGATTTAGGGGCTTGAATTATATAATATGTGTGGGTATAGTGTGTATGAATTGTAACTCTAAAAGAAAATTTAAAGTATTTGATAAAATAAATTATAAACTATAAGATTAAAATTTAATATTCCCTCCATCTGGCTGAAGATAGCTTGTTTCTTTTGGTACAATTATTTAGAAATATAATGTAAACTGATTAAATTGATAAAAAATAGGCATGAGAGAAGTATAAAACGGTAAAGTCATAAAAATGGGTCAAACTTATACATTTTGAAGATATAGTTATTTCTTAAAAAAGTCAAATTCTGTGAAACAAATCAAAAATGAATACAGACCAAGTTTGGTGGGACAAAGGGAGTAGCTTTTAAACTCCAAAAAAATAATTTCTTCAACTCCATCGTATTTTTTCATAATATTATAGGTTATAATCAATTTACAAAAATATCTCTATCATAGTTTATTATCTCTAATTTGTATCCTTAGAATTCCATTTCTTCTCAATTTTTATCCTTCTAATTATGACTTAATATCTTTAATAGTAATTATCTTTCTAATTTATAATCTAAATTATCCAAAAAATTTAACAATTCATAAATTTATGAGATATTATATTTTATAAAGTGATAGAGCTTATAAATTATGTAAGGTTAAGCCAAAACATCCTCTTAATTCGATGCACAAACTAGAAGTGGGTCGTTTCTATTTGAATCAGAGTTGAACACACACAGGTCAATCCAATTCAAAGCAAACCAATAATCATTGTCTAACCTCAAAAACAAAAGAATTGTGATTTAATTATTTAGTGTCCTGAATTATTGTTATGATTTTAAATACTTAGAAATGGTGACGCACGCAAAAAAACATTATTGGAATACTATTCGAATTAGGAATATATATAAAAAATGATAAAAGTATAAAAGAAAAAGAAAAACAAGTTTGTCGGTTCTGTTAGTGCTCATAGACCAATATTTTTGACTCGATGCTCTAACCTCAATAATTGCGAAACAATTTTATTTTTTATTGGATAATAAATGGTGCCAAACTCCTATATATACAAGAGCAAATGACTAATATTTCCTTTGTGTTTCTCTTAATTGATGGCGAGACAAATGAATGTACACTAATTAAAGCTAACTCGAAATTATTTGAGCCATATTTTTTATTAAAAAAAATAGAAACTTCAAATAAGCCGAAGTCAATTTAATTGAAGCGAGAGTTTGAGGCTGAATCTAATCAAGTCGAATTTATTCAATTTAGGGTGATGTCTAATCCTGTGCTTTTTAGGATAATGATACCACAATTAAAAATGACTTTTCACTTTATTTATTTTATTTATTTTGTGGTTGCTTTAATTTAACATTTAATTAAGATAGACAGATAAGGGCACTGTTTACAACTTTTTAGACTTTTAATTAGAATTTTTGCAAGTTATTGTTTGTACTATCATCGCATCATCTATGTATAGCCTAATATAAAATTGATTTTTGGCACTGTTGACTTGGATTAGTTTAACTCGATAGTGACAATTAACGGTATAAACTGTCTCGTTAATTAATAGAATATAAAATAAAATACTTTTGAGTTAACTAATCAACCTAGAATGCTTAAGAACTAATCTAAGAAAACGTAATTTAATTTTTTTTATTAGCAGCAGTCAACAACAATCAGTACGTCCTACTAATTAAGTATTGTTTAAGGATTTGTCTATTCAGTATTTATCCAAATAACTTCACTCATCTTTTTCAGATACTGCTATGTGCAGTCCTTAGAATTAGCTAAGATATTCTTTGCACGTGCATCTCAAGATTTATTTATTATTCCGTTCAAAAGAATTTTATTTATTTATTTATTTATTTTGTACTTGCAAGTCATATTGATATTATGGCCAGACACACATATATGGAAAATAATTGGCATTTGTTAGGAGACTGATTGGCACACAAATTAGATCATGTCCTCCGATATATTAAGTGCGTATTTTCAAAACTATTAACTTAAACAAATATAAAGAAATGTTGAAAAGCATAATACTAAGTATAAATAATAAGAAATTTATATGTTTGTTCTTAATATCTTAGTAAGTTGAATATAATCTCAATAATGTCTGTTATTTAAGATTTGGCATTATTCTTGGAAAACCAATTGTCATGTTCATTTTTATTGTATTTATTATAATGTATGAGAGATTTGAATTTTTGCTTTTATACATTTAAGATTAGGTGTGTTTACTTTGAGTTACATGATAAATACATAAAAATAATATAAGTTTAAAATTTATTGTTTACTTTGATGGATTAATATTGAATTTGTACTACAAAACACAAGGTTTAGTGACGAAATTTTCCTCAACCAACAACTTACGACGGGATACCAACCAGTGTCACCAGAATCCGTTTCAATCGTTGGTATGAGAAATTACGACATACTAGATATTTCGTTAACCATAACGACAAACAATTGACGGGCCTTTCATCCCTAATGTTCAGACGCTCGAATCAGGAGGTTATAGGCTTTTCCTTGAATGAAGCCATGACTTGTTTTCCCTCCTGTACCCATGATCTTTGCTAGAGACTTTATTTGACAATCCTTCAACAAGAGAGAGTCTAGAAATCTTGTTAATAGTTTTGAAATTGACATGGTTTAATCTTTTATGTGATGACCAGTTAATTTTTGAAGAACTTTTAGCAACCAAACATGTATAAGGGTAGTAGTTATTTCAAACTATAAGATATACATTTCCTCTCCTAACACATGTTAAGGGTTGATTGAAGCCTCATACTCTGCTTCATTGTTCGACGTGGAGAAATCAAACTTTACTACAAACTGCATTTCCATTCTTCCAGGGGTTTGAATAAAGATATCAACCCCACTATCGTAGCAGAGTTGTCAACATATGTTTCTCTTATTCTTTGTTTAGATATCCTTGTAGTTTCTTGGATGAAGTCTATAAGAGCTTGGGCCTTTATTGTTGCTCTTGGCTCGAACTCTATATCATACTAAGTTTCACTTCTCATTTCACCATCCACCCAGACAGATCTGGTTTCCACAAGACCTGTTTAAAGGGTAGGGACGTCCGCTCTATGACTTTATGTGACAGGAAATAGGGTCTTAGTTTCTGACTGTCACCATAATAGCCAGAGCAACCTTCTCAATTTCTGTATATCTACTCTCAGCCCCTTGAATCATTTTGCTGACATAATAGATGGGCTTCTAGTGGAATCGTTCTTCTCTAATCAATATTGAACTCAAAGACTTATCTCAAGGTTTAGGCTGCCCCCATTTCGCTCGCCGCTACTATCTGACCACTTGAACCGACATCTTTTCTTCATCATTTTAAAGAAATCGGGATTTTGTCTATAGTCCTGAAGATGAATTTGCTCAAAACTGTTATTCTTCCATTTAACTTTTGGATCTTCTTTAGATTCCTTGGAGCCTTCATTTCTAACACTGCTTGCGCATTGGCCTGATTGACTTCAATTCCCTTAGGAATGACTATGTACCTTTAGGAATTTCCTAATTGCATCCCAAACGCATATTTGCGAGCCACTCATGGAATTTTATGTCTCGAATGTGCCCTACTTCGAGAAGCTTCTACACTTCTGCCAGTAAACTGACTCATTTTTTTCTTCACGGGTTTGGCTTTGGGATTCACATTTAGCCAGTGCAGAGCAACCTCGGGGTCAACCCATTGTCAGATATGATGTCTTGAAGGCAAAGACATCTACATTTTTCTTGAGACATGCTATTATTTACTTAGCCTCTGTGTCTATCATCTGGGTCCCAATTCTTGTGGTGAACCCAGTTTTTTCATGAATAGCTCGATATGTATGGGATCTTCCACTAGTTTCATCTGGTGAGAAGGGTTATGCTCATCCTTATCCTCATTGGTTCTTTTTGCTCCATGCTCTACATATTGTCTAAAGCGTTCATTTCCAGGTAGTGTTTTTTTCGTGGATTTCTCTTCTCTGACCGCTTGCATATAACATTTTCAAGCCAACGTATGACCTCCAACCACTTCTCATATGGAATTCTCCATTGGAAACTTCATCTTTATATAATATGTTGAGACCACTGCTTTAAAAGAATTGAGAGTTGGCCTTCCCAACAGACATTGTAGGCCGACAGGACATCCACGACTAGGAACTGTACTGGATGAGCAATTTTTATTGAATGGTCTCCCAAAGTGACCATGAGTTCGACAGACCTCAATCGAATCACCATATTACATGTAAACCTGTATAAGAAGGTTGATACCGGTTGCAACGGTGCTCGTACAGTCATCTGATCATAGCACGATAGATAAATGATGTTTATTTTACTTCCAATATCCATAAATACCTTTTTGATATCGTAGTGCTCTATAGACGTAGTGATGATCAGAGCATCGTCATGAAGCCTCAGGAGAGATAAGTTATCCTGAGGCTCGACATGATGGTTGGGGTTGGACGCTCTTTTTCCACCTTCAAAACACTTTAGCTATCCCAAGCTCTCACAGCTCTGGTTGCAACCTTACATGCCATGATGGAATCTCCTCCTATGGTCCCTTCCACAATTATATATATTGATTTGCCTATTTTTCTTAGGATGTTCTTCAGTTCGTTGAGCACCTTCATATGCATTGCCTCTATTCTCATCTTTTTATTTTTTGTTGATTCTTTTCATCTTCTTTACGAACATACTCTAATAGCTCTCTCTTGAATGAGTCTTTCAATGACATTCAAATGCCAAAAATCATTAGTATCATGTCCATAATCATTATGATACTCGCAATATTTATCAGAAGTTGGATTTCGCAGTCTGTCCCTCGAGCTTTTTGGAAACCAGAATTCTGGTTTATTGCTGCTACCTCCAATAGTTTTGCAGGTCTCTGCGTCAAGGTTGTGTATGGGCCAAATCTATCATCGTATCCTCTTTTGTTTTCATAGTTCCTTTTCTTTTCTTTTTCTTCTTTCATTTTCTTATAATTTTTTTACCTCTGTCTTTGTCGGGGGCCTAGCACTTATAGCACTATGGCATCTTCCAACTGAATATATTTATTGGTTTTTTCCAACAATTCATTGAAGCCTTGTGTTCTTCGCTTGTGTAGCGAATTGAAGAAATGATTGTTTCCCAAACCTTTAATGAATGTAGGTACCTTGACCTGAGAGACTGCATGTGGGACCTCCACAATGGCTTCATTGAATCAGGTTAAGAACTATGAAAGACTTTCGTTTCTCCATACACAATCGTCATGAGGTATTGAGTGATGCGTGTATATCTCTAAGCACTAGCGAACTGGTTCAAAAACACTCTTCTCAGATCATCAAAAGAATGTATGAAGTTTGGAGTCAGCTGTTTGAACTACTGATGAGCTGCTCTCACCAAAGTTGTGATGAAGACCCGACATTTCACTTTATCTGTGTATTGGTGTAAGATGGAAATATTTTCAAATTTTACCAAATGTTTATCAGGGATGGACAATCCCTTATACTCGTAAGGAATGTGGGGGAAGCTTCTGGGTAGTGGATTTGCTAAAATCTATACTTGTGGGAACTATCATATATTTTTTGCATTTCTCTGGCTGAGTCTCTAGTCGGTAAGACTCATTTTTACTTTCTATCAGATCACCATCTTTAGGGATTTGAGCTCTGCTAGATGTCTTTCCAATCAGATTCGGGTTGTGTTTTTTTCTCAAGGTTGATAACAAGCCTATTTTTGCATGTTCAAGTAGTTCTGTAACTTTGTACCCGATGTAGGAAGACCTTCTGGCTACCAGAGCTTGATCTAGTAACTTTTGTACCACGATGGGAAGACTATCGGGTACAAGAGAAGCCTTCGTGGGCACCCTGTTTGGGAGGCACTAACGTCAAACTGACTTTTAGCTATACCTGAAGTTTGACGATAACTATGGTTTAGCACATAAGCATACTAGGGCTGTGTTATCAACACCCCGTACCTCAGTTAAGAGGTTAAAAAAGCAGATCTGACAGACCTGGTGATTTTATACAGTGCATGCATTTTTAAGCTATTAAATACGAATATAAAGATGAAATACCCACTTTCATGTAAATCATATATCATTAACTTTCTTAGCATATATCATGCGTGAAGATATGCAGGACATTCATTTATAAAAAAAACACATTCATTATCAAATGTCAATTCTTGTACGATTGCTAATTATTTGGGAATACCATAATGAGCCATAATTCAGGTCATTAATCACTCGAGTGTTATGATTTCACATGAGATGTGGTGTACCTTTAGTTTGCACTAGACATAACATGCATGAAGCAATTTACGTAAGAAAAGCATGAATTAGGCGTGGAATTATGAAAATGACAATGTCTTAGACCGATGTTCCCACATGTGGCGCTAATTGTTAGATTCGGGTCAAGATCCACAACAATATTGCCTTTTACAAAATGGATTGAATGATATTGGGAAAATATATATGTCGTTGACGAATTCTTTCGTGTGGAGCTTAAGAATGATCGGTGAAGGGCTGCAAAACAAGTCCGAATAAGGTTGTGTTGAGAGTGTTTGATTATGAGAGAATCACGAGAGAGACTTGTGTATATATACTTGCTAGTGAAAATGATTATTAGATTACGTACTTTCCGTATTATATATGAGGGGTATTTATAGAGGATTATAAGGTTATGCCTGCGGAGAGGGCACATGTCCTAGGTATTGACGTTGATCGTGCTAAATTGGTGCTCCTACAATCACACAACATAACTTATGAGTCCCAAAGTTAGGCGGGGACGTCGAAGATTGCGCTTTCAAGTACTCCGACATCCGAGGTGGTTTCGGTTTCACATAGGACATTGCATTCACTTTTACCTCTTCTTCACCTCTGGCTTCATTAGCTCGGTTATCGCTGGTTCTGGCTTAGGAGATTATGCCGGATATCGAGAATTGGGCTTCTATCTTGGGCTTTAATTTGGGCCTGGCTAGGTATGGGACTAATTGATTATTTGGTCATATCAGATATTTAATCTAATTTAAGAAAGAAGAAAAATATATAGAGGCACTTTCTCATGCATCTGATGCATGTACGGTACATCCGCTCTAATTAAATTATAATTATAATTAATAAATTTTAATTAACATTAATAAATTCTAATTGATGATTAATAAATCCTAATTGCAATCAATAAACTCTAATTGGAATTTATTAGGATGAATACATCGTGCATCCGAATACACAAGGTTTTGTCAATCCTAATTGTCATTGATAAATCTTAATTAAGGACTAATAAATCTTAATTAGAATTAGTAAATTCTAATGGGAAATATAATAAACTCTAATTCGATATTAGTTTATCATAATTAAATTTAGAGTTAATTACAGATATAATTTGAACTTTAGCACTTGTTTGATTTATGATTCCAACTCCAAGTTATTCTTAAAATTGTTTGAACTTACTATTTATGGACTACGTCAAAAATTCAAATGTCAGAAATTTGACTAGGATCACCTGTAAAACACGATTATCAAGTTGGAATGACGAAATAATGAAGCTACAATGCAAGAAACATGTTTTATGGATGAACCTAGTCATATTAATTTATAACTAATTTTTTATACAGACCATAATTAGATAAATTTATAAAAGTTTCGGTTATTTTAAAAATAAATTGAAACTGAATCATGAATCAAGCGAGCGTCATTGCGTCAACGTTTATATGTCATAGATTATAATTAATTAATATTAAAATATTTTAAGGCATCTAACCGTATGTGCGGCTGATGGAGACGCATTCCGATGGACTCAACTCTTCAAGCCTCAAGTTGTGAACTTGTGCATGCACCAAACAACCTCCAAATAAACATGAAAATGACTAATATACTATTCCCAAAACCCCACTTTATGGGCTGTTATCCATTTTTTGCGATTCTCCTTCATCTACAACACCTGCATGATTGGAGGCTATCAAATGTCAGGGGTCAGATGGTCATTTCGTCCCCACATCATTGGGGTCAATAGAGATACTGCCACTAATATTGAGTTCAGATTTCAAAGCAAATGTTCGTTGAACCTTTGCAATTAGTTGAAGTTTTCATTCTGTTTATTATTCATCAAATAGAATAAGAGGGTGTTTGACTAAGCTTATTTTAGATAGTTTATAAGTTTTAAGAGCTTATAAGATGGAATATCTCAAAAGTTTATAAGTTGTTTAAGTTTTTTGAATAATTGAGTTTATAAGTTAGAGAAAGAATCATAAGTTAAAGAGATAAAATTGACGAGAGATAAAGTTGATAGTGTATATGTAAAAAATAACGAATCATAGTAAGATTATTTTGGTAAATTCATTATTGCTTATAAACTTATGAAAAAATAAGTTGTTATTGAACAATTTATTTTTAGAAAAATTTATTTTTAAGTTTATAAGTTGTTTTGAAGAGTTTATAACCTTAGTCAAACACACTCTAAATCAACGGAAAAAAGTGTGCCCGTAAGTTTTTTGTAATTCGGTGTTTTTCTTATAAAATAATTTGGTGTTTATTTGATTTGGTTATGGATTGAAATGTTCGAAAATGGATTTTATTATTTTTGTTTTGAATTGATGACAAAGGGATGAACAAGACATCCACACTTGAATACTTGATGTTATATGGCCTTTACTTTATGCAACTTTGGGAATATTGTTTTCGAGAAGCAAATGTCAGACACGTGCTAAGTAGTGGTAGCAAAAGAAATACTGTTTTCATTTCCGAATAAGTATTTTATTTAAGAGAAATTTAGTCTCTAAATAATTATTATATTCCAAAATGATAAAATAATCTCAAAACTTCTATACTTTTGTCACCAAATGCAATTTCTTTATTTTTTTTAGTAACCATATAATAACTAAAAGTAAAAGTAGTAAAATTGCTCCCTTTTTTCTGTATACTAATTTTGATGGTTGGGACGGAACTTGTTCTAGAGTGAAAAGGGATTATATTTATGTGAGTGATGTAACTCTCGAAACACTATTTCCCATTGTCGGTGACATGTGGCAAGTAGTGATAGCAAAATAAATGTATGAATTAGAATATATACCTCAATACATTAGATTCTTGATATGTCTCGCATTCAATAAGTTAAGACATATGTACGAGGAGACGCAATTATATGTTACTCATTATGCACAACTCGACGACTATAGATTCTCTAACGAGTGTGTCGTGCACAAATTGAAATTCGAATTCTTGTACTACACAATACAGAAGACACGTGTCGCAAATCAACAATTTAAAATAAAATAAAATAAAAAGCATAGCTTATAAGTTTGTAGATGCATGCATATTTTAACAGTATAACGAAAGCTTGAGTTCCTAATCCAATCTAACGCTATTGACTAACCTTTCCTTTGATTGCCCAAGAATTTGCAATTGCGCCACTTCGCAATTTGTGCTTTCTTTTTTCACTCATTTATATTTACGTACAAAAACGAAGTCATGGCCAAAAGTTTCCGGATAAGAACATTTTCCATGTCCAAATAATTGTCCATTTATAGTAATTACGTACTAAAGGACTTGTGCAAGTCTTAATTGGTTTAGAGGTTTTATTTCCCTTTTAATAGAAGTAGAAATTCTTCAGTTGTATGTTGCATTGTGTATTTAATAAAGTAAGCTTTGACTCGCTTTGACTAGATTTTCTTGTGATGAGAAATTTAATTGTTTAAAATTTAATAGATGATTATTTCTCTTTTTTCAAATTCGATTTCTCGTGAATGAGAAATAGTGGTGTAAAGTTGGCCACTAAAAAGTTCTGTTGTGAGATAAAGTGGATAAATATAAATCATTTAATGTTTATCTCACATTGATTTACATTAATTAATCATGTACATAAGTTGTTGCATTAATACTTGTAATAACTATGTGCACAAGTGATGGACCGCGCCCGCCTTATCCTCGGTTGAGGCCGAGTTTCATCTTTGGACCGGTCTACGGGCCTCGTTGGGCTCGGCATATATATCTTTTGGACCACCAATTTCTCGGGAGCTCAGTTGGAGGAGCCTAGCTCGTTGGACCCGTTCGTGCAAATGGGGACTGTTGGTCTACGTAATGGCTTGTGTGACCTGACGGGAGCCGCAGGCGTCGTGTCTGGTAATCTTCGAGCGCCAGGAGCTCTCCCCACAACAGTCGGGTAACGTCCCGATATTAATGAAACCTGTGGATAACAGTTTTTGTCTGCATCCAGTCTCCCTCATAACGGTTAGGTAGGATCCCCTTATTGATGCGGGACATTGACACCAGCAGACTCTCCTACAGTGATTGTGCTTACAAATAAGATACTGCACTTGCATCAACCACATGAAATCTCTGTATCTGAAATGTTGCACTCATCATAAGTTCATCTAGCTCAATTCTCGCCTCATTCTGCTTCGTCGAAGCTCGTTGGTTTAAGGTATTGCTACCCACGAGATGAAGTCGTTTCATCTTTGGAGATGATATATATATATATATAACTACCGGCGCATATCTCATCTTGTGGAGAGAGCGCACCTTGACTATATTTCTACATTCTATTACGAATTTGATCAATTCTTAATGTCAATTCTTTTTAAATTCCGTTGTATTCTCATTCTTCTACTTTTCTGTATCAAATTGTAATATGCGATAACTACTGTACTATCTTTCTAACATTATACTCTTACGTCAACACATCATGTTATAGATGTTGCGGTAATGGGAATTACCATCGTTTATTTGGTTATGCATGCACCATATTTCCTCGTAATGGCAACATTGCGTCAAAATATATACATATATATCTGGCCTACCATCATATTTACATCACGTCTAAGGAAATAAACAATTAAGTAAATGAAAAAAGGGAGTCTCCTCTTTCTTTCATTTTTCACTTCGAAATTACTGAAGACCCTCCTTCCATGAGCTAGTAGTTACTTCTCTTGACAAACAAAACATATCTATGAGTGATAGCATCTGATGTATGTTTGATTTAGTGTATACATGCAATGTTTTCTGAATATCACCCCAAAGATTTCATGTCTTTTGGATTTGCATGAAAGGTTGGTCTACTAAACATATGATATGATTTCATGTGGGCCCACTATAATTAATTATCTCTCTCTCTCTCTCTGCCATCTTAACATGCCATTTCTAAGATATTTTATATATAATGGGAAAAAAATGATTTCATTATAGACACAAAATGTTAGTTTCCAGTTTCCACACACCAAACTGTATTCTCCAAAGCCAATGTGCACAAATAGATTAAATCTCACGTAAAAAGAATTACAACTCAGCTCTCCGAACATCCCATCCCCTACAGATTTCACACAATATACACGCATACACAAAAAAACCAAAGAAGAAAAAATGATCAAAATTAACAACCAGAATCATCAACCAACTCCTCCGCATCAGAACCATAAGCAGCAGCTTATCATTGTGTAGCATCAATTGGAGTACCAGTCCTCGCCTGAGATATCCTGTTTGCATATATCGTCACCAGCCGGAGTTGTGTGCTATTGAGACCCTCCAAATATGGCAAAAATGCTTTTCCAAGCATGATATATATGTCCACCAGACAGAAAACAACAGTCTGCAATAACTTGGAAATTTAATATTAATTCAAACGTCACACACCAAAAATGTAAAAGCTCATCGTCCATGCAGAAGCATGTTCTGTAGATGGGTTTAAGATTATATGTTTTATGTGAGTGAATACAAGCATGATATGTGGAGCGGGTGGAGTTCCTATTTGGTCACCAAAATGTCAATAATATGAAGGGAATGCTAGATATTCTACAAAAGTATAATTTTGAAAAGCAAATTCTATATTTCAGATTAAAGAATTCATGTCGTTTTTTGGGAAAGTAAACATAGATCAATCATTTTTACCTTCCGGACATCTGCACTCTGATTCCCAAATGCATCAAAAAGAGCAGGCAAAAATGAAGGCAACTGAGCCATCAGTTCCTCTTGAGAGAGCCTGCCCACAAGCTGCAAAGTAACATAACATTCTTACGTTGTATAAAATTCCCAAAAAAATTCCAATTGCAGGATAGATTTTTCCCAAGAATTTTCAACTCGTCACTGATGCTTTGACAGTGTGGAAGTACACAAACAAACAAAATCAGTGTTGCTTCACTGATTCATATAATAATTTATAATCAGGTAAAAAAGGTCTAGGGCCCTTGGCTATATAAAATCGATCCCTATGCAAATTTCAAATCCAATACAACACATCCATTACATCAGTTTGGACGATTTCGTGTTAGACTCTAAATACTTGAACACCTATTGAAGTCTTTTCCATACATCATCATCAAAGTGATTCCAAATTCATTCTGTAAAAGACTTGTTTGTAGTTTTCTAGCAAAACTTCCCCTAGGCCTCAAATAAGATTCTTATGTTTGAATGCAAAGTTAAGGCGTGTTAGGATTATTGATGGGTTGGGCCTTGTTGATTTTAGCCAATCCTTCGCTCATTTGGCTAAGAACATTAATAGGGCAAAGACTCCTTTGAGGACATCCGCACAGTGCATACTGATAAAAGTGACAGTTATCATCAAGAGACATTTATTCTTTCACCCTCTAACTAGAAAGTGACAATGTCAGATCTGTCTGCACTGTACATCCGTCCGCACAAGAGTCCACCTCAGGGATTTCAAAAACATTTCCAGTTCTAGGGAATTTGACTTTTCAAAACGAAACCATGCAATTTCAAATACCTTCCACATCTCCCTCCATCTCTATCTCCTGTCTAAAGAGGTGCAAAGGTACGTATACCTCAGTCAATTATTAGCCCTTTCCTTTCTCTCTTTATGCATCTCATATAAGATCCCCCTATGTCAGTGATCATTCATTATAATTCAAACTGCGAAAATCTGAAGTATACATTACAGTTTCATTACCTTGAATCAGATTCAGAAACTCCGTAGTTAGAACTTGGGGAGAGTCAGGAGGAATATGAGGGACAAAAGGCTCAGCGTGAAAAGGGGGTAAAGTATTGGCATGCATATTAATTTGAAAATCAAATGGAACAGTTTGAGTGCTACCACATTTCAACCAAAAATAGTCAACAGAAAGAATTTTAAATCCATTCCATCCATTCTAAATGCATAGTAAATTTGCAAATATGATATGCAGAACACAGGCTGTGTCTTCAAGGACCAGTTCCAATTTCATAAGGATGTATTTCATAAACTTGTACTTGGTAGAGCTATGCAGATAAATATTGGCAGACTATCACTATATAGATAAGACATCCCCAGGTGCCAAAGTCATAAAAAACAGTGAACAATTGAAAATACAAAAAACATACCACCAGTCTCTGCAAATAGTATTCATCAGATAGATATTGGAAAGTGGATAGATCTTTATATCATAACTTTAAGAACTCATAGATTTTACCTTTGTCAAACAGTTTATGCATGTCACAAGAGTTCTCTCATCTTCAGTCACAAGCAAAGGCACAATAACCTGCAACACAACACAATAAAATGATAGGGGAATTTTAAAATATAGGGGAATTTAAAATTTGAGATTAACATTAAAATTAAAATATGACAATTCCCAAATACCATGGCAACTAGGCATGTATAAAAATCATGATAAACTTACACTTAGACATCGGAATGGATCATATTGAGACAACACAATCGTCAAGCAATGTTCTGATTCATTTGAGACCTGAATTTATATGTAGAAGCAATGAGACAGAGAAGTAGAACTGTAGAAAAAGCACATGAGCTTCAGGAAATACATGTACCTTCAGAACATTGTCCTTCGTCACATTAAGCAGCTTTTCAATTACAATCTCAATAGAATCCTCCATTGAATCCTTCTGAGAAAAGGAAAAGTGTACAAGGATGGGCAGAATGTTGCTATATATAAATCGACAAAATACTAACATTTTAGACATATAGATAGACAACAGACCTGATTCTTTAACATCTCAACAATGAGCGTGAGAGCCACCTCACGAATGAAAGAGTCGGAATCATCCAGCATTTCAAGTACAGCCGTTAATATCTGATTGAAGTACTGAAATATGCCATTTGTTTAAACACCACAAGCAAAATATTGTTGGATGATAATCAAATATGACAAAATCAAATTACTTCAGGTTCCACCATGAAAAGGGAGCTAAGCAGCAGTGACTCTTACAATTAATCTATTTGAATTTGATGGATTTAACTGTCAGGAATTTTCAGTCATAATAGCTACTTCTACATAATATATTGTCGATCATTATAGTTATTTTAAATCCATTCAGTCAGGAGTATTTGAAGTTCTTCCACCAATCCCCTCTTGAATCAAACATCTTCCACCAATATCCAACCCAATACGTCAAGTTTGTTTTTTGCATCCTTCAAACACGCCCAACAAATGAAAGCAAAAAAAGGAAAGGGAAACAAAACTCACAAATATCTAAAGCTGTTTTAGTCTAAAGAACCTAGAAAGCATAACCAGATGGGGAAACTTAAAGAGTACACAACAAACCTTGCTCCAGACAGAGTGGTCATTAGATATGGAGATTTCAATCAACTGTTGAAGTGCATGGCGCTTATTTGTTGAAGGACTGTCATCATTCCCATTGCATATCTACCAAAAGTAAAGAAAGATAAGAAACAAAATAACTGAAGACATCCAGACCAACATTGCCACCAACAACCTCCGTGGATAATTACTTCAATTATTACTGATTAGAATGATTCATGTTATTGGTAGAATGGAGGAGAGTGGCAGGTGCAAAGTTTTTAAAAATTTAAACTTTTGAGGCAAGCAAGCAGAACAAAAGCTCACCATATGAAGAATCTGTGGAATACTAGGTCCTGTTTCTGTAGAAGAATTCAATTTTAGAGCAGGAAGTTTAGGAAAACTTAGTGCCAGTTCAGGTGAAGGCTCATTATCGACCCCAATGTCTAGAGACTTCTGCAGATGATCAGATCCAATCAGCCCATTGATGTCCAAACGTGGTGTCAAAGCAACCTCTGTGCTATCTATTGCTGATAATCCCATATTATCACTGGGGATATTAGATGCATATTTCAAACTTTTGTAATTTGAAGTTGTAACGTCAGCATTTGAGTTAGCCTCCACCAAATGACGATGCAAATGCTCCTGTGTATCATCAGATTTTTGGTTCCCAATAGAACCTGTGATGAAGGATGCATCTTGAAGAGAGCTCAACTTCCTCCCACCATCACTGTCAACAGATCCTGAAGAATACCTACCAAACAACTGACTCTTCTTTGATGATCCATTATATCCATCTTCAGAAGATGTTCCAACAACATCAGTCGGATCATATGAGGACTTGCCGCGTCTCTCCTTCTTGCTTTGCAGAAAGTTCATGAGTTCTACCTCTATGCGAGGAGTATACTGCTTGAGGGCTCTTCTTAAGGAGTTCTGTTCTTCAACAGATAAGCTAATGATGAAGTTCAATACAGCCACCGAGTCAAAGTGAGTATAAACAGATATAATGCATGTTATAGCTACTTCCTTCAGTTTTGTATTTTTGTCATGAACCAGCGGGGTTAATTTTGCAAGCCATAGCTTAAGGATGCCACTATTGGAAGATCCTTCAGAATTTGAAGCATGCTTGTTAAATGAACCAATAGCAAACTCAATAACAGCTAATTTTGCCTTGGGAGAACGCTGTTCATCCAACGAACGCAACAGAGCAGGCAGAAGAGAATCAGTACCATATGTTTTGCCAACAATATCCAGTGTAGTTGAGCAAGGTTGCCTCACTAATTCCTTGGGATCAATCAACCTAGAAAAAACATGGGGTAGAATCCTCTCCATGTAACTTTCAAATGGCTTTCTACAAGCTGGAATAAGATCTGCAAGAGTTGAAAGGGCTGCCTGTGCAACTTTGTGATGGGGGTCATCCAAGTGTTGGAAAAACAGCTTCATGACCTTCTCAAAACTCTGCATTACTTCTTGAATACCTCTTGGCCCTTGCTGCAGAAGAGAACGAATAAAACTAAATGCAGCCACCCGTGCATTCCAATCTGAACTAGAACTGAGCCCTTCACTTAGAGCATCAGTAAGAGAAGCTGGGCTGTCCGAATAACTTGAGAGATTACCCAGTGGGAGCTGACTGTCATCAAAGCTCCTCCTCCTTCCAGCAGACATTCGCCCGGCAGTATTCTTCCTTAGAAGTGGACGCTGGAAATTAGGTATGTGGTTACTATGTGACTCCCTATAACTAGCATCTCTGTATTGTGTCTCGAAGTATTGCCTATCATGAAAGTTCATATATCGCCTTGATTCCCTAAAATCAGAATTATCTTCAACAAATCCTCTATCTTGCACCTTTTCAGGAGCTCTCTTGGCTGAGTAAGAAGAATGTGCAGACAGAAGCTCACTTCCCGTGTTGTTATAATATGAGAGTTTACTCGACTCCTTAGAAGCCTGGATTTGTGTGATGATATCAGACAGCACCAACCCTCCATTGCGATTGTTCCCTTTAGAGATACCAGATACTGGATCTGTTAAAGAATTTGTAAGACTATTTGATGCTGGAACAGCAAGGGGAAATGGCGGATCACGAGATGATGGAGGGTCAACTCCTGCACTAGGGGCAAGAAAATAAATAGCTAAACCATTCATAGTGATAGAAGAATCAAGATAATTAGCATCAGCCATTCACAAGGGACTGAAAGTATTCCATGACTGGGGCAAGTTTTTTTACAGTCACTATCCAAACCAAAGAGGACAAACATCAAATAACATTATATAAATTACAATTTAAAATTGAGAGAATAGAACAAAACCAAGTACCTAGGTCCAAACTGGAGGATCGGCCTCTCTCTGATATATCCAAGCCTCTAAGCATACTTTCTATGGCAGTGACCTTCTGTTTGCTTGAGTGCAACACACTTTCTAGGCTACGCTCTGCACCCTTCCCCATAGATTTTGCTTGAGAGAGTAGTAGTCCAGAAGTGAGAGACGTCCCTGAAGATAAACTACCACTTCTATCCATTGCAACTATTGCAGAAGTCCCATAACCAGGTATATTTGAAGGTGCCGATGTGTGAGAAGAGAATGACATGTTTGAACTTCTTTCACGAATGGAAGGTGAAGCATGTCTTCTATGCATTCCTCCATCTTCATCATTTATTACCTACCACCAAATATTCTTTCTCACTATTAGTTTCACAGCAATGGAAGGGTTTAGAATGAAAGCAGGAAAACATGTGTACCCTTTGAACAACAGGATCGAAGGACATGAACAGACGCCGCGAGCGATCAGGCCAAGTTTTAGCAAACATTCTGTAGCAGGTCCTTGCAGTAGATCGTACCTATTGACAGTAACGTAGCCCAAAGCGATTAAAGTAAAGTAAAGTGTGTCTGCAGCTATCATAAACCTGAGATATGAAAGCTGATTCATCTGATAATATAAAGCAGAACAAAGTGACTGCTGTCCATATAAATACAAAGAGGTATGTTGAGGACACAAACCTCACTCATTGCATCAGCCACACAACATCTAATAAGGTCTTCATAGAGGTCAGCCGACCGTTGTATTTCAGGTGCATCAGCCCAATATTCAAGTATAAGAAGCGCATAATCGCAACACCTAATTTAGGAAATAGAGGCCTTAGTACAAAGGTACAAGAAATAGTTTGCAGAGAAAATAAGAAATTATTACCATCATACTTTGTACTCTAAAAGGAGCATAAGACAGCAGACAAAGCAACTAAGAGAACAGCATAATAATACCTTGCACGGAGAATAGCATTGCGGTCATTCTTTGCAGAGTCAACAATCCGTGGAAGTACACGGGGAACTTTGCAATTACGTAACATCTATAGATCAAAATATATGTCAAATATCAGAAGGATATTACTATTGATTTTATTTTTATTTTTAAAAAAGACCACCTCACAAAAACGTTAGAGCATTACCGTCTTTATGCAGTTATCCGCTGACTCTGCAATTACAAGCACTGTTATGACAACAAGCTTGAAAAGGACCTAAATTACAGGAATGATAGTGAGAGGCAAGATTAATTGTATCAACCATCATAATGTGTACGAAGAGTTGTTCTCACCGGAATAAACATCTCAGCGCATCCCTCAAAATCCCCCAATAGATCTTTGGATAAGAAGTTTAACAAATGACATGCCTAGCAAATAGAAAATACAAAAGTGAAAAGATTGAGGAAATAAAGCTTCAGCCAACAATTAAAGTGATACATCAAAATTTCAGCAATACACAATTTAGCAAGAGTAGCTAAAAATTCATAGCGCAATAACTTTTCAGCACGAAAAGCATGTCATTTTCATACTCCTTCTCCCATGTGATAAAGGCGGCAGCATTTGGGACCTTCCATAATATATGGAAAGATAACAAACTACTTATCAGGAAAAACCATCGACACTGTAGACATCAGTAGGATACATGTATTTGCATCTCAAATAAAAATTCCTCAAAAGAGCTAATAATGAAAATTTAAAAATTCAATGTCATGATAAATGATCAGTAACACATCGTAGTCTAGTTCCTGTAATGTTGTGCCAACACTCTTAGAGAAAGAATGGTCTGAGCGATCACATAAGGTCAAACCTGCTTCACAATGCTAGAGCGCCTATCAGATAATTGTGTGCTCAAAGGACCAACCAGCTGCTTGAGAAGTCCCCGGAAACCAGGGTAATCAACTGCACCTGCACAATTAAAAAAAAAAGATTGCAAATGTTTCTGTAAATCCTAATCAATAAAATTAAGAAATACTAGACAGCATAATTTATTATAGCAGGAATATGCACTTTTGTAGCCTAAAATGAAATTATCTATTCAACATATTATGAGGTTGTCGTCGTAGAATAATGAATAAAGTCTTGGATCTGAGACAAGACAGGTTTTGTTATAAAGAATTGGCACCAGAACTTGGATTATGAATTAGTAACAAACGGACCTCCAATAACAAGGCCTTCGACTCTCTGCATGGCAGCAATACGTATAGACCAATCTTTTTCAGGCACTAAGGTAGAAGCAATCTTCTCAAACTCCCTTATAAGCTCTTTTTCTGAATATACTTTAATAGGTTCAACAGGCTTTTCTGTGACATCGCCATCTGCTGCTCACAGTCAAAAGGACACCAAATGTGATCAAAAGTTGATGCAGAGGTATATGTTGTCATTTATTTAAAAATAAGTATAATGGTGAATGAGTATAGTTTTACTTTCTTGCGCGTTTGAATCGTAAACTACTAAACTGGTTTTTATGATATCATTTTATCCATACAATATGACCTTATAAAAATTTGAAGGCATTATCTCATTTACTATGAAAAAAGTAACTGGATTATATCGGTGGTCTCAAGCGATAACTTACCAAATATTAAATTCTTAATAAAAAAACAAAGCATAGCTAGATGACTATACAAAGCGACATTACTAACCTCCAAAGAGGGAAGTCTCACGTGATGTGTTTTTGGCCTTTGGACTGCTTTTCTTTTGATTATGCATTGTAGGCTTAGTCTCAGTAGATGAGTAATTGCTCGCAATAGCATCTGAAGAGTGAATCTTGGGCTCAATTTTCTCTAATCTAGCATTAATATCTCTTAACTGCAGCCGACGTGTGACAAAAGAGCACTTCAGAAAAAGTTCAATCATCTATCTTCTTTTATGTTAAAAAGGCATATCAGTTAAAAAGGGGTTGACAGTAAAAATGTTCTCCATTTTCTCGATATAAAAGTTTTGACCAATAATTACCATTGGTGTAGGTAGATGATGTCGGTTTAATTCTTCAAGGAACTGAGGCCCAGCCTGAGTATACATTTCCTGAGGAAAATAAAGATTGCCAAACAAAAAATAAAGAAAATGACTCTTTAAGTCAGGAACAATACTACTAGGTAAGCAGGCAATCTAGAGCAGCAGTACCAAATAAAGCGTCAGAAATACAATGGTACATACATGTATTTTCAAATCTTCAAAAAACTCCGAAGTAAAAGCTTCATAAAATCACATCATCCAGATAGAAAACTTTTTTACAGGACCCAAGTAGGATTCTTCCCATCAGATATTTTGATATGATCACTTTTACAGCATATCCCAGAGAGTAAATCAAACACCAGTAAACTCAAGCTACCAACCCATGTAATGCCCTAAACTTCTCCAAATTTGGACAAATGATAGAGTACTAAAAGAATCTATAGTCAAACCACCAAAGCTGCCAGCTAAAAAGGAAAGATTGTTAAGCACAGTGTAAATTCAAAAAAATGAACACTACATTCATAATAATGTTCAGCTCAGCATTTCACAATAAGAGTGATTGAACAGCTGCTCGGACACCAATTGCATAATAGAAAATTGATTTTCATTATCATGTAAAACATAGTATGTAATATGTTCCCTCCTTTTTCGAAGATCACACGCACAATGACATTGCGGTCAAACCTCTAGAAACACATTTCCACTACAAAAGGAGCATATGCATCAGTATAGATTTTACAGCTGGACCTTTTGTCAGAATAAAAAAGCTTTACTCTGCCTGATCTAGAGAAAGACAGAATAAACTAAGGATCAGAAACTGTTGTCTTGTTTCCTCCATCTAAGTATGCCCTTTTTAGCCTCTCACTATTGGTTAATGATGTTCAAAGCATTAAAATGCATGGGCTAACAAAAACGAACAAGGATTCTCAGATGTGCAGATGGAACCCATTTACTAAGCAAACCCTAATATGAATATTATATCACCATTGTTATGACTTATAGTTTCGGTTTTGCATAACTTTGTTTACTAATATTTTCCATGAAAACAATTGCCTGATTCTTCTATATCCAGAATACATAGCATGAGGAATGTCAACCCTTAGAAAACAAGTGAACGAGAATCAGCTACACTAACTAGTTAGAAAAGCATATTTTCACTAAGGCAAGATGCATGACCTCATCGTATTTGCAAGTGCTAATAAAATGATATTTTCAGATGCACACAAGATCAGGAAAACAGCAAAATTTATTCGAAGAAGTAAAGATCCTCATCAGAAAAACATATAGAACCAGATGGCAGCCAACAAATAGTAGCTTGTATATTCTCGTGTTCATGAAGAGGGATTTTATCAGTCAAAAACAAGCCCATTCAAGGTCATAGCAAAAAGGAGAAAAGGGTATTCTATAATGTACTAATTATTAAATAGCTCAGCAAGAAATTGATATGTTCACACCTAACCAGCCTAGATACTCCGTAATGGGTCATCCGAAATACAATCTATCTTCCGAAAGCAACATTATTTTACACTAAATATGTAAAACACCGACAAACATCTAAATTCAAAATTTCAAACTTATTATGGATATCTGGATTTAAGAGAGTAATATTCATGGTTTGAAGCTCTGGTGGTCATAGTGGTAGTACAAATAACTGTGAAAGTAGCTATGATTGTTGGGAGTACAGGAGAGAAACAATACACAGCAATTCTCCTAACCTCAATACATGAAATAGCTGCTTCCCTAACACCAGGGTTTGGATCATTCAACATCTGCAAAATCTGATACAAGAAGATAGCACATCAGGTGATTCATTCTTCTTAAGGTAATCAGCAAAATGACTTAAACTTGTGTCCTTTTAAGCTTCATTTCACCAGTCAAAATTAATAGTCAACATACAGGAGGAAGAATGGCACGCTGAAGAGGTAGTTCTGTAGATGCAAAGAGACCAATAGCTGACGTGACTGTGCGAGCAAACTCTTCTCGAATTCTCCAACTTCTGTGCATCCAAGCGTGAGATCCTGCCCTTTCAACAATAATTGTTGGTGAAGAAACCTGCAGCAGAGTTGTCACTCTAAGTCACAGCATGAATCTCATACAATTGATTATACATGCAACTTCTTACTTGAGTTCATTAAAAATGAAAATTTATCAGAAGTCAGATTCTTATTTGCATGATAAGAAGTTATATCAACACATTTTAATCAAAAAGTTTTTAAGAGGCTTTTAATAGATACTGTTAAAATTCAATTGATTATACATGCAACTTCATACTTTAGTGATTTCTTCTTGTATCAGATATTCAGAGTGATGATATTGAAAAAGTACAAAGGGCGTGGGAGGAGAGAGAAAGTTGAAATTAACCTCCTAGTAATCAAATAGGAATCTAGAGGTATTCACACCATTCAAAAAAGAAACTCAAGTTCCAAATAACCAAAAAAATAACACAACGGAGCACAATGCAGAAGAAGCAATGGAAAGATCAAGAGGAAAGTTCACTTTCTTAAACATAAGTGCAACTTCAGCCTCTCCCACCTCTTCCTATTATTAACCATGAGTGTAGTGTAGTCTATAACACATAGGTAAGTTCTTATTCATATTAAAACAAGATAGAAAAACAAGAAACTTTTGGATTCTAAAGCACAAATGATAAATTGGAGAAACCACAACTGGCATCGCTTCACTTTTCAAAAGGATAGAAATATCATTTACATAGAACTTATACTTTCCAGTAAAGTACACAGGTTCCATGATCTCTATAAATTTTAAAGAAAAGCCTAAGAAATTCTTGGCCGCAAAAATGCACTACTCAAAATTAAAAGTCGAGGGTAGTGTATATTTATATATGGAAAATTTTAAAAAAATCTGATGTTTTAGATGATGGACTTGACCAATTAGTAGACAAAATTAAATTGCAGATAATAAGCAATATAGACAATGGTCTATCTTTTAGCAACATTTGAAATGCATTGGTTGTCCCTAGTTTGTAACCCTAGATGATTCAATATCCAAAATAAATCACAATAGGTTACATGGACGAATTTAGAACGTACAGGACCAATCCAATAAAAGATTTCACGACCAAGTAACAGAAAACCACACGCAATTGCAATGTACTTTAATCCTCATCAAGGAAGCAACTAAAGAAAAATTGAAAAAACAAAAAAATAAACATAAAATTGAAAGTCGAACCCTCCGCAGCACCAAACACCACATTTGAAGCCATTACTGCCACCTAACTCGCAGTCACCAATCCCACAAAATTTTCAAAGCAACCAAAGAGACTCAACGGACACAATGAGCATAAGTGTACAACACGCTAATGCACCAACAGTTTTACTCCATACCTCCATGAGAGTGAGCAGCAGCCTCCTCGCGGCATCCCTAACCGGCTGCTTGGCATCGCCGAGCTTCTCGACCACCGCCGGCACAAGCGCATTGAAGTGCAGCTTGAAGTGCTCGCCAGAGAGCACGGCGGCGGAGGCGAGCGCCTGCAAACCGCCCTGAGACACCCGGAAGTTGTTGTCCTTCAAGAGATCTAGGCCTACGTCGACGAGTGACGTCACCTCCGACGAAGACAGCGTCTTTCTAGAAGCTTCTAGGAGTTGGTGGAGGCGCTCGACGCCCGCCATCCGCTCCTTGGTGTCCTTCGCACGCGCCAATTCCAGCGCCTCCTCCATCGCAGCGGCGGTAGGGGTAGTTCGGTGATTTCGCAGGGAGCGATCTCGCCGACGGACGATCGGATCTGCTCGGAGTTGGAGAGTGGGGAAAGGCGAAGTGTGGACACACAGAGAGAGAGAGAGAGAGAGAGAGAGAGAGAGAGAGGGCAAGGTGGATAAAATTCTGTGTAATGAAAGTCGGAAAACAAGTCAAATTATTTTGACATGGTTAAAATTTCTTGGAGTTTATGAAATATTAGTGTGTGTGGATTTTGTTTAGCTTATAAAAACTTATTTCCCTCTAAAAAATAATTGTAGATTTAAAAATTCTGACAAATATTATTTTGCAATTTTATTTTTTAGTTTAATTTTTTTTATTTTGAAGATTTATAAAAGTGCATAAAGTAGGAAAACTATGGAAATTGACTCAAACCACCACTCTTTTTTTTCTGCTTCTTTTTTTTTCCTTCTTCTTTTTCTTGTTAAGGTGATGCATAACCTAACATTTTGTCGTTGGTTTTCAAATAGGTAAATCAAATTTTCGGTTACTGAAATCTCAAATTTGTTTAATAAAGTTTTCATGTGTTTATTTTGTTTAAGTCTTTGAATTATTAAAAAACTTAACTCTCTAAAACCTCTATGTTATTTCTCCATGCCTTCTATAGTTTATATCATTTTATTAATATCTTTGGGGTGTTTATTTTTTATGATTAATATTTTAAAAGATTAAGTATTTGATAGATTAAATATATGATAAGATGATTTTTATTTATCAATTCTTTGTTTACTAAAAGAGAATAATAGAAGACTCAAATTGGGATAACTAACTCTCTTTTTATTTAAAGGATTACTCCAATCTCACTTAAATATTGGATTAAATTAAATTAATTTTATATATTCACCTAATCATACAAAGTAATAAGTCCTTTGCACTTCCAAGGATTGGGAAATAACTATTAATGAGTCAGTGACGACAATCTATTAATTGAAATACTGTGTTTATGGGATACTGTTACTTTAAATTGACTAAAAAATGTCTTACTTTTAAAATTAAAATAATGATTCTCTCATTCGAAAATTTTAAAAAATTGATAACCACATAAAACAATGAATGAGATCTTTTATTATGTGCCCCCGGTATCAATGTCGCATAGAACTATACTAGTAGGAGAGCAAAATCCTACTTAATTGGCGTAATTTTATATAATTAACAAATATTAGCTAAAACTAAAAACTCAAAATGATTAATTCAATAATCAACAATGATCGGTAGTTATTAAATAACAACAGGAGAGTAATTGTGAATAAATAATAATCTCTATAATATTTATTAACTAACATTTAAAACTAAAACTTTAAGGATAAATATCACTTTAAACCCCAAACTATTTTAGCATTATCAATTATATCATGAATTATTGGAAATGCAATTTTTAAAGATGAACTATCGATTTTGTATTAATGGTGTCTCAAGTCCATTTTCCTGCTCCGAAAGTCGATGTGGCTCGTTTGATTGCCCGGGTGTATTTAATTATTTTTGTTGAAATTTACATGACACAACCGACGTCACGATATTGTTAAATATGTCTTGGTAATCTGACGAGCTACGTCAACTTTTCATATCCATATCTGAAAAATGAACGGGGGATGCAATTAACACAAAATCGATACGTAAGAATTTAAAAACACATTTGAAATAGTTCAAAATATAATTGATAGTACCAAATAATTTATCTAAAGTGATATTTGTCCAAAATTTACAATAACTATAAACCACGATACTAAATAATCAATAACTACAAACTATATGTTAAAAAGTGAACATGAATATATGAGTAACTACATAAAATGTGGGATTCGACTACTTTACCATGTTGGATTAATTCTTTTGATACATTTTTATAATACATTTAACGTGTAATATACATTTATAATATCATTCAACATAACAGCATGATAGGATCTTGATTAGGAACTCGTATCCTCTCACAACTTCAAATCTGTGTTTACTACTTTCATCTCGATTTTTAGAAGAATATGAATTATATTTTCATTAGTTGAACAACTCTAGACATACAACTCGATATTTATAAACATAATGAAACTTAGACACAATCCTAATGGGCTCAAATATGACAATGAGCCGATAAACATCGAAATACCCATTGACAACAATTATTTATCAATTTAACTATTAATTGAAATTATAGAAATAATACTAATATGATATGCATATGTATCAATCATCCACATTGAAGGTAGATATTTGAGTAAATGGTGAGGTGTAGGGAGATATTTTTGGATAATGCTGCCGGCGGCAGAAGTAGAGGTAGAGTCGTAGAGGGTGGTGGATAGCACCACCTTGTTAGCACTATTATTTTATTATTTTTCTATTTTAATTCATTGGTATATAATGTCGCAAGTTGATAGCTATCTAAGTAGGATCGGAAGCAGTTATAGATGTTATAACAAAACTTCATGATAAAATACCTTGTTATTTTATGACTCTAAAATATTAAAATAAATAATTTAAGAATAAGATAGTGGACTTGCAAATAATTTGTTTTTGAGTAGTATTGTTGGAAATGAATCATGGATAGAGAGTGCAGTTGATGCAATAGTAATGTAATAAATTAGTACTTGAGAGTTGGAAATTAAATAGCATCACACGTGGCACTACCACGAGTCATGTGGGCACAGTTGGTATGGAACTAGTTTTAATCAATTCAGAGCCTAAAATATTTCGAACTATCAATGGAAAGTTAAAGGATCTTATACACATCTAATAGGGTGTTCGGCTGAGCTTATAAGCTCCCCAAAACAGTTTATAAATCGTTTTTCAAGCTTAAAAAATAGTTTATAAGCTGTTTTTGGGGAGCTTATAAGCTAAGCCAAACACCCTCTAAGTTTATGTATTACTTTTTTTTTTGTTGAGCTAATACACATGTATGTAAGTTATTATATTTGATAAACATAAAATAGGTTCAAACGACATTTAACATAAAAATCTTGTGTTTAGTACAAATAAAATAAAAATATACAAATTTAAAAAAATTGAATCAAAATTACAGTATGCAAATACACAACCTCTAATGTATCACTTGATTATTCACCTCAAAACGATCTTTGAGATCTTCATAGTAAATCTATTGTTGTCTCTCCGGTGTTCCTGGAGTTACTTTTTGAATTTTATAGCGTTAATAAGAAAAAATAGAACACCTTATTTTCAAATTAAGCACTAACATACATATAGAGAGTGGTTATTGTAAAAATCTACCTTAATATATAAACTACGAACTCATGAAATCGTTTGAATTCACTATAAAATTGTCTGAATTCGATGTGAAAGTATCTGAATTAAAAAAAAATCGTTCCTCATGGAATTTTAATCAGGTGTTTGAACTCATCAAGTGAGGTGATGAATTCACTGTAAATCTTTACGAATCAAGGGCTGAAAATGAATCATATTTTATACTTTGAGATTGATTTGTAATTGGATCAAATACAAACCAATCTTAAAGTATAAAATATGAACAATTTTCAGGTCCTGATTCGTGAAGATCTACGGTGAATTCATCATCTTACTTGATGAATGCAACATCTGAGTTCGAATCCCATAAAAAGCGGATTTTATTTTTTACAATTCAAAACAATGTCTGCCTTCTTTTAAGAGCAAACACATGGAATATGAAGGAGACTAACATGTTTGATTCATAAGAAATTCTAGCTAATTTGTGAGTCATAATATTGACATTACGTCTAACATGTTTGATTCTGAAACTATTCAACTATGACAATAATTTGTAATATTCAACGATGACACTCAATTTCGAACAATCCCTAAAATAAGATGTAACTGGATCCATTACTAGTTTATATTATGTTTCAGTTACCATGCATTCATGACCCAAACTTTTGATCTAAAACAAAGCCTCCTGGACACTCATAGCTTCACCCTTTTCCACCATGAGACATCCTGGAACTATCAAGACCTTCCTTACGACAAGACCAATAACAATATTTGCAATTTTCGTAAGAGGTTAGATTTTTATTTTTTTTTGCATTTTTAAAAAATCAAGCCTTTTTTTGCAGCTCACTCCAAAAATCGATCCATACTGTGTAATTAACCATCATATAATAATTATGGAAAATGTCTATTTGACTCAACAAATTATTGAGTCTGTTTTGTTCTTTTACATTTGCTCCAGTTATTACGGCAAGTTGCTTTGACTACAGAACCATGTCTGTCTCTTGGAGCGAATTGGATGATCGGGCCGAGGGCTTCCCCCTCTTCCTCTCACTCTCCTTTCCCTAATGTGGACCTTGAGTCATCAAAGCCTTTATGACTCGGTCTGGCCCGATCGTCCTACACGACTGGCCCTTCAAAAGGATCCAAATGAGTCATAGTTTGGTGACCTATCTTCAGTATCAGTAGGGGCCTTTAGTCTTTTGATTAGAGTAGGGGTTGCGAGAGCAAAGCGTCTCGCCTCATATAGTCACGAGTCTCTTTATATTCGAGACTCTTGTCATAATCAACAAGGTTGGAACTTCGGGAAAAACTTCGAATTAAGAGGGCGATCCTCCCGGTGAACTGTGACCGTACCCCATGACTTGATGGTCGATAATGTTAATTTTTGGGGTAACTGCTATATTTGAAACAATTTTGGCGAAAAAACATGTTGTTCCTACCAAGAGTGCTTTGAATATCGGAAAGAATTATGTGTGATTCTTCTCTAACTTTTAGTTGTTCAAGTATGTTTTTGTGAACGTTAAAAAGCAAGAAGAATGATTTTGTGTATAATATCCATATTTCTAGTGTTGGAAATCAAGCGTATATATATATAATATTATATATGTGGTCAAGTTGTCAGGAAGCTACTTTGACCAAGATTTTGAGTGACGTAACATTTAATTTTGTGAAATTAAATGGCATAGGATCGATCTACGCTTTGAGTAGATGATCGTGGTATATTCACATTCTCAAACCGATTTCCGGTGAGTGAGAAATAGTGGATCAAAGTTGGTCACTTAAACATGGAGTTTTGTGCTTAAGGGATAAGCATGGATTAATTAATCCTTATCCCACATTGATTAATGTACATTCATTAATTGTCATATAAGTGGTTCATTGAACACTTAGTATGATTATGTGCACAAGTGATGGTCGAAAGCCCACGCCGCCGCCGCCGCCGCCGCCGCCGCCGGCCCGCCGGCCTCGCCGGCCCGGCCCGGCCTGCCCGCCTCCGTGGTCCGTGGATCGTGGATCTTGGCACCGTCTGGGCCTCGCTCGTGGGCTCGGTTCCGTGGGCCATCGCCTTTACTTTTGGATCAACGCTGATCGAGCCCAAGATGGAGCCGGTCCGAGGCCAACTCGTGTGGCCCAATCCATCGGGCTCTTGCTGCGCACTGAAGAGACGCCCAGATACGCCCAACGAACCTCGACGCACGCGTTGTCCGATTCGTCGTAATCGCCGTAACGCCCGACATGATGGTTTCGGGAACGTGCCCACGTTGTCTCCGTAAACCGCCACACACTCATAGGGGACATAACTCCGTAACACCCGACATCAATGCGGTGTTGACTCCAAGATGCTCCCATGAGGGACGACGCTATAAATAGGACATGTCTCAAAGATTAGCCACCCACCAAAAGCATTCTAGAATTCCCAAGAGCATTCCCTCGTGACATGCTTTTGTGTCAAGCTCGCCTCGCCTCCGCCCGTCAAGCCAAGCTCGTTGGTTCATGGTGCGCCACCTACTTAGAGCGTTGTTTCATCTTTGGAGACGATACGCCGTAACCGAGAGCACCACCGGGCGTATCTCGCCTTCATGGAAAAAGGCCTCGACGACTCGGCATTAGCTTACGGTTTTTGTTTCATTTAGTTTCAATACGCTTTTGTCATTTGTTAGTTTGATCTATTTCTACCTTTCGCTTCACGTTGAATACGCCCGCAAGTTCTGCATCGCTTTTGTACAACGCTTTCTAACAATCGCAAGACGAGATATTACTTGCCACGAAGAGTCGACTTAAAATCGACTTAAAACTTTCAAACCAAAACCTTTGCTTGGAGATGTTGACTGCCTCGCCACCGACCGCCTCCGCCACGCCGCCGCCGCCGCCGTCACATCGCCGCCACTCCACTCGCACAACGGCTTCGATCATGTTTGGTTCGATGCCTTCGGTCAACCATGGGACCCTTGGGTCGATCGTTGGTTCCACTTTTAGTGGTTCAACAATTGGTTCCACTTTTAGTGGTTCATTCGTTCGACGATCGCACTTTTCGCTGGTCGATTGCTGGATCCATGGGATCTAACACCGTGGATCCGGCCATGGATCGATCTCGCTACCGCTCATACCGCAGGATGATGCCGCCGTCGAGAAGCCAAGTTTGGAGGATCCGACTTCAAGAGATGGCAGCAAAAGATGTTGTTCTACCTCACGACGTTGGGCTTCGCCAACTTCTTGGTGGAAGATGAGCCCGCCATTCCGGGGGCTGAAGTGACGGACTTTCACGTCCGAGCAAAGATATGACAATCGGCGACCGCGACTACCTTTGTAAAAATTTTATACTGGTAGTTTAGAAGATAGCTTGTATAGTGTTTATGTTTATGTTGTAACGACATCCAAAAGTATGTGGGATGCGCTAGAAAAGAAGTACCGTAGTGATGATGCAGGTACTAAGAAGTTCATTGTAGCCAAATATTTGGACTACAAGATGGTCGATTCCCGACCGATCATGGACCAAGTGCAAGAGTTTCAACTCATTGTGCACGAGGTTCGCCAAGGGCACACTATTTCTGGACGGCTTTGTCGTCGCCACAAATGATTGAGAAGCTACCCTGGGTGGAGAGACTTCAAGGTCTACCTTAAGCACAAGCGAAAGGATATGACACTGAAGACTTGATCGCCGACTCACGACCGAGTCCGACGTGAAGAAGCTAGAACTAAAGGAAAGGCTTGATCGATGTTAGAGCCAACCTCGTTGGAGAGGCGGTCCTCCAACAAACGTGTTCGTCCCAATGTCAAAGATAAAGCGCAAAGGAAGGTGGTTTCCGTAAGTTTGACGGGATCATTATAATTGTGGCAAGCATGGCCACACGAGTGGGACTGACCGCCCTAAGAAGAAGAAGGCTAAGCAAGTTACCAACGTTGTCGAGAAGGATTTCGACAAATGGGACAAGGATGACTTGGCTGTTGTGGTGACCAAGAAGTCAACCACGCCGAGAATCAAGGTGGATGGTTCATCGACATCGGCGCAATCGCGCACGATGCGCCGAAAAGATGCGTTTCCACCTACAAGCCCGTTGAGGGAGGAAGCTCAACATGGGGAACCAAGCTCGTCCGAGGTTGCCGGAGTTGGTGATGTGGTGCTCAAGATGTCGTCCGCATTGAGATCACCTTGAAGGATGTGCTTGCATGTCCCTGACATTCGCAAGAATTTAGTGTCGGCCTCATTCTAGTTAATAAGGGTTTTAGACTAGTTTTGAGTCGGACAAGTTTGTCTCGACTAAGTTTGGGAAGTTCCTTGGTAGGGGTTATCTCACCGGGGTCTTTTCAAATTGAATGTAATGGTCTACTGTACCCAAGATTGCTATGAATAAAATGCATCTACTTCCTCTTACTGACCGAAAGTGCTCGATTTATGGCATTGTAGATTAGGACATGTTAATCTAAATGCAATAAAAGATTAGTAAATTTAGATTTACTAAAGTTAAATGAAGTTAATACACAAACGAAATGTGAGGTTTGTGTGGAAGCCAAAATGGCTAAATTACCGCTTCATTCGGTAGAACGAGCACTAAGCCTCTAGAACTTATTCACACCGATGTGTGTGATTTAAAGTTTGTACAAACTAGAGGTGGTAAAAAGTACTTCATCACGCTTATTGATGATCGACAAGATATTGTTATCTTTACCTTCTAAGAAGTAAAGACGCGCTATCAAGCTTTTAAAACTTCAAAACGCAGAATCAACTAAGTCGAATTAAGACCGCTTGAAGTGATAGAGGGAGAATATGTAACTCCGCTTGAGGCATTATGCAACGAAAGTGGTATAATACATCAAACGATAGCTCCTTATTCACCTCGCCTAATGGCGCTCTTTGAACGAAAATCGAATACTTAGGAGATGATGAACGCTTTGTTGATTAGTTCAGGTTGCCCTTAACTTGTGGGGAAGTCGCTTGACGACCAACTACATCATCGAACAAGATTCCACCAAGGGTAAGGATGTCACCCTCACGAGTTGTGGAAAGAAAGAAAGCCATCGTACAAATATCTCAAAGTGTGGGGGTGTTTGGCGAAGGTTGAGGTGCCTTCTTCCTAAACAAGTTACAATTGGACCTAAAACACCAATTGTATCTTTATTGGTATGACCGAGCAAGCAATACCTATCGCTTTCGATCTACAGTGTCGAGGTACCAGATATGATGTGGGACGACGATCAATCAAGGAATGCTATATTCTTTGAAAGTGTTTATCCTCAGAAGACAAGGATAAAATGAAGCCGCTTCTAGCAATAGAGTGATGGTGAAGCTTCGAGTTCTAAACCTTGGAGCAAGAACCGATATCGCATAAGCGATCAAGGTCCGATCTAGAGGGTCGGAACCGAGACGTGGCAAGAGAGTCGAACGCCAAAGGATTTTGGTCCCGACTATATTGGCCTCATGTTGGACGGAGAACCAACTTCGATCAAAGTAGCCTATGCTCGCGACGGAATGCTCGCGAGGTCGCTCAAAGTGAGATTGATTCCATTCTGCAAAACCACACTTGGGTCCGGTTGATTTGCGAAGGTTGTAAGCCCTTAGATGCAAATGGATCCTTAAAAGAAAGTACAAGCGATGGATCAATTGAAAAGTATAAGGCCCGCTTGGTTGTCAAAGGGTTTAAACAAAGAGAGGGTACGATTTCTTCGATACCTATTCACCGTGACGAGGATTACGTCTATTAGGGTGCTTCGCAATTGCTTGCTTTGCACAATCTTGAGATTCATCAAATGGACGTTAAGACTGCTTTTGAATGGTGATCTCGAGGATGAGGTATATATAGAGCAACCAAGGGTTTGTAGTACCAGTCAAGAGGCAAGGTATGCAAACTCGTGAAGTCTCTATATGGTTTGAAACAAGCGCCGTTGAATGGCACTTGAAATTTGACAATGTAATGTTGGCAAATGGTTTCAAGATCAACGAGTGTGATAAATGTGTTCACGTTAAGAACACCGATAATGGTTATGTTATAGTGTCTCGTATGTAGATGACATGTTGATCATGGGTAGCAATACTCAAGTCATTAATGACACAAAGCGCATGTTAAATAGAAATTTTGACATGAAGGACATGGGATTAGCCGATGTGATTCTCGAATCAAGATTCTAAGAAGATCGACGAATTGTCTTGACACAATCTCACCACGCCGAGAAAGTGCTTAAGAAATTCAACGCGCTTGATAGTTTACCGCTAAGACCCCATTGAGCTCAATGTTCACTGAGTAAGAACAGGGTGAACCCGTTGGGCAAGAAGATTATGCTAAGGTCATCGGGTGTTTGATATATCTTACAAATTGTACCGACCGACATAGCTTGCGCCGTGAACAAATTGAATCGTTACACAAGCAATCAAAGCAAGGAGCATTGAAGGCTTTAGTGAGAGTTTTGAGGTACTCAAGTATACTCAAAATCAAGGGCTGCATTTCACGAGATATCCCTGCACTTGAAGGGCACCGTGATGCCAATCGATATCCGACACGAAAGATTCACTTTCACAAGTGGGTACGTGTTCACGATCAGGGGAGGTGTTGTTTCTTGGAGATCCACAAACAGACGTGTATAGCCCGATCCACCATGGAATCGTAATTCATAGCTTTGATAAAGTCGGTGGGAAGTTCGAGTGGCTCCGTAATTTTTGGAAGATATTCCATGTTGGTCTAAACCCGCGCCACCAAAGGATGATTCACCGTGATAGCCAAGCAGCTATTGGAAGGGCGAAAAGTGGTTTGTATAATGGTAAGTCTCGACATATACGCCGCCGACATAATACGGTGAGGCATTTGATCTCGTGGGGTTATATCAATCGACTATGTCAAGTCAATAGATAATCCGCGCATCCGTTAACCAAAGGGTTGAACCGAGATCAAATGATCAAGTTGCTAGAGGAATGGGACTAAAATCCACATCTTAAGAACAATCATAGTGGTAACCCAACCATGATGATCGGAGATCCCAAGAACTTGGTTCAATGGGAGAACTAAGTATAGAGTTCGTATAAACACTCGTTAGTCCGTTTCCTAGAAAGCAAACGAGTGGTGAAAACTCGCTTAGTGGTGAGGTTGAGTCGCCGACTCTTAATGATTCCTAAGATACCTCGAGAGGTTGAGTACGGCAAGATACTCGTAAAGAATCACCTATGTAAGTGCGAAGTGGGCCGCTTCAAACAAAACACTTATGAATCCAAAGTGGATGTCCATGGCAAATGGAATCAAACGTGAGAACGGATGAGGTTGAGGTGTTAAAGTGTTAATACCGTTGTCTCAAAGGCACGCTGTGGGGGAATGGTTCAAGGCATCGTGTCCACTAATCCGCCTGTACTCGATGGTACTAATTATGGAAGGTTCAAGGCCATAAACCACCGTCCAAATATTTTAACATCTCTTGAGGATCGAGTCGTGTCGCATACACGCATATGGCTATTTCCACTCATGGGGATTGTTGGAAATCAAGCGTATATATATATATATATATAATATTATATATGTGGTCAAGTTGCGAAGCTACTTTGACCAAGATTTTGAGGACGAAATTTAATTTTGTGAAATTAAATGGCATAGGATCGATCTACGCTTTGAGTAGATGATCGTGGTATATTCACATTCTCAAACCGATTTCGGTGAGTGAGAAATAGTGGATCAAAGTTGGTCACTTAAACATGGAGTTTTGCTATGGGGATAAGCATGGATTAATTAATCCTTATCCCACATTGATTAATGTACCTTCATTAATTGTCTATATAAGTGGTTCATTGAACACTTAGTATAATTATGTGCACAAGTGATGGGTCGAAAGCCCACGCCGCGACACGCAGCCGTCCGCCGCCGCCCGCCGGCCGGTGCCGGTGCCGGCCGCCGGCTCCGTTCCGGGTCCGTGGATCGTGGATCTTGGCAATTGGTCTTTGGCTGTTCGTGGGCCGGTTCCGTGGCCCATCGCCTCTTACTGGATCAACGCTTGATCGAGCCCAAAGACGGAGTTGTCCGAGGCCCAACTCGTGTGCCCAACCGCTGGGCTCTGCAGTGCACAAGAGACGCCCAGATACGCCCAATGAACCTCGACGCGCGTTGTCCGTATTCGTCGAACCGCTTAACGCCCGACATGATGGCTCATGGAAACGTGCCCACGTTGTCTCGTAAACCGCCACACTCAATAGGGACATAACTCGTAACACCCGACATCAATGCGGTGTTGACTCCAAAGATGCTTCCCACGAGGGACGACGCCTATAAATAGGACATGTCTCCTCAAAGATTAGCCACCCATCAAAAAGCATTCTAGCATTCCTAAGAGCACTCCTGATATGGTTTTGTGTCAAGCTGCCCCGCCTCCGTCCGCCACGGAGTCGTTGGTCATGCGGTCACGCCACCTACGAGACGCTGCTTCATCTTTGGAGACGATACGCTGTAACCGAGAGCACTACCGGGCGATCTCGCCTTATGGAAAGAGGCCTCCTCGACTCGGCATTAGCTTACGGTTTTTGTTTCATTTAGTTTCAATACGCTTTTGTCATTTGTTAGTTTGATCTATTTCTACCTTCTGCTTCACATCAGAATACGCCTGGCAGCTTCAGATCTTTTGTACAACGTTTTCTAACATCTAGTTGTATGCAGAGATGGCAAGAAGATTTAGCTCGACTTTATTGAGTTTTTAAAATTCATATGTATTAGTATCGAGATTTATCTTGTTGCCAACGAAAAGATCTTGATATTAGAGATATAAGATATATTTACTAATAAAACATCTAATATAACTTTAGATTTCATAAGATTAAAATCCCATATAATTATGTAAGACTAATAAAAAGAAATATTATGTTACGGTTGTCGAGTCGTCGCCAAGGTGTTTTTATCAAAAAAGTAAAGGGGGAGGAAAAAGTACATTGGTAGTTGTGGATAAAGGCAGAGCTACAAAACTAAAATATATTTGGTGCAGAAAGAAATGAAATATTATTCTAAAGCAAAAATATGTCATGAATTTCCAACTTTTGTTTTTCAAGATATTTATTTTTTATGATAAGATAGATTGATAAATATACAATTAAATATTTGAATGATAAGTTTGGATGAAAATAAAGAAAGAGTTTAGAAGGTAAATACATCACTGCCTCCTAAAATTTGTCAGATTTGATATTTTATCATCCTTAATTTTAAATCAATTAAACTACTTTATAAGCCCTTCAACTCAACTCCAATACGAGCGGTTTCCCTTAGCCTCAATTACATATTTGCATGCCCCCACAAACTATTTTGACAATGATTGTCTTTAATTCTTTCTTTTCCTCTTTTTAGATAAAAATAAAATAAAAACAAACTTTCAAGAGACAATAACAAATAAGTTATTTAGAATTATTTTTAAAATGAAGAAGGAGCCAGCAAACAATAGCTATTTTGATTTGTAAAATATGAAGTATTATTGCTTTTGCTTTTAATTTAAATAACGAAATACCATATTAAAAAATGGAAAAAGTCTTTATTATATTGCATTAGAACGAAGATAAAGATACTGAAGTGATTTTAATTAAATTTCAAAGGAATATAAATAATCAAACCTAACAAGTTCATAGTTATGTATGTACTAGCTTATAGTTAAGTTCAAACAAAATGGGCAGAAATAACCAAATTTAACAAATTTAAAGGATCGCATACTGGAGAATGAGCTTCGATGAGATCTGATGAACCTATTAATTCGTGATTTAATTGACTAATGATATATTATGTCATCACACAAAAAAAGGATGAAAATGATATCATATTATATATTTTCATGCGTTGGCCTCTCTTATTCGATTTTTTAGTTATGTTCAGAAATATGTGATTGAATATTTGCAGCCCATTGATAACGGATTAAGTTTAAATAAATTTTGGCTTTGTAACATTAATACTACAAATAAGCCATGCGAGTAGGGGTGTGCGTGGATCGAATCAACCGAACCGACCGAACCGATCGGTTTCGTCGGCTCGATTCTGCTGGCGAAATCGGTTTCGATTGGTTCAAAATTTTAACTAAAATCGGTTTTCGGTTCGGTTTTGGTTTTACGCTTTTAGTTCGGTTTAACCGAACCGAACCGAAACTATTATTTTTATATATTTATATATTTTATATAATAATTAATTAATATTTTAATTAAATAATTAGGATAAAAATATGTTTATTTAGAAAAATATATATATAATTTATATTTCGGTCGGTTTTTCGGTCCGATCAAAACCGATCGGTTTTTTCGGTTCGGTTTTCGATCGGTCCGAAATTATAAATCGGTTCGGTTCGATTCAAAAAAATTCATTCGGTTCGATTTTCGGTTTTGAAAATTTCGATCGGTCGGTCGAACCGACCGACCGATGCACACCCCTAATGCAGAGAAAGCGAACTAAATGAGTATAGAAATAATATATTTAAAAATATAATGCATAGTCTAATTACTTTTAGATGATATTATATTTATTTAACTCTATACATTACTGGATGCTACTTTTGGGGAAAAAAAATATTTAATTACTAAAAAATAAGGGGATCCTATCAACTTGTTCTGACCTAGGATAATAAGCTCATGAGCTTGGTCTTACAATTATCTCCAAGAAAAAAATGTATGTTATGCTTAATATCGTTAGTTTGATCTGTATTGGGAAACATGCTCAATATCATTTGATTGAATAGTTGACTCAGCCCTTTGTTGTTTGAAGAAACCCTCCACTTCAATTGGTATTTTTTCATACCAAAACGTAATTTCATATATGCATAGTTTATAAAAATATAAATATCTGTAAATTAATTTTTGAAAAAGTGGGTTCCTTGATCGAGTACGTATGGACTGAATTATCATTTTATTATATTAAAAACTAGTTCAAAATCCAATATATTTATTCGAAAACAAATTGCTATATGCTTAAAGTATGATGAAATATTTTTAAGATATTTAATATGATTAAGTTTTTTTATTTGATATGATACTGTATCTTATAATTATAGAAATATGCCATTTATAGAAAAAATGGTTATCAATATATCAAATATAAATATTAAGTGTAATAATATAAAGCACATAACAAATACATTAACATACAGATGCACGGTGCCTCAATCATAGTCAAATCCTCTTCGTGATTAATAATTTTTAATTAAAAATTAATAAACCTAATTATAGATTAATAATTCATAATTATGGATTGGTGACTCCTACCTGGATTTAATTAATAAATTTACCGAACTACTTCACTATTATATATTAGAGATTAATTATGCCAAGTAACTTGTTAAAGTGATTGATGTACGTGAAAGACGGAATCAAGATTCAAGAAATTAGTTGATTAAACCCGAGTTTTTATTTTATAAAAAGGAGAAGTGGTTGGTTTCATTAATTAATGTCAATCCACAAATCCTGAACAATTTATTCTGTTAAAATTAGAATTTAATCCTTGGACAGATACTTGGCAGCAAAGACTAAATAGAGGAAACTTAATAGAATGAGAGAAAATAGAAAAATAAAAATGAATACCAATCATCATACGCCAGCAGTCACTTTTATTTTAATATCAACTAAAACTATCCAAGACTTGTATAGTTGTATTCTAAGAATGATTAATTGGGCTTCAATTTTCATTTTCCTTTCCCAACTTAAAAATGGAAAAGAAAATATCATAATCCTGACAGTAAAAATCATTTTTTCCAAACAAATAGTAAGTTTTATGTAACCCAAATAATTGACAACTAGCGTATTGTATCAAAATTTTTATGACTTATTTTTCTATTTCGAATCATCAGGCAAAATAGTTCAATCATTGGAAAAAATAACTTAAAATATTGATCTGTTTAAAAAACTAATGGGCCTATTTTGTCAAAATAATTGCTTACTTTAAAATGATTTTATTTTATTTTATTTTGGAGAAAATGAGAAAATAGTTAGGTGGAAATGCACTGTCGGTGAGATGTGCAATTGGCTCCGTTATTTTGGTGGATTCCGTAGGAAAAGAAACGGCTGTCCATATAAATTATAAGAAAATCGTAGGGTGCAAATTTAGTAGACAAGGCTTTATGAAAATGATAGATTTAATCTAACTATAAATATCAACAACTGTCCATGAAAAAGATATATATATTTTTGTATAACGAAAAGATAATTCTTGAGCACATTTGATGTTTGTACTAAATCGTTATAGAGTTGCAAAATAATTCATCTAGACGCTATTAATAATAAATAGTATATATGAAATTAGTGACAAAGCTGAGAACCCAAAAAAGAATATAAAAAATAAAATTAATAATAAATATTATTGTAGAAATCACATCATAATGTTAAAAAAAATCATAATTAAGCACAATCATATCATAACATTTCTCATCTATTTTTTATCTTCAGAAATCGTTGCATAATAATTTCATTAATAATATTAACAAACACACCATTTTAAGTATGAGGAACTAAGAAACTATTCAATAGTTGGTCTCCCATATAAGTATATATAGAGAACTCTTAATGAAGTTCATTCCTAAAAAAGCTATTTCTATTGAGCTATTGATAACTAGTAAGATCAGTGACAACTTAACTAACAAATAAACCAATGAAAAAAATTCATGTTTTCTTATAGATCTATGTGCACATCGAAAATATAGTTTTCAAGTTGACTTTCAAGTTCATACAAAGTATGGGAACACTACAGAAAATGAATCTCTAAGATTGAAGCATGTCATGCATAAAGGTAAATATGTGTTTACTTCATCAAAACGTTGATTCAGCTCTTGAGCTTGCTTGTCAATCAAAAAACATAATAGCTCAACTCGACAATGGTGAAGATTCGGCATTTCTCAATTCTACGTCTTCCTCTTCCTCGAATAACTCACTCATATTCCATATCTAGCCCAAGTATCTAATATGTGCTACAAAACTTAGAAACTTCAGTAACTAAAATATCTCATCCTTTTTTCCTTGTGACTTGCAAATGAGTTTTTTCTACCTTGACAAGATTCAATACATTAACTTCTTGGTCCTTCATTTGTAGCACTTGACAGAGCTCATGTGTGATTCTGAATATTTGTTTCATAAGATGTAACATAGAGACTTCTAGCATATCAATAGCTTCAACCCTATGTGAATCATCATTACCAATCTTCCCAACTACCCGACAACATCAACAATATAAGAAAATAAATACATTAAGTCGATGAGAGTACCATAATGCAAACTCTAGCGAGTATCTCTAGGTTGCTTCCATGCCGTTTCTTGATTCAATCTTCTTCTGGTCTTGATTTCATCTTTCGCAATCCCTTCTATAATCTTATATCTTCGGCTCTATTAGAGCATATCTCAGCACTTACAAAAACCTCCAACATTATCACATAAATGCGGGTGATATTATTAAAAATAGATCCAATTTTTTAGGAGGAAAAGAATGATATGATATCGGGTTTAACTGGAGAAGTTTCTTAAGAAGGAAGATTAGAGATTTTAGTTTTGATTTCAGTTCCGTGAAATATAAATATAAATGTTATGTTGTTTATGATAAAATGATATTGACCTTAATGTTAAATGATATGTATATCAACAAGATGAGCCTAATCCAACATTCATTAAAATCGAAACTCGTATGTATTCATTATATATATATATAGAAAGAGAGAGAGAGAGAGAGAAAAGATCATTTAATACCCAAGCTTGAGGTAGTATGTAGTACTCAATCTTTAACATACATAAATGAAAACCAATCATGTTCATTAGATTTAAAATTCTAATTGTTATTTTTTAAGTGTGTATCTGAATTATTTATATGCATATTTCTGTATATAATTATGAATTTGTGCATCTACGTCATAATTTGTGTTTTGAATCTAAAGTGTCCATATTAATTTATCAATGGATGATATTTGTTCTAATATTTACACTATAAGGAGTGTCCACAAGTAGGGATATCAATGGATGAGTTTTACTCGGACCGATCCGGAACCGTTCAAAACTCATTAAATTTTAAAGCAGCGGTTCTGGTTCTGGTTCTAGTTCCAGACCCGCTTTAGACCCGGACCGTTTAGATCCATAGTTTGATGGTCCGGTCCGATCTGGATCCGATTCTGGTTCTAGAACCGGAACCAATACTTCTTTATTGATTTGGTCCGAGTAAAACCCGTCTATTGACAAGCCTAAGTTTAAATAGGTTTCTCAATGAGCTAGTTTTATCCATATCGATCCGAAATAACTCATAGTCCATTAAATTATAAAGCAACGGTTTCGATTCCGGATCCAATATCTAATGGGTCGGTTCCAGAACCAGAACCATTACTTATGTCCGGGTAAAACCCACTTTCATCTCTATCCACAAGATAACCATTCTCATATATATCTCCATATTCTAGTATCATACTACAAATTTCATGCTTCGGTAAATTGTATTTCATTAAATCTTTTAAGGGAATGATTTATTTTTTCGTAAACTCATCAAACTTTGCAAGTTTTCAAGTTTACCTCACACTATTGACTGATAAATGACAAAGTAGTATAAACGCAAAATTTGGGTGACATGCAAAAAGATATTTTCTCATTAGTTGGAAGAATATGGAATTAATATTCGTTAGATTTCATCGTTACGTTAACAAACCCTTTGAAATGTTAACGGCAAGAATTGTCCAGCATATGTCGGAGATTGAAAAAATGCTAACTTTTTTAAGGTTTAACGTAAAAAATGAAAAAAATAAAGAAGCAAAATGTGCAAAATTCAAATGGAATAACGCAATCATCCATCATGTGAAATACGAGCATGTTGCCTTCCACAACATAACCCCACAAAATGAGCTTCATTTTTCAGCAACAAAGATTACAAGATCCACTCAACAAGAAGGATGATTAGTCACACCAAGAAAAATAATAGCCACCCTATATCATGTTTGTTAAATTAGGATAAGCTCTCATTGCAAGGACATATGAATGTACAAAATGAAACCAACTTTCATGACTAAGCCACCCCACCTACCACTTATTTTCGGACATAACCTAAGTAAAATAAGCATTGCATCGGAGTTGTCAACTTCATCTCACTTCATTATGTTGGTTTGTCCTCTAACAAATTTAATACTCACTCTGTACTCCAATTTCCTTTATAGTTTTCTTTTTAAGACATCTCATAATTTCTTTTCTATTCATTTATGGTAACTATCTTTCAAACTTATTACTCTCAATAGTATCATTTATTTACACCTTTTACCATCTATGACCCACCACTAACTAATTTAATATTACATTAATGTAGAACTCTTATTTCACTCATAATACATTCAATAACTTTTATTAAAACTTGTGCCCAAGATTTCCATAAATGGATTTGGGGGACGGAGGGACTACATTTTTCTAACTGCAAACTTGTTAAGAAATGGTTGGTTGATCTTTACAGGTTGGATTTGGATATATTGGTTTGTGATAAGCTAAAGTGTTATTTATGCATTCAACCCTACACACACTTTTGCATGTCAGAAAATCAAAGATTGAAGAGAAACAGATATTAAAATAATCAACACTGAACATATTTTTTCTTACTAATTTTAGCATGAGAGCTGTATCACAATCACAATATAATGTAATCCGTGATCACCGCTTGATGAGAGAAAGTGTTCCGGCCAAGTCCAGATGGTCCAGTCTGTTTAAAAGTATGTAGAACATATAAGAGACGATGTAGGAAGGTTGAAGAATATAATTGTATTGCTTGATAATCTATTTTCTACAATAATCACACAATATATAGATTACATATCCCGTGGGTAAGGAAAGAACTATATATGGTAGCTAACATATTTATGGATCCGCAAAGGGTCATGGCACCAATTATGGAGAGAATCGAGCTATTCTCGACGAGCATCAAGCTATATCCGGAGGATAATCACCGAGGATCTCTAACATTCCCCTCAAGTTAAGCATTTGTAGGTCTCCAATACTTAACTTGTCTAATACGTCGCAAAGCTTCAATTCACCGCTTGGTCAAGATGTCCGCCATTTGATTTTCGGACCAACAAATGGGAGTTGATAACTCGACTCTATTTGCTCCTTGATAAAATGTCGATCAATCTCGACATGTTTCGCTCGGTCATGTCGACGGGATTTTCGATATATCGATAGCAGCTTTGTTATCGCAGAAAAGTTTGATAGCTTCATCGGAGGAAGCCAATCATAACAACTTCGAGCCATAATACTTCCATCAATCCACTCGATTCCTCTAAACTCGCTTCAAAGACCGAAAGTGCCACGACTTTCTGCTTTTTGCTTTTCCAAGTTACCGTGTTGTCGCCAACAAAGGCGGTATCCTCTGTAGATCTTCGATCTATGGATTCCCACCCAATCCGCATCAGTGTAACCATGTATTCTTGAGTGTCCGCTTTTTAAAAACAAACCATAGCCGCTAGTCCCTTTGAGATATCTCACGATCCCGAGTGCAGCCTCCATGTGATCGATCCGTGGATTATGCATGAATTGTCTAACAACTCCAACAAAGATAAGCAATATCGTGTCTCGATGGGATAAGTAGTTGAGTTTCCCCAGGCGCTGATATCGCCTCGATCGGTTGCCTCGCACCTTCAATTATCTCGTAGCTTGTGATTCACGACGATAGGAGTATCTCGCAGCTTGCATTCTAGCATCCCTACTTCAAAGGAGAAGATCCAGAGTATACTTTCTTTGGCGTATAAAAATTCATGTGTTCGACCTAAGTACCTCAATGCCAAGGAAGTATTTAAGAGCTCCAAGATCTTTCATCTCGAATTCAAGAGATAATTGTTTCAGAATTCTTTATCTCTTCCGTGTCACCCCCCAGTAATGATCATATCACAACATAAATGATAAGACAAGTGATGAGTTCGCCGCTTTTCAAGAACAGTATGATCCGAGTTACTTTGCCGAAACCATAGCTCTTCATAGCGTGGTAAATCTTCCAAAACCAAGCCCTCAAGATTGTTTGAGTCCATACAGAGTCTTCCTTAGTTTGCAAACTTTCCCGCTCCAATGTCAAATCCAAAGTGAGCTACCATGTATACTTCTTCTTCCTCCTTAATTCTCCGTGGAGGAAAGCATTTGTGACATCAAACCGTGAAGAGGCCATCCTCGCTTGTCGCTATAGATATCGCATTTCACCGCACTCCATCTTGGCCATCGGTGAGAAGGTTTCAGTAGTCTACTCCATAAGTCCGGTATATCCTTTCGCAACTAATCGAGCTTTGACCTCTCGATGGATCCATCGGCTTCCTTGATAGTAAAGACCCATCCGCATCCCACCGGTCTTTTCCCTCGAGGCAAATCGCATACTTCCCATGTATTGTTGCGAGCTAATGCATCCATTTCTTTTTCATAGCCTCGCCCACCGCTTAGATTTAAGAGCTTCTTCCGTTTCTTGGCAACTCTTCTTCCCGATATAAAGCCGCCGGAAAGTCGAGGCAAGACTAGAGAGATTATTGTGAACACCCTTCTCAATTGGGTATCTTGCGGACTCTGTGACTCTCTCAGAGAATATCGTCTCTGGCACGCCCGAGTACTTCGTGGTGGCGCGTGTATCGTTGATGTGTCATCTCGTGAGTTTCCTAACTAATGGGCACGGAGAATCAATCTCAATGGTGTTAGAATCGGTCCCCGATAAGGTTAGAATTTCTTACCCGGACAACGGACCGGGAACATTAAGGTCGGGCTCACCGATTTCGAGATTGTAGAGACGATTTGAACTCGACTCACAAGCGCCGTTAATCGACTCGCTGGGACTACTTCCATGGAACCATTCGACATTGGCAACCAACTTAGTAGGTCACTTGTAGTATTCCCCCGACTACTAAGATGGTGATGATAGAAAATTCGGCTTCAAGGAAGTCGCATCATAGTGGTGAATATACGACGGACTTGGGATCGTAGCAACGATATCCTTTTTGTTAATGTCATACCCCACAAAACGCATTTTATTGCACATGGTTCAAGTTTTGTGCGTTCGTGTTTGGGTATATGGACAAAACAGAGCAACCAAAATACGAGGCTTGAGAGTAAGGGTATCGGTATCCGGGCATTTTCGATAAGACTTGTATGGGGTTTTGAGTTTGAGAGCTGTGGGAAGCCGATTTATGAGATAAACCGCGGTGGCTCTTCTGTGCCAAAATGGGAAGGAACTCTGGATTCAATAATTAAAGCCCTAGTAATTTCAAGGATGATACGGTTCTTCGCGCTCGGCAACCCCATTTTGTTCGTGTGGGGACAAGTAGTTTGATGGACTAATCCGTTATCGTGGAAGAATTTGGACATAAAAGAATTCACAAATTCTCCCCGCTATCGGATCGTAGGTCCGGATGTTAGTTTTAAACCGTTGTTGGATCATAGTGTAAAACGGTGAATTTAGAAAAGACTTGATTTATTATGCAAAAGTAGACCCAGTCATACGAGTGTGATCATCAATGAATAACAAAAATATTTGAATTTCGTCCTCCAAGAATGGAGCAGGACCCCAAATATCGAATGTACTAAGGAAAACATGGAGTTCACAAGGGTGTTACTAGGTTTAAAAGTTTGTCTACACTCTTGCCAAAACACAAGTTTCGCAATGGAAATCAACAAAATTAAGTTTGGGAAATAAAAGTTTAAGGTAACCCGTAGAAGGATGCCCAAGTCGGCCCAAAGCCAAACAAAGATGAGTAGTAGTCCCGCAACAAGATCACGGTGCCTTTTGAGCGCCTCATCCACGTAGTACAATCCACGCCGCCCACGTCCAATAATCTCCCGTCCGGATATCCCGAGAATACAAAAGGTATGATGCATTAGCACGGCAATTTAGTTCCCCGTGATACGGCTAATAGATGTGAGTTTGTGGGATAATGGGAACATAGAGACAATTCGTTATTTTCGTAGTAGAGAAACTTCTATCGCTCCGACTCCTTTAACGGAGTAATCTCTCCATTAGCCCGAACATAAGATTTTTCCGTTTCAATATGTACGAAAATCGCTTAAATCATATGTCATTGTATCTGTGGCACCACAATCGAATATCCACGCTTTTTTCATCTGGAGATATTTTTGAGAAAATATTTGCTCGAGCCATAGATAAATTATAATTAGAGGAATCTCCAAAATAATTATCGGGTGGGTTGATATTAAAATACCCAACCCATTACCTTCAAAGTCCATCGGGCCCGAATTGGCTTGAGAGCGGGCCCGAATTAGCTGAAAGCTTCTCCTCTCTCTTCTCCATTTGCGTGAGTCCGCCGCCTAATTATTTCCCTTCGCCCATTATTCCTCCTCCTCGATTGACGCCGCCGCCGCCCGCGATTCGACGGCACCGTTTCCTGCCACCATCGCGGCGGTGGCGCCTCTCCGATTCGCCCTCGATGTTTGTGGTTGTCCTCCCACCATTCCGGATACCCCACCAACCGGAAACACATTTCTTTGGTGTGTTTCGCCATCCCACGATGCTACAATGAAGCTTGCTCGATCTATCCTCTCCCGGATGATGAGCCACCATTTTTGGCTCGGCCCGACCGGTTGAACGTCGCGAAACCCTTCGCCGCCATCGCTCGCCTGGGCTATAAGCCCGCCCGATCTCCCGGCCGGGGGTTTTCGAGATTTGAACCCCGGATGCCTCGTCGGCCGCTCCCGTCGAAAAGCGTATGCCGCTCGTTCGATGAGGGTCCATTTGGAGGTCTCTCCGCCAGTTCGTATTTCACTTATTCCGCAAGGAGTTGATACAATCGAGTCTCGATTGCGCTTTTGTATGTTCTTATATCATTTTCACACTCCATCGGGTTGGTTGGTTCTCGCCGATCTCTGCCTGCATTCTCCGTAGTCAGAGAAATTTTCAATTGTTCCCGCTCCTTGTTTGATGTTGTTTGCTCGAACTGTTAGCTCGTAAATTTGAGCCGAATCCTCTTAATGCTATATGTTGTAGTTAGCGCTTTCCAAAGGTTGTATGTCGCCTTGTAACGAACATAATTGTTTGCTAATGTGGGTTCCATATTTTGACGATCCAAAGCTATCACCGTAAGATCGCTTTTGGTACCATTTGTTGTACGCCGGATCCGCTGCTTTGGGAGAGGAGGATGGCCGTGATGTGATTGAGGCAACCCTCCTCCGATAGCGAGGTGCATCATCCGTGACCACAACGAATAATTAAATTCGCTTAGTTTGATGCTCACAACGACATTCTCGTTTTGGTTTGTGATCCAGCTAAAGTTGTTATTATATGCATTCAACCCTACACACACTTTTGCATGTCAGAAAAGGCTCGATTGAAGAGAAACATTATTAAAATAATAAACACTGAAACAATGATGCTTACTAATCACAGCATGATACCATGTTTAAAAGTATTCATATAATCACGATGTAAAGGCTAAGAATATAATTGTATTGCTTGATAACGCATAATCACACAATATATAGATTACATATCCTGTGGGTAAGGAAAGAACTATATATGGTAGCTAACATATTTATGGATCTGCAGTGGTCATGGCACCAATTATGGAGGAGAATCGAGCTATTCTTGGACGAGCATCAAGCTATATCCGGAGGATAATCACCGAGGATCTCTAACACAGTCTACACTCCCCATCCAGAAGGTGAGCCGTGGTCTCCGAGCATCCTGGCCTTCGTATGGCCCTATTGATCACAAAGTGCTGAACCAGACTCCTATATCTTTGCCAGCAGCTACGCCACGGCTATAGAGCTTAAAGAAGCTGATGATTTCGCTAGGGAACTTGCTTCAGTCTCTGACCAGCCAAATTTGGATCAGCCAGCCCAAGACCCATCTGCCACTCGCATAAAAAAAAAAGTTATTCTGATTTTGTTGCTTCCTTTCTTTTTCTTTTTCTTTTTTTTTTTTTGTAGTACTGGTGTGTAACAGACCTTATGCAATGAAAATGGAATATTTTTTTTGAAGCTTATTCGATTTACTTCTGCACTGTTCCGTTCATGTCTGACATACTTATATTCCCCCTCCCTGCAATTTGCAGAATTCTTTATCAAACAAAGTATATGAAGCTACGTAGAATGTGAACCAATTGATTGCATTTGTTTGCGCATGTTTGTATTGTGACAGCATTTGTTCGCGCGCATTCTGTTAGAAGTCGGATTAACTGCGGTAAAAAAATATGAACTTGCTTACCTGGGACAGGACCAAGGCTTTGCTTCACCTAATTCTGAGCTAGGACTTTTCGCCTAGGTCTGAGCTAGGGCTTTTGCTTTTGAGGAGCTGCCATATGCCATTGCCCTACTTTTCGTTTCAGCCTCATAAATGTCCAGATCTACATTGTTAGTGCAAGTGTTTCCACAGATTACTAGTTTATGCGTAAGGATGTATGATAATTTCAACAAATCAGACATGAGTTGCAGGAAAAAGAAAATCAAATATCATGCCAATTTTGGCACATACGCACATATGAGTAGGTAAAGAATGCATCAGAATTGGACGTCGTAGAGAAAGTCGAGCATAAATTTTTCTAACTGTTAAGATGTTCTAGGTCTGGACAGAGGCTTTCCCTCTATGTTTGTTAACTCATGAGCACCCTGGCAAAGTACTTTAGTGATCACATAGGGCCCTTCCGGCTTCGGGTCCAGCTTCCCTGTAGGTTTCAAGGCATATACTCATCGCAAAACCGCATCTCCTTTTTCAAATCGTCGAGTTTGAAATCTCGTTACAAACAGCTTTGATCTGTTGTTTATATTTCTCAGTTCTGACTCGTGCTTGCCCTCGTTCTTCTTCAATCATATCCAAGTTTTCTCGTAGCAGACCCATGTTCTTGTTTTCATCATAGTTCAGAATTGTGAGTTTGCATTCCAATTTCGGTAGGTATAGTTGCTGTTGAACCATGTAAAAGGTTGAAAGGGGATTCTCCTATTGTAGTTTTGGGGCATGTTCTGCACGCCCAAAGCACTGAATCTATCTCCTCGACCCAGCTCCCTTTAGCGCCCACTACGCAAGTTTTTATACAATCTACTATAGTTCTGTTGGTCACTTCAACTTGCCTGTTCGCTTGAGGATGGGCCACTGACACAAAACGTTGTTCTATTTTTATTTTGGCACACCATTTTCGGATTTCCGCATTTGTGTCGTTGCCATTGAACTAGGGGACTAACTAATTATAATTGTAAGAACTAAGAAATATAATTTAAAAATTAGAATTAGAAGTTAATAACAATCTTAATAATAGCATATTACAGTTCGAATTACATGGTAGTGTTAAAAATTAATGAAACTACTGCAATATGAGATATTTTCAGTATAAGAGATAAAATGAAACAAATCAGACATAAATTTTGCAATTGTTTTAACAATTGTAATTTGAAGACCGGAATGGGCATATTTTGCCCAACTGGCACAGTTGTTCAGGCTGTGTTTATGTAAGTGGCACACATGAAATTATATATATGCACGTACACATTAAAACACCAGAAACGATGTCGTTCTTCACTCTTTTCCTTCAACGCAACCATCTCTCCTCCTCCTCCTCCACCATTACTCCGCCCCAACACCTTCACTTTCCTCCCCATTCCTCCACCAAAGCCCCAACCATCTGCCTCTCTTCCCCACCTCCGTCGCTGCATAAGAAACTTCCCAAATCCAAGAAATCATCACTCCCTCGGCGTCAACTCCTTTAACTGCCACCACTCTCGCCTGACGTTAATCTCCAGCCTCGTTTCCCAACAAATTCACATCGATTTCTCTCTTTAAACATCACCATTCAGGATCTCTGCTACTTTCTCCATGTGTCTGGGAGCTCCTGACCTCCTCCACCTCTGCTATCGTAATCCAAGCCACAACTTTCATCTTCCGCGAGCTCACATGGAGGCCATCGACCTCCGTTGTGTCATCTAATGCAGCGTTAACCAGCAACTCCTCCCCATTCTCAACTTCCTCCTGGGCACCATTGGCATCACAGTTGAAAATGTTTTTTGTAAATAAAAGACGAGTTCGATCTACTGCAACGACATTTAATCCCCTATAAGTTTAATTTGTTCAGGAGTTTTTAGGGTTCTTTACTACTATGTGAGTCTTTCACGTGGATCTCCACATCCTATGTAGAACAACGGACCAAATTTCGACCAGCAAGATATTATTATAAACTCATTTGAAAGAATATAACCTCATTTATTAATATGCTTGCATTGAAACATGGATATAAAAGAGCATAAATGTTGGGTGTCAAGTGATATTTACCCACAAATCATAGCAAAAAAGCCACATGATGAATTTATCATGGACTACAATCCAAGTGCGTATGGGCAGAAATGTCATATTTCATAGAACAAAACTACCAACAAAGTTTTTATATTAAAAATAAGAATACTTAAAATTAGGATTATTGTTGAACAATCGATCCCCAGTAACCAAGTGAAATTAAGGGCTATCAGTTAAGTAAAAAGGAGATGGTTAAAGATTGAAATTTGCATAATCTTTTTCGAGTCTAAAGATAAGGATGACACTTGTTTAAATAATGGTGAGACGCTGCCCGCAGCTACACTGATCACACCTCAGTTGCTTATGCCAAAAGGGAGAGAGAGAGACAACACAGTTGCATCACTGTGTATATGATCATGCGTCAGGGTCTGCATCTGCGTATGCCCCTTGTGGTTGCTCGAGGATTATATTACAAGTGTTCATTGTACGAGCATCAAGAAGACCGTGATTCCAGAGTTTGATCATAAATAATCTCCAGCGCCTACATAGGATCAAAGAAAGGAGTTCAATACAACGCCTGGCAAAAAAATGGTTGCAAAATAGATGAATGGTAACAACCTAGAAATCCTAAGAGTAGAGAATATTAGCGGACTAGTATCATGAAAAAAGATACTCGTTTGTCATTAAGTCTTGTAGCAGATATAGAAGGAATAAAAAAGATAGAAAAACATAAATAACTTTTTGAGGAAACAGAATCAACCAAAAAGGGATTATTAAACAAAGAAGTTCTGACGGTCATTCACAGAAAATAAAAGTTGGGAATATAGGAAATAACTCTAAACGGTTTTCATGGCACAGTAGAAGAAGCTACCAAAGTAATGCTGGTATCTGAACAAGATCAGCTCTGTGCAATTTGGAGAAAGCCTCGCATGCCCAAGGAATATGACCATCAGCCAATACCCTGCCATAATGATTGAAATTACGAATTAAATAAGAAAAGTAATTTGCAAGTAATTGACCATGCTGATGTGTTTCATCGATACAATAGATAAATCCTAGTCTACATGCTGTTGTACTTGGGAAGTTTAATATAATGTAGCTGGAGAGAAATATGCAGCTGTTATTTTGCTGTGCTGAAAGCTCAAAAGTTCTTTTAAAATTTACAAAGATTGGCAATTCAGCCAAGAAAGATTGTCCCACTCAGCAGAAGTCCAGTGCACCCTATTGAAAACAAAACTAACTAAAAGAGTACTGAAACAGAGCAGTTGACAGCTCATCTTCATGACCAAGAATTTATAATACACCCACCATGTGTAGGGTTTAAACGGATTGAGCTACTTGTGAGCTATTGAGAGCTTGAAGCTTTAAAAGCTCACTCAATCTCTTCTAGTAAGGCTCATTATCATGAACAATTCGAGCTTTAGTTTGACAATACTTGGATCATTAGGTCATGAGCAAGTTTGTTAATATATAATGAGTTAGGTTGAATTTATAAAACTATTAGTACATTATTTAACTTACATTGTCATACTTTTAGTAGTGACAAGTATATAATGATCTAATCAACCTGTTCTGCCATAGAAAAACTAAGAATTTTAGTAAATATACTCATTCCTCTTTCATATTTTCAGTAAATTAAGCTTGAGCTTTGCTAAATAATAAACAAGCCTAACCCAAAGTTTTTAATACTATGTACTGTATTCTTCAATTCTGTACTTACACAAATTTGTAAGCTAGCAGAAGGCCGGATTACCTATGTTGTATACACATGGCAAAAAAAAAAATTACACTCATCTACACCCATGGGTTGCAGCTGGTAAAAGAACTTGAACAACCATTTCTAAACCTATAAAATAATCGACTTGTAAGCGGAAAAAAGTATAGATTTCCAGTTGTTTCTTACTAAGTTGATTAATACAATTCTCAAGGCAACAGCACAAAATAGAAAAGCTCTTTCTTTGAAAGATAATTAATCATTACTATGTAGCAGTGAATCAGTATCGAGTCATACAAAACTTGCAGACATGTACCACCACATGCTTTTTGGATATGAATTCTCTTTCTATGCATGAATTCTCTTAACATATTCGTGTCTGCATGCGTGCATAACATGTTGTATGAGCAGATTCTCACGAGATAGTAAATATGGAAGAGGGTAAAAAAACAAAAGTTGCTGACCTTTGCTTCCTAATAAAAGAGTTCCACAGATGCATCAACCGCTTCTCATCTTTTGTGACATCCACAAAGTCATCCAGCATCTGCTCCACATCAGTAAATCATTTGCAAACTCAATAAGATGAATTTCCAAAAAAAATAAACAAGATGGTATTACTCAATAATATCAACTAAGTGTAAATATTCTGATGTGATGAAATTGGTTTTTAACCCATCTGGATCACTGATATTTTGCATCATGATCTGTGGATAGCAGAAAGACTTCATTGATGCAATACTTTGCCTAGGTTGCAGATATTCAAAACCGCAAAAAAGTGAGAAACTTGAATACTAAAACCAATTAAAGGATACAATTCCTGAGAACACAATCCAGTTTAACCAGAAACCCAATTTATTAAGATCAGAGCAGATTAATGCTAATTGAAGAACCTTCACCAGGCTGTTTGTCATCTTACTTGGTGTAGATGTATTAAATCCAAAAAGACATTTTAAAATTATGTTAATGCGCTCAGTCTTTCTTCTGTCAATAAGAAACTCGGGAAAAATTCTGGCCTTTTCAGATAGAGATAATTTAGATAAATACAAATGAACCTAGTTTTATTGATCAAGAATATATTTTATAGGTAGTTTCTGCCTTGAAAAAGATTTCATACCTATCTGGTCACAAAATCAAAGGGTAGTAATAAAAAAATAGATGTATCCATGACAATAGTCTTAAGTTGACAGTGAATTCACTAAAATAATTTGGCCATATATTATTTTGGCATGTATAGAATAATAAAGCAGTAGCCAGTAAGTTCAGAGAAATTATATTTAACATCTAGCTGAAAGCGGTTGCAACATTCACATAGACCAAGTTTCTATGGTATTGGAAAAGATCATATGCTACTGATCTGGAAAGGACTTTGAACTGCATCATTGCAATTAACTACCCAACGAGCCCCATAAACACAATTAAATTGTATATATTATTAATATCAGATGTACATGGGACTGTTTAAATCAGCTGCATTTGAAGTGTTCATTGCATATTTGCATGTCTGATCTCTCTCTGCAGAAGTTCGTACAAAATACATGGACAACTCACCCTACATAGTAGATTAAAAACTGTATATTGAAAAAGCAATTCAGGCCAATGTTGCTTATAATTTATAAGTTACCAGTTATACCTTGGGCTTTTGCCTATTCACATATAACACTATAACAGAACTGTCAAACCAAACCAAATTGAACCAGTTCACAGGCAAAAAATTCTGAGCAGAATTGTTCAGAGAGACTGCATACCCTTCGGTCTTCAAGATCTGCAACATCATCATCAACTTCATCTTCACTGTCGCGATCTGATAGGACTTGCTCGATGGCCATGGGCTGTAAAATTAAAAATCATTACTTCCAGATTTATTAACATTAAAATCTGAAAACTTCTCATAGCATAGCATGCCATACTATTTTCTCAATGCATTAATTATTTTTAAAATGCCACACTGTGTACCTTGGAGACATGCATAACCCAGCCTCAAAGTATAGAATAGTTTAACATAGCAAAGTGATGGAGTCAAGTCATCAAAAGACAGGCACAGCACCAGTGATACAACACAAATTTTAAGGCCAAAGGACACAGAATACAGTCACCCTGCCCCTTTTTTCTTATATCTTGAGTACAAGCCTTTGACTGCATGAAGACTATATAGCATTCCCTGACAAGATAACATTATCAAAGAATGTTGTATTTTTAGGTACCGCATACCCCAACTCAGATTATTTATAGAACAAAAATTTGAACAGTTTTTTCAACAACTTTAGAAATATTAAAGCTGGATCAGGGGGAGGTTCATGCCAAAGTTCTTCTGAATTCTGGACCCAACAGTACTGTAGAAAATGAAAAAATATGACATATACATTCATGTAGAAAGTTCATATGATATAATTATATAAATGATCATTGAACCACTCACTTGTGCTCTATGAGAGTGAAAGAAATGCCGCCTCTGCAAGAGTGCACGACTGTAGCCGAAAAAAGAAAGAAATAATAAAATAATCAGTCAATGCTCATACCACCTCTCTAAGTAAATTATAGTGGGGTAAAAGATCTGGCTGCTTAATGACTAAGAAATACTCCCTCCGCCCCACCCAAGACGGCTCATTTCTTTTCGGCATGGTTATTTAGGAAAATAGTATAAAGTGATAAAAAGTAGATAGGTCCCACAACTTTTGAAGAGATAATTATTTCGTAAAAAGGAATCAAGCATCTTGGGTGAGACTACCCAAAAAGGAATACATGTCATCTTGGGTGGGACGGAAGGAGTATGAATTATAGTTGGCTAAATTTCAAGGGATAATTAAAGAAATGTAAGAAGAGAATCAGATTGATCCCTGAAGTATGTACTAGATGTCACTCAACGCATTAAACATTTAAAACTATTCATACAAAACATCATCCAACTCGGAAAAGCGCTGATTATTATTATAACCTTGCATCTAATCTAGTATATAAGGATTCCAATATAAAGGAACCAAATTCAATTAAAGCAGTACAGAATACAACTATTCACAAAAATAATATATATGGCTCCAAATCTTTATTATTATTGTTTTTTATAGTGTTCAACAAGATGAATCTTTGACATTTCCTCTAAAACCTCACTGTACCATAAAGATAGATCTCAAAAAAACTACCTTAAGAAACAAGTCACTCTTCAATATAATATAAATGTCAAAAACTTGGTAGCAGAAAAGAAAGACAGTCAAATCAAGCTAAAGGTAGCAAAGCATGTGAAAATGTAACTTATGAGTTCTTTGAGAATCTATAAACTAAATCTGAGGACTTCACTTACTTTCTAGGATCAGAGCGTTCAACTGATAATTTCCTTGTCTTTGCAAACTGTAGTAATGCTGGAGGCGCAAGGTTGTTTCTAGGTAATGACTGGACACATTCAGGGTCTGCAAATGAATGAGCAGTAGCAGATGAAACTCTGGGACTTGATGCGTCGAGGTCCACACTCTCTTCTACACCAACTAAAAGTTAGATGTAAGTTTCTTCCAAGTTTATCGACAGCAATGCATACCTATCTATCTGACATAAATAAATATATAAAGACATTTACATAGGATTTTAAACATGATTATCTCTTAAGTTAATTAGCCCTTGGCGGCAGCTAAAGGTTTTCCTGACAGCATAGTTTAAAAATGCGTGTGCACCTGGGTGCAAGGCCACGGAAAGCGCCTTTGAGGCAGCGCCTCGCATGCTGCGAATGAGGCAGACGCCTCAAACCGGTTGAGGCGCACCAAGGCGCTGCGTGAATCTAATGTTCATTTTGCTTCTCATTTTATAGTGCATTTCATACAAACATCTGTTCGATGTGGGAAAACTACCACATATTTTGCTTCTCATTTTATAGTACATTTCACGCTTACATTAGTCTACCCTGTTCGATGTGGGACAACTACCACTAACCTCATTTTTTTTGAAAGGCTACTACAACTAACCTCATTATTCTTTCAAGTTCTCCTCCACTAAGAGTCTTTTTCTTAATTTTTTTGGCAAATAAGTATCTATAGACATTTGATTATGTTTTTTTATGTGCTTTCATATATTTGTTATATTATTATGAGTTCTTATTATATTAGTTATAATGTTTATGTATTTTTATGATTTACGCCGCGGTCTTACACCTCGGACCACCTCGAGGCCAACACCTCGCGGGGCCATTGGGAAATGCCTCGAGGCTTAAAACACTTATTTAAACCTTGTCAGGCAGGAAAACTTATCTTGTTTACAGCAATTTTCACCTTAATTTACAGACTATAACAAATACAAGGAGGCCAATGGCCAACAGGTGCAACCTAAAAAGTTAATACATTTCGTTAAGCAAAACCAGTGGCGTTGATTCACACAATTCTTTCATAATTACATTACTGAGCATCTGGGCTTAGGGGACCAAATGCAAGAAATTGGTCACTTGAAAGTTCAGAGTAACACCAATTGCTTTACACTTCCGCATGAAAGCAAATGAAGAACAAGCTTAGCAATGATCCAGCAACAAGGCTACTCTGCTGGATAGTGCTGTAACCATCTCTTGCTATGGTTAAAATTTCTAAAGAAATGATTAATATGCAAGAAAGAGTATAAAAACAAATATTAAAAAAAACATAAATAACAATAAAATATATTGCACAAGTTACCAACAGTCTTTTCTCTAAGCTCAATGACAGATGGCGGCATTTCTGTATCTAAGACAAGAGGATGCACAAACTTCGGATTTTGTAGTTGGCTCTTCCTTTTTCTCCGCAGTGGTGCCTTTGAACTGTGTTGCACACAGATTATTTCACGAAATTTAACTTATAAAAATCCCAATCAGGTTATTCTGAAAATAGTTAGTCCATCCAAGGCATACCAAAAGAAAAACGTTTGTTGCTTAGGATCAACACCAGCTGCAACAATCTGCACAAAACATAGTATAGAAGTTAGTTCAATTCCTTATGGCAATGAGAAACATCACATTGCTATATGCACATATTTAAAAGTTAAGATCTATTTCTCAGACTTGGGAGCGTCGATGCCCAAGACAGATCCATATGTGTTATTACAATTTACTGTACACAACTAATGTAAGCATAAAAGTTACTAACAAACATGAGAAGTGAAAGCCAGAGAAAAACAAAAATACTGACCTCAGATCTCCATGTATTGGTCTTTACAGATACATTGACAGCTTGAAATTCCTCTGTTACCTACACAATTTCTTCAGGAATCAGTGTAGTTCTTTAGTTATATTGTAAAATTTATGACCTGGACTAAGTTTACCAACCCAAAATTCAAAGTTGAACAGATCATGGCAGGCGGGCAGATGGTATCTCAGACCCTGTTAAATAAACTTCATGAATTAATGCATAGTCCGGAGAGCATTTTGCAATTGGAGAAAATTAAGAATATCAGATTTGACAGTACCTTAAAGCTTGCACATTTGACCAAACAGAAAGGGCATGTAAAGTCCTCCGTTACTGTGAATACATATTGTTAAGTCAGCCTTTTCACATGCAGCAACCAGTAAGGATGAAATGCAAAGCTCGCACAAAGGTACAAGCAAGTGAAACATGCTGTACAAGGTCTCTGGATACAACAGCGCAACTTACAAAATCTGGACTATAATGAAGTAACAATGGAAAATAAAACTAAGGGAATGGTTGGTATTCAACATACATTTTGTCGAGGCTCATAATCGCATTGATTAGAGATTCCTGTATTTTGTATTTTGAATAGTAGTTTTGGTAACAGATGAAGAATCAAGATCCAAGGGTATCTTTCTTCAGTTATATTCTCAAGGCCTCAAGGGTTAATTGCCTGTTTATATACAAACTATTGCCAAATTCCGGTTTAAAAATTTGGTAACAAAACACACAACCTTTGTAAGTACTTGAATTTATCCTGAGTCCAAATTCCAGCCAATTTAGACCCATGTGGCATCAGAAGTTATCTACGCATACTACCAGCAGGAATTGAGATCCCGAATGGACTCCCCTCGGCCTATTACTACCGACTCCTGAATTAATTTCCTGATCCGATGTCAAACCGATGCCCGAATTCCATCTCAACAGCTGCAAACCCTCGTTCCACCTTCAGAATCAATTACTTCTCTTCCAGGCGTCCACAACAAAATTGAAAAGATGGTCGGAAAGACAACAGCATGGGGCTTCAAAAGCCCTCAAACAAATTTCAGTTTCAACATTGATAGGATGCCAAAGTTCAGACAATAACCCCAACCTAAACTCGCTCGCACAGCTGTGCGGCCCAAAGTTCGTCGGCCAATACATAGGTCATTCGGAGTACGACGGATAATCCGAACGTACCGTTGGAAAGTTCTTGACAATAGCTTTCTAATGACACCCATATTGTTGGGTTTTGGCTACTGGAGGTGGGCAGAAAATTCTCTAAAGTTCAAAGTTGCTGTAGTAAAACACTTTACCAATTTTTTGGCTGGAATTTGGATTCTAGTGCCACGAAAGGACTCAATTTGGCCAAAATTTGAATTCAGGCTGAATTCCAAACACATAAAAGGTTTGTGTATTTTCACGCCAATTTTATTAATTTTCTTAAAAATTGGAATTTGGTAATACTTGGTGTATTTTCCAGGCAATTAACCCTATTCTCAATAATGACTAGTGAGAGACCCAGAGGCAAGTTTAGGGGTTCCAGGCATGTAAGGCAGGTGATCTTCCTCTTTATCATCTCAGCTAATGTGCTAAACAGATTGACAGACAAGGCTAAGAATCATTGCTCAGAGGATCAGCAGTGAAGACAAAGAAGACATTTCACTGATATTTGTAGACCAAACTCTGTGTTCCCTAAATGAAAATGAATTCAATCTCGTGAGGCTATTAAAGAGAAGAATCTTTGAGATTAAGGTGGGGATTGAAGTTGTATGTTAAGGGATAATTCTCAGTTTTTTAGGGAATGGCTTCCTCTATACTGTTTTATCTTCTTTTGTACAATTGTCCCTCTTAATTCAGTTTTCATGTTTCTTATAAATAAGTTTATATAAGGTATCATTGGATAGACAAACTACTGAAATGAAGATATGAATGATTCATATGATAACACATAAGTGAGACATAGTACTAAGACCCTTGATACCATATATTCTACCAGCAAACAATATTGTGTGTATGTCAACCCAAATTTTAATATCTGGCAAACAAGACATCTTTTACCAGCATCATTTGGAAATTTATTAATTTAACAAGGATAAAAATCGGTTCTCCTTTTGCTTTGCTCTTCTAGTGCATGATAGCGATGCATCGAAGTATCCAGTGACAGAACAAATTGAATAGAATAGGAAAAGCTTGTAGTTACTTTTCCAAATTGAGTATTAAAATCACAGAAATACTCTGAAGAATGGTATGCAATTCAGAATAGTAATTGAAACCAAAAGATGAGCTATGTTTGGATATGGATCTTATGAACAAACAGATGCTTCCTTTGAAAGAAAGGCAAATCATGCAGGTAAAGAAATCAGAGGCATCTCAAGCATGGTGAACAATGGGAAGCTAATACCTTCAGTCCGCTGCAACTTGTTATTGTAGTATCTGTAGTTGAAAACAACATTTCCAGTCCTCAACCTGGATGGGAACAACCAACAGGATAGGTGAATCGCCGGAATATGAAAAACATTTTGACCAAACTGTATGAGGCAATGAGATAAGGATATGGAATGATGCATTTGCTTCAGGAAGAAAGAGAAAGTAATTCGAAGGAACATTTTATTTTATTCAAGTCACGTTTCTGTTTTAACTTGTTCAATATTACAGTTGCAACTCTGTACTTATCAATCCCAAATACAGGGAGGCAAAAACACAGTTCACATACTACGAAGTAAAGAGAATAGTCCATCACATTGTTACCAACCGTTTCATTAAGCATTAACTTTGGCAATAATATTTTTTTCAGGATGCAGAACATTATGGGAAACAAGACTTCATGGTATTGATTATCAATTCTATTTCATGAAGAAAGAGGTTTGGAAAAAAGGAAAAAGAAAGGAAATCATCATCTCTAATCTCTTAAAGGGCATGGCTGATTGCCTCAGTCATACTAGCATGTAAAATACCAATGGCTCATTATAGCAGTAGAGCAATATCCAGGGACTTAATAAGATAAGGAGAGTCCACATTTTTATTGCAAGATTTTATAGCCAGATATCATTTACAGACAGTAAGATGAATCACAACAAAGCAAGCTGCATTCCTAGAGATCAGAGATATGGTTTTGGTTTAGCTCAATATGTCAAAACGGTCTTGAAGCATTTGCTAGGACAACCCAACTATATTTGCAAGGTTGAGAGTAGGATTCAGGCCCTTAAACAAACCATCCGTTCACCACCCCTTAGGTTGATATTTTAACTCATTTCCAGGTAGTCCTTGTGAGGAATTGAAGTCAGAAATAGCAACACCATGAGATGTTCGTCAGGGTATAAGGTAACGATGACAAATTAAAAATTGCTTTTATACTCATTATACAGATGATAAATGCCAGAAGTGGCTATTTTTGTCAGACAATGTGCATGGTGAACATTATGTATTTGCATTGTGGTTATGCAAGGATTTACCTGATAATCTGAGGCAAATTAGAGGAAGGAACATCATTGTATGAGAATGAATCATAAGGAGATCTCTCCTTAAGACCGACTTCTTCTGCTGCAACACGAACTTGCAATTGTTGAGACAAAGCCTTTGGTAAAGCAGACAAACAAGTAACAATCAACAAAAAGAAATAATCGATGGCAGAATACCGTCCAAAATGTTAAACAGGGCTTCTCTGGATATAAAAAAAGTTTTATGTAAAACGGGAACATACCATAGCTCCAGTATGGGGACTATGAAATGAAAAGCATTTATCTTCTCCAAAACAGCCCGTCTGTGGAAAAGAACTAGATGAGAAAAGGAGAAGGGAATGGAAACTGAGAAATTTGATTATGGAAGGGTGAGGATGACTAATTTACGAAGTTAAACTTATCAGTAGCAAGATTCGAAATAAAAAAAAAATCCCTTGATATTTCCTATCTTTGGCATCATGGTAGAAATAGGACAAATATTGGTGAAATGTCAGAAGACGTAGAAAATTTTGAAAAATATCAAGTGGTGGAAGTTGTACTTATCAATTTTTTACCGACATCAGTAATGATAGTTTTGTAAAATAAGATGCCAGTATTTCCAGAAATACTGCATTCATCTAATAAAAAAGCTGTAGAATTATAATTTAGGATAAGTACATAGTTGTGGTTTTACGTCTTGAATGTGCTTCTTGTAGTTAAAATATGTCCATCTTTGCACACACTAGAATATTATGTTTGTAATTTTTGTAAGCATTTTATCTTAAAGCTAAAAAACATTGACATGTACAAAATGAACCTATGCATGTTAATGTTTGAGGCTGATAAAGAGCATTATATATAATTTTACTTTAAAGAGTGCTTCACTCTGAGAGGTGGGTACCACCTTGAACCTTTATGACTACCATCCTTTGCATTATTGTCCACATAAATCTTTGTGGATCCTCAGAAAATTATGAAGGCCAGCCAGATTACATGGATGACCACAGTTAACTCACTATATAGTTACCATCATTTCAGCCTTGAGGACAAGGCTGTTCCAAAAGCTGAGATATTGATCTGGATGATCAAGCTACTTCCTTTCTAGTGTACAATGGCATGGAAATCTAATGGATAATGCCTTAGCAAGTTATTCACTTAACTATCAGGCAATTATTAAGAATGTCAACGATTAACAAATGACTTTTTCCAGTGTTGAGATAGGAATAATCTTAATAATAGGCCAATAGCTGGGCAGGCTTCTCTATGTGGTTTTTTTCCATCTTGTTCAGTTTCATTGCATCTCTATCTCTATCAAATTTCACAAACCTGCGTCATTTAGGAGATAGTGGAAGTGTATAAGGAGCAAACTACTATCTACATCGTTCTTAAAAGATATTTGAATAGGTTGAAAGATCTCCTCTACTTGTCGTAATCTTAAACAATGTTTGTATGGGTTTCTAACCATTATACTTGATTGATAAGGTGTGAAACATCTCCTCTAACAATCCATCTATTTTATCATTTTATGTAACATCATTTTCTCCTGAATAAACTGGTAATTAGATCTTTCAGAAAAATATTTATTATGGTTTATATTGATATATAAATTCTTAGGATCATAATGGAGGACATGACTTCAAAACTTATTAACAGTCCTTTTTCAAGGCTATTGATCTTAGACACTTGAGATAGCTTCCTGGAATTAGAGTAACAAGATTGCCAGATGGTCTTGCATGAGTATGTTGACACACAGGATTATTGAGGTTGATATCATTTTATGCAGGAAAAGTCCACAATAAAACTTCTTTTCATTTTTTAACACATTGATTGGCCTTTTTTATATTTCCCTGAGTGATGAGATAGATTTAGATTAAGGAGGTTTGTAGGAAGTCACAATTCAACATTCTCACAATTTTTCCACATGATTACATGTTTCTTACTTAGTAACAAAAGTAAATAAATCTAATGTCTGTTTCCAAAGGACAGGGAGCTCAATCACTCCAAGCCAACCATATTATTCCTCCTTTTTTAGTTGAAATATTAATGAAAAAATTCCAATAGCCTCAAAGAGTTAAGAACTAGGTTTGTAGCCTCAATGATGCTGGAAACTGGGAGTCAGAGACAAATGATAGTGAACAGCAATAGTCCATTGAACAAGCACATGGCTCATAACAAACTAACTTGATACGAATCGAGTATAAAACTACTGATTTGAAAGCCTCAAGAAGACACCTGCAGTACATGAATAATGAATACAACCCTATTGAGTACCCATAAAGTAACTACTACTATGCCCTGAAAGACCAACACAACCAAAATGATCCCTTAAGACTACAAATTGAGGCATAGCACCATCCTAGGTGCAACTAAGAGGCTAATTTTTTTCTTTGGGGGAGTGAGGGCATGGATGGCCAAGGGCCACCGGAGGCCTTGGCAGGACTTATAGACCAACTAGACACCTCCATGAAACACTACAAAACAAAGCTACTGCATCAAAAAAATGTATCTATATATATATATATATGAGGAAAAAGTCACCGAACGAACATAATAATCATCCCGTTCATGCTACTGCATCAACGAAAGTTAACATGCCTTAGCTTAATTGATGACATTACAATTTACAAGGTTATACACGGGACAGAGCAATAATTTTCTTAGATCTTTCCTCAGCAGATAGGCCAACTTCGACTCACTGCTCAAATATGATGAAATCAAGCCAAGAAAGAAGAGGTTCGAGAATGTAGAAAATTCAATTCCCAAAGTTGGACAAAAAAGGACAACACAAGTATTAGAAACAACAGGGAGTATAGGACCACCCTATTTCAGTTTCACTATTTTTCAATCACACAAGATGTAACCAAGCAAGAACTATCATGATCACATACCTTCAGGAAGCAGGAATGCAAGTCAACAGTCGACAGCATCTCAGCTCTCTCCCCGCTACTCAAGTTCAGAGACTTTTCCCATGACAAATGAAGCAACTCCATTGGAATTTTACCCAGGAAGCAGTGAGCTCCAACATTAGCTATCACCAGAAAAGAAACTCTTAGGAACACATAAATGCTAATGGCATCTCTTTGTTTTTTGGAAGAACACTAGATATAAATTCCTACAATGATGCACGGACAAATAGTAATGGCTTCTCTTGACTTAAACAGCTATTATTTAAAATGTAGCCTAAATCTACAGGGATAAACCTATCCAATATATTCTAACTCACCTGGAAACAATGGCGCATCTGCATGCTCCTTATACAATTCAGCTACAAGATAGCAGCAAGACATGAAAATCTGCAAACATTGTATCCGCTAATGTAGACACCAAGTATGGAAAAAGCATACCACAACTAACAAACAAAATTGTAAAAGAGCCCGATTTGACTTCTGCTGATAGTTTATTAATCTCAGGAAGAATAAAATTTGCTTCATCTGGGTTCATTGCATCATCTCCAGTACATTTAGTCAATATAAATTCTCGACTGAATCGATAAACTGCAGAATCCTGCATCAATAAGAAGTCAGAGAGAGAGAGAGAGAGACAAGTGAAGGACATAACAAAAAATCTAACGAGTTGGAACAGAACTCAAGACTACCTCTACAACTGCAGGACTATAAACGGGTCTTGCCAGCATTATACACAAAGGGAATAGACTTTGAATTTGAGAATCATCATTTACAGTTGATGGTATGGAGATTGTCATTTGAATCCTAAGAATAAAGCAATATACATGTAAACTACAACAGTATTGCAAATTGAATGACGACATATGCATCCCAGATTCCAACTATCAAGCATACATCAACCGGAGAGACTTTAACAAAGAATAAAGAAAAAATAGGAAGTAAATGGATCAGCAGTGATACGTAATATCGGAGGGAGGACCAAATGGCAGATTCTGGCAAATATGTCAAGATTGTCCATTGTGGTGAACCTTCAGACCAATCAGTTGCTCCGGCAAAGAAAGAAAAGAACTTACAGGTTTACCCAGTCCAAGATACAGACAAAACAAAATTCAAAGATACCGTACAATGCTTAATATAAAAGAAACAAGGAATTAGGAGCCAGGGCCAGGAAAGTGACAACATAATATTTTTCCTCGTCAGAGAATCCAATACTTCATAGTAAAGGCTGATCTAGTAGAGGTCTAGGTAAAGTTCAGAAAGTACCAAATAAGTACGCAGGATAATGTTAAACATTATTACTCATGGATAACAATATAAATGGTTGTCAGTGCTTCTAAATCTGTAGTAGGAAAATGGACAAGTCAGAGTGCAAAAACTCATTAGTGACAGTCTGTAGGATAAAAGATCCCATCTCTTATGGACGGCATAAATTAGACGCATGGTGTCAGCAGTTCCTAACATCTCATGGTTGCTGAGAATTCAAAATTAGTTGCAGAACAATAAATCATGACAAAGATCAATATATTTAAGGAGTTCTACCTTTTTTTGTGTTTTGCTTGTATTTTGCACGGTAAACATCTCTGAAGAAAGGATGGCTGCACAAGAACCTGCCTCTGGTTAGAAATAGCTATCCAAAATACATTTTCCAATAAACAATATATGAAAGAAATCGGAATGAAATGAACAGAATTCATTGTTGGTGAATAGCTAATCAACAATAACCAAAATCAATAAATAAGTAATTATATATATATATATATATATATATATATATATATAGGGAGTGGATCAAATGATAACTATATTTTTTGGCGAACTCTGTGAACTATGCATAAGACGGGTAAAGATGATGCACAAAACGGTATAAAGTTGTACACGACAAAAACTTTCTAAAATTGTTTTGTTGTGCAACATTTTTAGAATGTTTTCATTATGCACAACTTTATAGATTTTGTTCATCGACTTTATACGTCTGTGCATAGTTCTCAAAAAAGATGAGTTCTCAATGGATCCAATCCCTATATATATATATATATGTGTGTGTGTGTGTGTGTGTGTGTGACCATCTAAATCCACTATTCACATGCCAGTACTAAATGAAATAACTCCACAAGAAATAGCACAGGAAAATTCCATCATCACATCCAGAAAGGTATTTAAAAATTCTTTTTTGAAAAAAGAAATAACATGAACAACTGAACAGGAGTAAGAGGAAGAGGAAGCAGCAAGATCGAAGAAAGTTACATTTTTAATAGCACGGCGCTGAAGAATGTTGTACAACTCAACAGGCTTGCAGTAAATTGAGAGGCTTTCCTCGGCTGCAATTTGCTCTTCTGGAGTCAAATGCGCACGGGGATCTTGGCGACACATATGGTCCGCACCTCGGGAGTAACTACAACTGCAAACACAATTCCTGTTCCAAGAATTAGATTATACTGATGAACCCAGTTGACCCCTAACAATCAATCAAATTGCAAACACAATCCATGTCCCATGAATTAGATTGCACGGAAGATCCTAATTGACCTCTAACAATCACATTTCAAATGCAGTCAACTTGGTTGAAACTTAAGATGCCAAATTCATGAATCTATCTGCCATTTGTCAAATTAAAGAGTGAGAGAAAGACGTAATCCTGGTTCGTATTATAAGTTGAGGATCTCAAATCAATTGATCAGCATTTGGATATATTCATTCAATCTTTAGAGGACATATTTTGCAACATATTAGAGCATGGACACCATAAATAACAACTTCTTGTAAACCACATTGCAAACTGAACCACGGTTCAACAAATGAACAGAACTACAAAAGGCAGTACTGTGTAAGTGACCCACAAATCTTGCAGCTGTCAATATCATCCATAAAGGTTTCATGGTATATCAAAGATATAAATGCTATATGATTGGCATTATTTGCAACGTAATGGAAACAACAGACACTTTACGTAACTTGAAAGGTTTAGGGAACCCCATAATTTCTGTAACTGCTTATAATCTATGATATACTAATCAATGCTAGACTTCAGACTAGAAAAATATCAAAATGGGCAAAGAAAGTAAACTCCAATTACAGAATCACAAAGCCACTCAATGCACCATTAATGCTTCAGCGTGTGTGTACAGGAATATACACTTACGCAGTTTCACGAACCACGAGAGGTATGCCCGGCATCCGTTGCTAGGGCTGTAGTAAAACTGAATCAAGCCGACCGGAAAACAGGCTGGAGCTCGGCTTGTTTAGTCCAAACCATCAAATTCCTCTTCCACTAGGGGAAAATCCAACCAGGTTTCTAGATAATGTCCTTGCAAATGCCAAGACTGCCTCGGTAATGGCTAGTCGCTGCTGCGCCTAAAATAATTGCATTAGAACGGCAAGAAGTTGGCTAATTCGCCGAATAGATCCTACTCTCTCAGTCATACTCCCCAACTCCTCGTCCTCTTTGCAACAAAAATAGTGATCTGACGGGGACAATTTCCTCGGATCTAAGCGTTTCAAACTAATGGAGGACGAGGCTCGGTCGCTCGTGACCTTCAATGGAGAAGGCGGAAAAGAATGGTGGAATTAGGGCGAAATTGGAGTTCGAATTTTGGGAATTAGGGCTTATTAGCAGATTAGTGAAAAGAGGTGGTAGGGAACGGTAAGTTTATTTAGGACAAATAATATTTTTCTATAATGTAAATAATATTTTTAATTACAATATAAAAATAAATGATATTTTTTAATATAAATAATATTTTTATCAGTCTGCATCATACGAATAGATGTATATAAGTTTTTATATAATGAAAATTAGGTATATCATGCTTATAGTACCAGAAAATCAAATTTTTTGATATTCCTTAATTTTAATTTTAGTACAATAAAAGTACGATATATCAAAATTCAGTACACTATGTCGCAAAGACCAAAGACGATATAATATTAGTTATTATATCGAACTTTCAATATATTCCAAATTTGTTATAGATATTGCAACATACATACAATATAAAATAAATTATAGAAAAGAAAAGAAATAGTATTTTATCAATATATAACAAATTATAGGAACGTTGGTATACAATAAAATATTGATATATATTGATATATTTCGGTAATTTTAGTTTACAATAAAAGCAGGATATATAAAAATTCAGTACACTATGTCGCAAAGACCAAAGACGATATAATATTAGTATTTAATATGCTCCATATCAAAATTTCGGTATACTAAGGTTCATTACAAAATTCATACTAGACATTTCAACGTATAATTTCATACCAAGAATTTTAATACAATATAAGATATGCTAAATTTGATATAATATGTCATACCGACTCAACATTATACTAGACTACCACATGTATAGATAGCATTATTTTGTCATACTTTACCATAGAATAGCGCACTTGTGTTAGTATAAAATATATTTCTTAATTATTTGTATATAAATAACTCTTTTGTTGAAAAAGCCATTATTTGTATATAAATAACTCTCTTGTTCAAAAAGCCACATAGGTTATTTGAACTTTAGCAATGATATTACAAAATTAGTAAGAAAGTGATCAAATCGATATTTGATTAATTTAGAACTATCAGCATGCTCGTTAATCTTTCTTTTTACTAAATAAAAGGAGAAGATGTGGTTTCCGTATATCCGTTTGTATATGCGGGTTTTGATATTTTTATTTAGTGCAAATAATATTAAATTACATGGTAAAAAATAAATGATATTTTTCTTTAATGTAAATGATGATTTTCTTAATAACAAACTATATTTTTATCCGTCCATATAGTGGACGAATGTGCAAGAATCTTTGTGAATGGAGAATACTCGGTCATTTTTCTTTTAAGATGAGTATTTTCATAATTTATATTTGTTTATGGATTGTTGTAATAACTAGTCTCATGTGCACTCCGGCGCACTTTACGCGCACAAGACAATTGACCAGCGTTGGGTTTTATTAACAAGCATGAGTTTTTAGCAATAACTAGCGATATGTTTTAGAATTAAAAAATGCGCGCATGAGTTTTTGTCTTGCTGTAAATAGTAAATTTTCATTTTCGTTCTTTTCATTCACTTTTTAGAAATGATATACTCATTTCGTTTCCTAATTTCATTCCTGAAATATTTAGCACGAGTTCTGATAAAAATTATTAAGTATGTTATGAATGGAGTAAGGGTCTCATATTAGTATAGTATTAAATAATTAGTGGTGGACCATGGTGTAGTAAAAGATGTAAACAATTAGTATTATTGAGGGTAAGAATGATAGATAATGATGGGTCAGGGGTGGTAAAATGTATCAATAAAAGGTGTTGTTGAGATTAATAAGTAATGAGTATTTTGTGGGATAGTTTTTTAAATGAAGTTGGAAGAAGTTTGAGGGACGCACCAAAAAGAAAAACTATGAAAGAAATTAAGGACAAATAGAATATATAAATGATAAATTGTAATTGGAATGTTAGATCAATAAATTCTAATTATGAATTGATAAACTTATCTTCAATCTTCCTTTAATCACCCTAATACCCTCACAATCGCCCATGCGCACATAATATGGGCGTGCACACGAGAGTTTTTGTATAGTCTAATATAACTATCACATTGATATAACATAAATCTAAATATAACTGTAACTGAACTGGTCATGTCTACAAATAATAGAAAATACAGTGTTATATTATATTCGTCTCATTATTGTTGACTCGTTTTCCTTTTGAGTTGTCCCGTTATTATTGATCCGTTCCAAAAAAGAAAATAATTTTACACTAAAAAGTGCATCGACTTTTGTGCCACAAATTACTTTACACACAAAACATAATTTTTTTAATCTACGTGCAAAAATAAATGAGCTAATAATATCGGGACGGAGGGAGTATTTTGTTTATCATATTACAGACGGTTCCATGCTTGAGGAAAATGGTGAGCGGAGATAAAATCATTTTTTTCTTCATAAAACTCATAAATCTATATTAACAATTGAAGTTTACAATTTGTGGCAACGTCTCCCGTTTCAAACAATGGAATAACATTATACTATATTTTGAATATTTTATGTCATTGTCCTAAATATTTTATGTCATGATGTGAATTGATATGTTTCGAGTCAATTACACCTTGTTAGTTTATGCTTTTTGTATAACGAGATCATGGGGCGGATGCATGCCCCAGCCTAGTACAAGTCCCAATTTTTTTCTACATATGTTTTATATTAAATCCAACTCAAAAATAACTTAATCTAATTAAAAAATTAAAATAAAGTTATTGTTTGTTGAATTGCTTCTCTCTACCTTAGATCCTACAAACTCTTTCAAATCACTCAATAGTAATAATATTTGCAAGCTTGTGAGGAAATTTTGATGTTACATGTTAATTACACTGTGTTATAACTGGACAAATATTTTTCATAATGAAGCATGTGAAGACAACATTTCGTAACAAGATAGAATGTTTTATATTGAAAGGAATTTTTATAAAAGATATAGTTATAGAACCAGTTATTGGTTAATCATGTATCAAGTCTCACTGGGTATAACTTATGAAAACATAAAATATTTTAATATTTATAAAATTTAATGCACATAAATATTTATTTTTCAAGCCATCCCATTACAAAAATCTCGATCGCGCCTGAAGTAGATATAAACTAGTCAATATTTTTCCAAGGAATACGTTGGATTTAACAATGTCTTCATATGATCCAATGCGGCTAGGGGTGAGCAAAAAATCCTAAAATCGAACATCGGATCTCCGAACCATACCGAAATTTAAAATTCAATTCAGATTTTTCGGATTTTCGAATCGGATCGGATTAAATTTTTTCAAAATTTCGGATTTCGGATCGATCAGATCGGATTGGATTTTTTAAATCCGAAAAAATCCAGAAATCCGAATTATATATAATTTGTATATAAAAAAAATATTTTATTTAAATATTTTTAAATTTGATATAAACATATATAAGAATTAATAAAAATTGGTTTCGGATTTTCGATTTTTTCATTATTTCGGATTTTTCGGTTCGGATTTTTTTTATAAAAAATTTGAATTTTCGGATGCTTTTAAATGCGGCCTGTTAAATATAGGAGAAATATTAAAAGCTTTTGAAATGAACTTAGATTGAAGTTATTAATTTATGTACCTACGTTTCATGAGTTTTTAGTTAAATGAGGCCTGTTAAATATTATTATTTTGGTTCGTAACGTTTAAAAAAAATCAATTAATGTCATGTCGATCGATTTTCGGCGAACAAACGGTTACGGCTGTCGAAGCCATATTGGACTTCACGTCAATTAAGTAAAAGAATAAAAAATGCGTAAAAGCTCAAAAAAACGATAGAAAAAACAAAACAAAAAACCTGCATTGAGATTGGTTTTTCTGTCGTTTTGGTGAATTTTTTTCTTTACTTAATTGACGTGACGTCCAATATGGTTCTCTGGCACCACGTATGCGTTTTTTCATCGAAAATCAATCGACATGACACTAATTAAAATTTCTGAAACATTAGGTATCAAAATAACAATATATTTATCATGTGACATTAACTGAAAAGTCACGAAATGTTGGGACATAAACTGATATTTAGCATATTGAAATTATCTGGAGACAGATTTAGTAGTAAATAAGTAAATTTAGGCCATGGAATCGAAAGCGATGATGGTACTGAGGTTCACAGGAGACTTATTAAATATATTTATCTGAACCAGTTAATATTGTCTGAACAATAATTTTGTTGGCCCTTTCTGATTGATGGAATGGATCCCAAAACGCATACGCTTCTCTATTTGGACACAAATTTGAAACAGGAGTGCAAATTCCAACTCCATTATATGGCCATTACCCATAACATGCTACCTTTGACATGATGAAATCTATTCAAATTACATTGAAACGAAAAAGTCAAATATATATACATAAATGTGAAGGATCAAATAAAAACTATCCTAATTGATTTCGTTAACTAAAAATAAATATAGTCTATAAATCTTAATTTATAGATGATCAAAATTGATTTTCAAACAAGATTATGCTTTGTTACACATACAACAATTTTTTCTTTATGATTACGTTTCTTTATGCGTAAAATAATAATCTCTCAATATTATGTTTTGTTCACAATTTGACATAAATAATTCGATTTTTTTACCTTATCTCTACTCTATATATATAAACCAAATTACTAGAAGGTTGAATCCCCAATATAATATGTTTAGTGATATAGTAGCGAAGGCTTGAAGGTCGTTGACGAAGTCATCATGCATTTTCATTGCATTGGCTGCGACGAAATATATGAACCGAGTTCTTGATTGAGGCCTCCGATCATTTGTTTAATCCAACGTGAAAAATGCCTTCGGGATAGACTTTTTGTTATTAATTTATTAGATTAAATTTGATAATTAAGCTTATTGAGCCAGACAAATATTATTATTCCATTAATTTATGTAAAATAATATTGATAATAATTCAACAATGCATTTGTTTCGTGTTTTTCTGGGAATAATGATCACAGTAATTATTTTGGGGAAAGTAAAATATTTTATAAAATGAGCATTCAAACGGTAAAGATATTTTTTTTCTTAATAAAGAGGATTAAGTTTAATCCCTACGGCTTCGTCGAACTTAAAGAAAATCATATGAAACATCGTTCGATCTCAAGATGTAAGTGTCAATATCATCACTATTAGGGACGGATCCAGAAGTTGATGATGGGGTGGGCTGAAAATAAATACTTCAAAGTATTAAATATCATAAATGCTAAAATATTTCTAAGTTTTCATAAGTTGTCTTGCGAGATTTCAATATACAAAATCCATCAATAATTGAGTTTATATTTATATTTTTAATAAAATTTCTTTCAATATAAACCCTTCTTTAACGTAAAATTTAGGGAATCCATCAACCAAACCACTGACAAAATTTGGCTGCGATTGAACTTGAACTTTGACAGTTTCGAATGGGCAGAGAGCAATATGAGCAAACACTTGAGCAGATACAGCGCTGAGGAAGAATATGACACCTTTGTTTTACTAATTTTCCCGACTCGTATGAACATTTGAGGATTCAGACAAATAGGGTATTTCAAAAGCATCAATATACGTCGTTCAAAATAGTAGGCACACAACAATAAGGAGACACAAAATTTTAGCGTGTAAAACCTCTTAAAAGGAAAGAGATGAAAAAAAGCGCGGGACTACTAGAGTCGTTTAAATCCACTATAATCAACAATGGAACAGTACACAATCTTCTCTAAATTATATTAGAGGCATACAAAATATCATACACTCGAAAATAAGCACATCAAGATGTATGGAATTAAAATCGAGCAAAGATCGAGAAAATATTACCGAAATTCACCTCTATTCAGATCGACAAAACCCGACCTTCGAAACTCAAAATCCGATCTCCACCGTCCAAAACGTTGGCCGGATGTCGTGAAGCTTCGTCCAAAAATCACAAGGATCTAACGGTTCAATCCCTAGAAACGGAATTTTTCCGAAGCTGCGAATGAAAATCGAGAGGTAAAAAAAGGCTACGAATTTTTCTGCTTTTGGCTACTTCAATTTCTCCTTCAAAATGATGGTTGACCCTTCATTCTTATAACCTTCTCATGGGCTTTTCTCATAGGTAAAAATATAAGAAAATCCAACAATAATAATTTTGTTTTAATTTATTAATTATTTTGATCGCTAATTTTGAATTGGCGTAATATAATACATAAACGGAAGAAAAGTTCGAGGCTTGACTGGGCTGGAGCCCGGTGCAACTACCACCTAGATCCGCCCATGATCACTATACGAAATTTCTGTCTTTAATATCATTTAATGCAGTTTATGTTTATGTGACTTTTTACACCTTTATATTGATATCATATTTTGGTTTCTATATAAACTTTATGAAAAATGCTTTAATTATTTAATATATTTTGTTAACCCATCCAACTCAACCACTATATATATTGGCAGAAAATGCCAGTTGTTAATAATTCTTTTTTCTTTTAAATAATATGTTTTTTAGCAAAAAATCATTGGAGTATAGCTAGCTAGAGCAACATAAAAATGGAGAAAACTAAACATTATTGTCACACAGGTTAGTTCAGTTGGTTAAAAGCTAACATATTTGAAATAAGGACCAAAGATCGAGTCATGACAGTCTCAGTGTGGGAGTTTCATCATCTGTAGAGTGACTCTATATGAACACTAAACAAAGTTCTCATAATTTCTTAACTAATGAGTCATCGTGATTTACACCCTTATATTCTTATGGGATTGGGGTGTAGGGATTTCTGAAGCAGAGCTTCCCGTTTGGAACAACTAAACATTATCGTATTGATGACAATTAGCGACATGTTTGGTTTGGTGGATGAAGAATTAATTGCTATGACGGTGAGGTAAAAGATATTCCATGTGATACTCATCATCTCACGCTCCACATTTTAATTTTCATTTTAATTGTCTAACATATTATTACATCTTTATTCTATAATCTTACGATTATCCAACAAAATAGAATTATCAAATATTAATGCCAACACACGCTATTTCTGTTTTTGAGGACTTAGAACATTATTATTGTTAAATCTTCACTATGTTAAGTTGTGGTCACGCTCCACATTTTAATTTTCATTTTAATTGTCTAACATATTATTACATCTTTATTCCATAATCTTACGATTATCCAACAAAATAGAATTATCAAATATTAATGCCAACACATGCATCTGACTCTAGCGCTATTTCTGTTTTTGAGGACTTAGAACATTATTATTGTTAAATCTTCACTATGTTAAGTTGTGGTTGCCAAATATTTTTACTTTGAACTTCAGTAATTTTCTTAACATTGATTTGGGATTTAAAATATTAATGATGAATTAAATGATGAATATAGAAAGGGTGGTGCTATTTAGATGTATATGCCTAGGCGATGTTTTTATAATTTGATTAAACCGTTTTATATGAATCATAATCGATTGAACCGATTTTTCTTAATTTATGCATATTTAATGTTTGGACTAATCAATCTTTCAGGGAGTATTTTGTATGGAAATTATATAAAATAAATAATCAATTAGTGGATATTAAATCATTCAAAATCATCTACGAGGTTGTGTTCATTTAATTTTAGCTTATTTCTGTCAATCGAGATTTTATTATTCGTGAATTGAGTTCTCTACTGACTTCATCTCAACCGTGGAGGCGTCTCCGTTGCCTTCAGATTCGCGACTAGCTGGGATTCTGGCCGCACTGAGTCCATCTTCAACAAGTGAAAAATGCCACACTTCCTATTAATCACAAGATTCAATCTTCTAAAATGTTTGACAAACACGTATTTTTTTATCTTTCTCTAGCATTTTATTATGCTATTTATGGATAAATATGTATTTGTTGCGCGTGTTTGTCGTGAATTTAACTTAATATGTGAAATATATCATTTATGGATCTTTTATAATTTATTACAAAATTTTTGGATTTAATCTCGTGGAATTGGTCTTGAGGTTGATGTATACCATTTCGTTGGGAGTCCGACAGTGTAAACGGATCAAGAATCGAACATCAGACGAAGAAGAATAAGTTGATAAGAAATTGTCGTGCAAAGCCGGAGGTATATGGACACGGTCACGCGATCGCGCATCATGGCCGTGCATGTGCGCAAAATTGTGGGTTCATGCGATCGGGGGCTCAAGGCCGTGTGCCGTGACAGTGGGCACAATGCTACGAGAAGAAGGGGGTCACAGTCATGGACATGCGACCGCGGGCCATGACCACGTGTGATGCCGAATGTTATGCGGTCTATTGCACGCGGCCATGTGGTTCACCCCGTGGTTGCGTGAAAAAGATGTGATTTTATTTTTTTACTTATTTTGAGCCCAACTAAGAGACCCAATGTTATTTTACTGCTACTGAGATAAATATATAAAAAAGAACCATGGAATGACATTTTGCCACTTTTAATTTAAAGCTTTATTTACTTGGAGTTCCTGAAGATGAATTAGAGTGAAGAATATCAAGGCTTTAAGATAACGAGACCTGCGAATTTATCTACGGTTTTGATTGATAATTTTTATTTATTTTGATTTGTTTGCTTAGTATTCTATTATTCTAGAGCCATGGAGTAGACAAATGATGATTGATGATTTTTTTTTGAATTAATTAATCTTTATTTTTTTCTTTTTATATTCTTTGATTTATTATTTTTGCTTAATTGTCTAATCACCACTTTTGCATGATTTATTGTATTTGTTTGATATTGAGAGATGATAACTAATATTTGATTGGGAATATAAAACATATTTTTAAAATATTAGCCGAGAGGTCTTGAGATCCGTGTGAAGACTTATAATCTTATCGTTCTATTTGGAATTGTATGTTTAAGTAACCATCCGGACAATAGCCTTGCGTGTAATCCACAGTTAATTCTCTATGAGAGTATGTTTAAACTATTTATATGATTGTCTTATGAATAATTGAATTTGTAATTGGTTAATTGATCTGGACTGATCTGATTGTTTAAATATGTTGAACCAAAGTTATAGTATATTCTTTTATCTTTTTAATATCTAATTTCTCTATCTTTGTTATTTAATTTAATTGCATATTTTATGTATTTAACCATAATTCTGAATTCTTAAGTCTAGATAAATGATTTCAACTAGAGATAATAGTCAGTCATAGTGTTACAGTCTCTGTGAAATATGAAATTATTTGCTATTGTACAAAATTGCATCCATACACTTACGATGTGAAAATAATTAGCGAACAATATTGTTCTAACTTTGTTTCTTATGAAGTTTCCTTTGCTTTACGCAGAATTCAAAAGTCAAGGGATATTAAATCCAAGAGCAATTAAGGGATATTGAATTGTGAGTTATATTCAATCCATAAATTATGTTGAATGAATATATTGGAGTCTGCATATATGTTATCATGATTAATCCACTAAAATTAGAATATAATATTTAATTACTTTGAATTCAAAAAATCAACTATTACAAAAATAGATGTAAGAGTATGCAAGTCTATATATTGCAACATATTAGTAATTATGAATAATTAATTTTCATACTTTAGCGTATTTTAAAATAAATATCCATCAATGTCTTGAGACATATACGTATGTCTAATTGGCATTTCTCATTGCGAGAATTTCGCTGTAGAATATCTTATGTGAATTTTTGAATTTTTGTGATTCTGAACGTAAGTGTTTTTTTGTAAACGTCGGATGAGAGTATGAGACGTGCCACCACGGGCTTAGCTTAATTGATTATAAACTAAAAAGAATTGAAGCAAGAAAACTAAAATGATACATTTTTATTGACCTTTTGACTTGCTGTCAACTATAGTAATATCGTTTCTCAAAAAAACAAATCTATAATAGTATCTTGATTTTTGAGAAATTGAAATATGACAATATATGTAATAGGAAGATATCCAATCTAATTAGGATTCAATAAGATTTTGAAACTAATATCACAACAAAACTAATAAAATATTTTACGATTTTTTTAATTAAAACATTGAAATCTAGCTACACGTTGTGTACGTAAAGAGATGGATAATGACAATAAAATTGGGTTAGATCTTGTCAGGGACGGATCCAAAATATGATAATAGAGTTGATTATAAAAAAAAACACTTAACGTATTAAATTTCTTAACGTATTAAATTTCTTACATACTAAAATATTTCGATATTCATACAAGTTATGCTATACGAGACTCCATACATAAAATTCATCAATAATTGTCATTTTCACATGCTTTATTACGGAATGCTCGTTCAGTTGTACTGTAGAAACTTAAATTTCAAAATTGTAAGCATATGTCTTCAACTCTCCATTTGAAAGCATTTTATGACATAGTAAATTCTTCTACCTATATTTCATCAATTATTCTACCTCTATTTCAGGCTTCAATTTCATCAAAGTAAATTCAGGAGAAATAAACTCAGTTTTGGTATTAATTGTTAATTGAACTAGTAATATTTACTCTTTAATTTTTAATATTTATTATTGATAATAAGCTTATAATTTATGAATTTATAGCTATACATAAAAATTTATTTGGTAATCTTTTAGAATGTATGATGATATTTTAATCTAAGAATCGTGCATATGTAGATTTCTTATTGCATCATATTTTATTAGCAAAATATGACAGTCGTATATGTAAATAAGTTATAGTTCAATTTACCATAACTTGTGACATTTTGGTATTAAGAAAATAATATGAACTAATCAATAATAAAATATCAAATAATTAATTCAAATAAAATATAAATTTGGATATGAATACCTAAATCTATAAATTTTGAGCTCCATACCTTGAATATATGAGTTGAGTAGGAGTGAAGGACCGAAAGGCAACTCGAAAGTCGGAGTACTTGACGGCGGCACCGGTGCCACGATGGTGATCGGAGGAGCCGAGAAGAAAAAGTGAAAGAGAAAAATATTTAGGCATTCAGTATGATTTCTTTGTTCACGCTGCATACTCACAAACAAGAACTTTATTTTAATTTTTTATATTTTGGTTGAATTATTTTTATGTTGAGTTTAATATAAGGGTTCGGAGCTTAAATACCAATTTTTGTAAAAATGTGTGTTGTGTATATCCATTTGTAAAAATAAGTGCCACCTATACCCATTTGATTATTTTAATATATTTTCATCAAAATATCACACTATTGCACACGAAAATTTGTGCCCGTCTAAATCATTACAGAATCTTTGTCCTTATCATAATTATATCGAAAATAAATTATAACTAAATAGTTAATGTTTATTTAATATTTATTTATTTGGTTTGTTAAATTTGATTATTTTTTGCATGACAAATATCAGTTGCTTTTGCAGGCTTTAATTCAAATATTTTGTTATAAAAGAACACAATGACACTCTCTCTCTCTCTCTCTCTCTCTCTCTCTCTCCGGCAACCTCCCTCCTTACTTCCCGGTGCCCAACCCCCCAATGACCAACGGCCAACCCTCTCCCCAACGACCAACCTCTCCCTCACCCGTGAACCGGCGGCCAACCCCCTCCCTCACCCGTGAACCCGACGGCCAACCCCCTCCCTCACCCGTGAACCCGGCGGCCAACCCTCTCTGCTCTGCGGCCAACGCTCCCTCTCTTCCCCAGCGGCCAACCATCTCTCCCCGCGGCTATGACTTCTTCTTCACAACAACAGGTACATTTTTTTGTTTTATTGTTTCGAATTGTTTGAATTATTATTATGTATATTTCGAATTGTTTCATAGAAATATTTTTGTTTCGAATTGTTGTTCATTATGTTTATGTTTGAATTATTTTTGTTTCGAATTATTGTTCATTATGTTTATGTTTGAATATGTTTATGTTTGAATTATTGTTATGTATATTTCGAATTGTTTTAATTATGTTTATTGTTCATTATGTTTATGGTTATGTTTAATTATGTTCATTATATTTCGAATTATGTTAATTATGGTTATATTTAATTATGTTCATTATGTTTGTATTTCGAATTGTTTGAATTATTGTTTCGAATTGTTCGAATTGTTTATTGTTTGTATATTTTTGTTGATGTATTTGAATTATTGTTCATTATGTTTATGGTTATATTTAATTATTGTTCATTATGTTCGTTATGTTTATGGTTCGAATTGTTAGATGAATGGTTGCTATGAAATCTTGTACTTCATAAGATTTTTTTCCTTATTTAATTTGGACTTCATAAGCACAAATGCACAAAAGCAATATAAGATTACACAACACGCCTCTGAACGAATTAAAACAAAATCAACGACCATAAAATTTGTTTGAATTTTCTTTATTATTTTACTATATTACAAAAGCTTTTTTTAGATGAAATCGCTTTCAAACACATCAAAGATGATAACACACTGGAAATATTCTTGTCAAGAGACATAAAAAATGCCATAATTCAACTTCCTAACCTGGAAATGGTCAATCACATATAGTAAAATTCAACATTATTTCTATGAAATTTCAAAAGCATGCTTCACACACCAATCATTGATCCCAAATTCAATGAGAATAAAATCAAAAGAAAACAAACAAAATTCATTTGGTAAAGAAACTCTCAATGTTTCTTCAAAGAAATGAATTTGATTCTTTGCCCATCTAGTTTAGGCAAAAGATATATAAGACCTTTTCTTAGACACAAAAATAAAAATAAAACTACATTCTAATTTAAAATTTCTCATAGGAACAAAAATTTCTAATTCTATGTTACATCAAGACACAAAAAAGTTCACCACCAATAATGATACAAATCCAGACCACCCTAGTGAAATAAAAAATTTATAACTCCTAGTCTGGCATAGAAAATTGTCATTTTCCTTCACTAGAAATATAGGATAAATTTATATTTGATTGATATTTTGGAATTAATTTCACAACATGTGTGAAACTCTTGAACACACTAATTGACATATTTCTTAATTAAGCATAGTTTAATTTTTTTTAATAAATAGGAAATCATCGAGTTCTTAAGGCCCGAGACCATCAATCGTCCATCCACAATCAGCACGTACTTCAAGTCCAATTATTTCAGAAGGGTCATTATGAGATTGAGAGATATAGACGGTGAAGAGCTGGTGGATAGGTTTATGCAAGGGTGTTTCGGTCACTTAGTTGGTTGGGAACCTGGATCCAAGTCAAACATGAGTTTGCACCATATGGTATCCCGACAGATTAAGCCCCTAGTGCTGAAGATCAGGAGATATGGTTTTTTATCAATGGGAGGACAATTTATTTTTCCTTCTCGGATTTTGCGCTCGTGACGGGTTTGAGTTTTGGGACGTCATCTTTCGATCCTACAACCGAATACGATCCGCGATCTGTTGAGGTTTATCGAAGGTTTGTTGGTGGCGGAGGGACTAGTATAGAGAATCTAGGTGTGAGATTCTTTGATACGGACCGTCCGATTGATGATAATGACAGTCATCTATATCTCCGTGTGGCCCACATCTTAGTTCTTTACGCATTCGTTCTTGGAATCGACTTGCCACGACCTGTGGATCCGTGGATTTGGGTCTTAGTCGACGATCTGGACGTATTTGCCAGATTTTCATGGGCTGCATATGCATATAAAATTCTCCATTACTACATGTGAAATATGAAGACCAAGACCAAATATCACTTCTACGGACCGTCGTGGGCATTATATATTTGGTCACTAGAGATCATTCCGGATCTCGCACGACGGTTGCATGTAGTATGTCCGGGGATGTATCCTAGATGCATGAGGTGGAACTTCAAGAAGATGATTGACGATGATACACACCTGCTCGATCGTGATGTATTATTATTGTTCAATAACTTTATTTATTCATTATATTATATGTTTTCAATTCAAATATATAGTAATACGCTTTGGTTTATTGTAGGGCAACCGATTTGGGGTTAGTCCCGGACGACTTTGAGAGGAGCATACCGCACTATATGTCATCTCTATATCCCAAAGCACTCAGGCGTGAACTACGTGAGACCCATTCCCATCTCAGACGCCGGAACAACCCCGCCTCACTAGACAACCTCGTTCTAGCAGGCCTTCTACCGATCTCGACGTGGGGTTAGTCGACGATCGGTACGTAATACGAGGACACGCATCGTTGTTGAAGAGATTGATGAAGAGCACGAGGAATCACGACGCCATGCGCGGAGATAGAGCGTCGCCGGACGAGGGACGACGATCCGATATAGGGGACGCAGACAGGATACGGGAAACGTGCGAGACAACCACGCTCCTATTCATCTAGCGCATGGCGGTGAGCACCACGCACGCCCGAGTCGGGGATCATCGCTGATCACGCACACGATCCATGATTTGGTTAGAGAGATATTCAAGGACTCAAGACGTGGTTTGAGTCTATGCTGAAAAGACTCGATGTAGATGTTCGCAGAGCACCGAGGCATATACGTCTTCCCGTCGTGGAACTACCCCACCGGCGATGCGGAGTGACGATCAGGGACGACAACCTTCTACTCATACTCCTACGTCGGGTTCAGATGTACCCCAGCAGACTCCTCTAGCAGATCCGACGTCTCATGTACCCAGACAGATTATACACCTTATCGTCAGTCTCTACAGGAGCATGGATCTAGTGTCACTCCCCGATTTCTTAAAATGATGGAAGCTCGTAAATCGAGACGCGACTAATGCAATGCGGAAAATATAAGGAATAAAGTTGACTCGAATGATCAAGACAATAAACCCTTAGAATTTGGGAATAGCTTCCTAAATGAAAACGAAGACATCGAATAATGTAATCCAATCAAAACAATAATTATCCTCGGATCACAAGTTTAGTTTCGTTTCGATAGCCAATACACATCAAAAATACTAACATCAAGGATTTAGAGTCTAAGCTCAATTAAAAGATATAATTCAAGTCATAGACAAGAAGGAAAAGGTAATTAGAACTAGTTCATCAATGAAGTCTAAATACGGAAATAATCCACAAAATGCAGAGTGAACTCTAATCTCGCCTTTACCCTTCAAATACCATCGATCAACTTGAAAACATTTGAAAACATTTGGGTGAGTACTAATGTACTCGGTGGACATGATTTGCTAAACATATTTCAGTAAATTCAAAAGCGCTTTATCCAATCATGATAACATAACTTAGAAGGTTTTAAAAGAGAAACCACTTCTAAGCATGCAAAATATTTCATTTATCGGGCCCATTGTCACGACTCTTCCATTACTCGCTTTGATCCCGGCCTCTAGCCACCGCTCGGATCACATGCTCCCATTATCATCATCGGGACGAACCCGGACAAATTCATAATTTCATGACGTCTTGAACGCATCCGCATAAGCACCATAATAACATGACGCATCTCGAACGCATCCGCACAAGCACCCTTATAACGCCTCATGATTATGTTAGTGCCCGATGGAGATCAACCCACCGAAACAACTAACTAGTGGACACAATTCTCAATTAACGACAGGTTTAAAGAGAATCTCGATCGATACATATACGAGCCTTAAACAGAGCAGAGCGCACAAAAACATTTTATCGATAAACAACAGATTTCATGAAATATCGAGCATATAACTCAAATATACTTTTCAGAATAAAGCCCACCTCGATAGGACAAAGCCCGATTTAAATCACTATTGTACGCTGTCTCTGAAAGCAACGCTAATCCCTTGATCGACAAAACCTACAAGAAGCACTAATCTTAATAGGTCTCAAAAGCTAGCCTTAAGTTCAAGTAAAGGAGGCTACTAACTTATGATTCGTTAAACCCGAGTTTTCATAATATAACTAAATTTGAAAACTAATTTATATCGGCTAAGGCACCAAAAATACCCTTGTTCGACTTTTCGCTTAAAAACGCATTTAATTTTATAATCTTATTATGATAAATACTTTTACAAAAGTATATTGCAATTGAATCACATACTAAATTCATATATATTAAGGACTCTTGCTTAATATAATACATAATAAAATTCTCAAATTATGCGCTTATTTAACATAATTTAATTTATTAAACATCCTAACTTAATTAATTTAATTAAAAGAAATTAATTACATTAATTAAATATGTCATGATCATAAATAAAGTAACTTAAACTTGACTTAACCTTAACTTAATCAATTAATTAATTAAACTTAATAGTAATTAATTAATTAACTAATTAACTTACCATAATTAAATAATTTAAACTTATATTTAAGTTTAAGTTAATTATTTAATTAATTAGATTTAATATAATTTAATTAATTAAGTCTCATGTTAAACCTTATTTATTTAATTAATTTAAGTCCAAAGATTTAATTAATTAAAGTAAATCCAATCATGAATTAAACTAAAGCCGAATCATTAATTAAATATAAACCCAATATTATTTAATTAATAAGGTCCAATCATAAATAAATTCACCTGAGCCCAATCTATAAATTTTCTACCACAACAAGAAATTTCATTTCCTTATTATGATTTGGGCCCAAACTTTAAATAAATACAAGTCCATCAAGATTTAATTAAAGAAAATAGCCCACACATGAATTAATAAAATAAAAGAGTCCATAATCCTTTATAAACAAGGCCCAACCCATTTTTAATAACATCAAACCTAACCTAACCCTTAAATAAAAATCAGCCCACTTTTTTTTATCCTTCTCGGCCCAAACAATAAAATAAATATAAGCCCATAACATTTTAAATAAAAAGATCCAGCCCATTATTTTGAATTAAAATGAGCCCAAATCAATTTAAATAAAAACGCAACCCAACTCTTTAAATAAATTAAACCCAGCCCAACTCTTATTTGGCCAAACATTAAAAAGAAGCCCAACTAACATAAATAAATAAAATGGAACAAGCCCAAAACACTTCACAAACCCTAAACCTAATTTCTTCCCTCCCACTCTTTCCGGCGTCGCTTTTCGGCCAGCCACCGTCGCCGGCGGCCAAATTCCGGCAACCTCCCTTTTTTCTTTTTTTTTTCTCCTCTCTCTCTTCTCTCTCACACGTCTCTCACTCTTCTCTCTCGGACACACACCACACACACATATACGCAGACAGCATACCACACGCGAGACCGCCGGCCCGGCCACGGCCCCTTTCATCCTCTCGGTTGAAATCACGCACACGCACGCCAAGACCACCGACGACGCACACACAGCGCAACAACAGACACACACAACGCACGGCCGCCTCCTTCCTCCTCATCGCACGACCGCCGCGTCGCAGTCCGGGCGACGCCGCTCGTTGCGCCACCATCGTGTTCATCTCTCACCGCATACCATTAATACCATCAGAATGACCGCCAACCCAAAGTACGGATTAGCGAGATCATACTAATGACGGGATTAATAATAGAACAATAACTATTTATGGAATTGAGGGCATATGATGACAAACTCTCAAGACTTCATATCATTTAACACGACAAACATAACTTATATATGAAACTGAATCACTCAGACCTTTATCAAAAGGGTTCAACTACTTTGAAGGGAATGAGGTACAAACTCAAAACATAACTTAAGGTACTTTGCAGCGGAAACATGTGGAATACACATATGACGATGCGTATCCAAGGTTTAACTATCAACGACAAAAGACTTGATTGCTCAACACCGCCCATCCCATCCATCACCAACCTCGCACATTTAAAACAAACATGCGGTCGAGTACAAATAATGCACCCAGTGGACTCATCACAAAACATTTTCTTTAAATTACACCGCCCATAAGTAAGACACGAGGTTTTAATTGAAAATGCCTCAGCTTACTAAAACATTTTCTCATTTCTCAAAACGCCGCCGCCGAGCATTTTCTCTTTATGATCCATATCATTCACATAATCGTTCATAATCGATCTCACGCCGTAGAAGTAGGCCTCCTTCTACCGACGCCGTGATCGGCAAGATGTTGCTAACGGCTCACAATCACATAGTCGGGATTCTCGATCCGACTAGATCCACGACCGCCGATGATGTTACTAACGGCTCACAATCACACCGGTGTACACGTTAACCCTAGCGGTGAATTCTCGCATCCGACTAGATCCGATATCGATTTTCTCATCATCGGGGAGCTACCTAACGATCAAGTCATTAGCGAACCAACAACTCATATACTTTCATAGTCGCGCGCCAACAACATGATAGATTCATACACAAAACATAAACACTCAAGGCGGTAATCATATCATTTCTCAACCAAGTCGTAGAATAAATACTTTGCAGATTTGACAAAATAAATAAAAGGGTTTTCGAATAAAGCCCACCTGCACGTAAGCTTTTCAAATAAGTCCCTTTCTAACGCCAACGATCACGACGCGTCCAACCTTTACGTAAGGAATTAATTTAGTACGTGGGTCACGTTTGATGAGACGAACATCGCCTATAACGTTCTACGCATCAAATAAAGCTAACACCGACTTATTTTAACGCTTCCTAATCGATTGATGTCGATTATAAATTTTCTTGATTAATAAGGAATATTCTACCTTTTAAGACATAATGTGCGCTTTAATGTATTTACGTAACGAAGTTACATCATTACTAAACGCATTCGTCACATAGATTACGACATTATCGAAATACGTGCCCTTTGACCTTGGTCAACGTTTTTGGTCAACTATTTTGACCGAGTCAACAAAAAGTCAACAATTTTGACTTTGGTCAACAAAAAGTCAACATTTTGACTTTTTCAATTATTTATGAAATTCTATTATTTTATGTGCAATTCTTGTTCTAAAAATTCCCATAAAATCATAATATGTTTAAAACATTATTATAGATCATATTATGCCATTATACCTTATAAAATAAATTTATAACATTAATACTTATAAGGTATGATTTTCGGTTATCTTAATTAACTAACTAAACATTTTTCAAAAAAAATTCCAATAATTTCACATAATACTTAATCACCCTTAATTATCCTTATTATAACATAATTGTTATTTATTATGAACTATTGAATTTAATTTACCTAAGTCATATTTCAAAATTTTGACTTAGGTCCAATTAATTTTTATAAATTCCAATAAATTCACACAACCATATATTATGAATCTACATCATCAATATGATATGATAACACTTAAATATGGTTCATATCTCAATATCATATCATATATTATAATTTTCAAAATTCATGAACTTAGGTACTAAAGTCTTCCAAAAATCCTACATAAAATCATACAAGCTTATTTAATACTCTAGATCATTATTTCATGTTCAAATCAACAATTAAAAATCATAATCATCAACATTCCATGCCTACACATTTTCGGTCGACATGTAACTTTTAATATTATGCTAATCTTCGTAATATAATCATAGTACATGCTTAATAATATCATATAAACATGATTTCTAAACATCTTAGCACATGGTTTATAATTTTCGAAAATATCATAAATGAACTAAGCAAATAACTTAAAATTTAACGGACGAAACTTGAAAATTCTAGCATGTATACGAAGATCGGAAGATTTCTAACCTTTTAATCGGTATGGTTTTCGATCGGCGACGTTTATTTGCTAAGGGTTGGGATTAAAATTTGATGAGCTTTCTCTCAAATTTTTCTATGAATTTTCGGTGCTTTATGAACAAATGAGAGAGAAATTTGATCTAATACTAATATATATAGATAGTATCCACTTGTGTTTACAAAGATATTTTATTAGCATAAAATCATCATACTTGCAACTTGTCTTCACTTTTCGTCTACTTGTTAATTATTAAGTACAAGGTTTTAATTCCTCATATTTTAATATAATAATATCTTATCATATTATATTATTACACAAGAAATTTTCTTCCCTTTTTTTTACTACCTAGCTCACGGCACCTTCCTAATAGGTGAAGAAAGATTTTGTTTCTTTTTAGAATGTAGTACACCTTTAATATCCATCACTATCATATATGTATCACTTTCATAATGTACACAAAGTCTTCTTCCATTTAATACTATGTCTCGGCCACATCATATAGTAGAAGGCAAATTTTATTTCTTTATCAATTAATAATTTCACTATCAACATATTATTATCATCAATCCTTATCAAAATGAGAAAATATCTTCTTCCTTTGTCCCCATTCCTCACGGCACTTTTACAAGTTGCATAGGGATGATTTTTAATTTTATTAGATAGTATATAGATTATTCAACACTTAATCAAATATCTAATTTAAAAGTCAACAATTTCAACTTGCACACAATTATTACATAAGATCACATTATTACACCTTACAAAATTTTCAACAATTTCGGCCACAACATGCAGAAGAAGACAAGAATTTTAATCCTATCTTATTATACTTTATTTAGGATTATATTATATGATATAGGAATTTAAATATATATCATTATCAAATAGTTTAAAAATTTCTTCTTTCTTCATTTTTGGTCAAATATTTCGGCTACTACACTCCAAGGATTATACTTACTTGTTCAAATTGAATTCATACTCTTATCTTATCTTCAATAATATCTTGATGTCATAATTAATTCACATCATGAACAAGAGCATAGAAAATTATTTAATTTATTCTCAATTGTCAAGTTCTCGGCCATATTGGCCAAAATAATTCTATTTGCACAATATAATAATTATACCATGTCTTTATGCCTTAATAATTCACCACTATCATAATTAATTCATAGAATCATTAAATGATAAGGATTTAATTCACCTTACACATATAAATGGAATTTTCGGTACTTTCATTAAATAAATGCTACCAATTTTATTTTCTTGCATTTAATGGCCATATGACATAATATATGTCCTAGATGATAATTTAAATCATAGAAAAATATTTAGAACAATATTAATTTACAAAACCCTAATTTCGAATTATAGGGTTTTCGAAATTCTTCACATATGGTACATTTTATTCCTTAAATTCTCTAGCATTATTTTGATGATAAATAATGCTCTTATATCATAAAATAATCATAGGAATTTGAATTTTATAATTCCGTGATCGTTCGACTGAGTTATCGACTCATCTCTAAAACCGACGTTTGAAACGCCTCAAAATTCTCATAGGCTAATTATCTCTAAACGCTTAAAAATAAAGTTGTAACAACTTTACTTATTCCTATAATAATAGGAATTTCAAATTAAGCTTATCCGCTTAATAATATCAGAAGACGAATCGTCGAATTTATTCGACGTTAGAAAATTACGTTCAAGGAATATCGAAATTATATTCCTTAATTCACTAAGCATCGATGAATCTCACACGTAAATTATCTAATTATGTTTGGTCAAAGTCAGTGTCGACTACTTAAGGTTTAATTCTCAATTAATAACCCTAATTACGTATTTTATTATTGTAATTTAGTATTAAAATTACGGGATATTACAACCACACACGCGGATGAACACACACGCACGCGACGACGACACGCCGTCGCACACACACACACAACGGCGAGCCATCTCCCGCTGCCAACACCGGACTTCAGCGTCCATTGCCGCGACCAGCCACTCTCCGTCTCTGCCTAGCTTCGACCGACAAGAAGGGTCACCGACCACCGCCGCCGCCTCATCTCCTCTTTCATACCCTCTCGGCCTCAAACCACACACATAACCTCCCTCACGCCTCTTTCTCAAACATACCACAAGACACATATACACGATGATACACACACACGCATACATATACATACTCATAAATGCATATCAACACTAAAAGAAATTATAGATTCAAGTTTCAACCTTCGTGTGGATTTGTTGGAGCTGCGAAACGAGAGAAAATTTCGAAAAAATGGAGGCTAGGGTTCCAAAGCATGGATGGTATAGTGTAGGGTTGGGTTTGTCAAAAGTGGTCTTTTCTCTTGTTGGGCCTTTTCAACTAAAACCCATTAACCAATTTATTCTTATGGGCTAAATGTTCGATCCTTAAGACTATGAATTAAAAATTAAACATTAGCATAAAATTATTAATACAATGATTTATAAGTATATATATAAATCATATTCGATTATCAAATTATATAAAATAATTCTCGTGATAACTTCATAATATTTATCGAAGTAAATTCTTTTCGTTGGAATTTAAAACACGTTCTCAAAAATTTTCTCCGGGCGAGAATTGACTTAATGAATTCTAAGTTCAAAATTCCTTGAAAATTCTATCGAGAAAAACGGGGTATGACATCTAGCTCTGGATTCATTAGCCCATCACACAGTGAGGATCCAGCTCGTCATTCCATGCCAGAGATGCATATGGAACAGCCGAGACAATTGGTAAATTATCTTATCTTATATTATTGCATCATATTTGATATGTTTACTTTTTCTAACTCTGCTGCTTAAACAAAAAATTAGCCAACTCGTAGAAGCGAACGAGTAAGGTTCGCTGCGCCTGCATTGAGGTCACCGTACGTGAATAGTCCTATGCCTCGTCCTATCCCCGATAGTGTATTTGCTTCGTATGAAAATTTTCTTGAGGTAAGGACGGGTTCAGTGATTATTAGAGACAGTGGATGCACGCTGACCTACAGTGATTTTGTTCGCATCGAAGACCCTTCTGGTGATCTTGACGTGGGGGTAAGTATCACTTCTATTTCTATTTTCATATATGAAATCGTTATTTAAAAAACAAATTATTTATTGCAGGATCTTGATTTGTACATGATGCATCCGAGGACCAGATTAATAAACATGCATGACTTGTTGGATGAGGTCAATAGTGCGAACACAATTATTTTGGACACATATTTCTTTGAAAGTATATATTTCGTTATTTCTTATAGATGTGAATATATATGTATATATTCTATATATTTATCAATTTCTATTTCTTCTTTGAACAGCTTGTACATTAGTCGATCATAGCCGCATATTTTCGAGAATAATCAATCACAAGCATCTCACTGACCACGCTATATCTACGTGGGCTTCATCTAATAATTGGTATCGGGCAATCCGTGGTAGAAGGGTGGGCCAAAGTCATAGACCATGGCTTCTGCTGAACATGTAACTTGTAATACCCCGCCTTTTTAAGCTTCGCTTTGCATGGCACGCTTTTCGAGAAAAGGTCAAATGTTGACTTTTGTTTCGGTGATGCGACCGTCCACGAAACCTCGAGCGTTGTGAAGAGTGTCTTATGACGAATTCATGACACTAAGTATGCGTGTTTTCGACCACCCATGAAGGTTCGCACTCCGGGAAGTTATCGAAAACCGAACTTTTCATGGATCTTTTAAAAGCATATCTTGTTTATAGTCATTGTGTCCGTATTTTATTTCGTGTCCATTGGTACCAAGTTTGCTAAATTTGAGTCCGTTTGCAAAAGTTGCGTCGACTTTTGCGTTTTGAAAAAGGGCTTAATGACAAGCAACCCACAATTTTCCTATAAATAGGAGGCTAGGGCCTTCATTTTCAACGCTCATTTCTTCGCCTCTCGTGTTTACGGAAGAGCCGAGCAGCTCAGAGTGCTACGCCGCGGTCACGGAGGAGTGGGGATCGAGCCGGGAGGCTCGGCCGCGCCATTCTTGCGCCGCCGAGCCACCACCGCCGATCAACCACCCCCGCAGCCCCGTTTTTCATTTTTGTCATTTTCTTGTTTTGATTCCGCTTTTAGTAGATCGTATAGCATAGAACTCGGGATTCTAAAGGACGGGCGAGGAAACGCCGGAGGCCGCTATTTCGCCAAACCGCCGCTTATTACACCGCCGTGAGGGCTGTTGGCCGCCGTTTGGTGGCCGACGGACACCTTTCTCTGGTCCTTTAGGTTTTGAGTTCCGGCTGTGCATTCTACTAAAGTACCCGATTTTGTGTTTTTTCGTTTACGCATGTCGGGATGTTTTCGATTGCTTGAGTTTTTAAAGGAAGACATGCCGGGTTATCCATTTTCAATCGTCGTTTGTCATTCCATGTTCGTCGTTATGCATATTGCTTATGTTTCCATTTTCATGCATCGATTTTGGATGGTTTATCCTAGATCTGAGGATAGGCATCGATTTTTGAAGCTTCTTCGCTGCTAAGATTTGAGTCAACTTGCATGCATGCATATTTTGAAAGTACCCTATTATTGGTCTTGATGCCCTGAATATATTTCCCTTCTGCATCGAGTTGATTTGAAAACCCGGAGAGTGCCAAATGTGGGTTCAGAAAGTCGAAAACCCTAATTTTGCTACGATCGTCGTTTGGATCACGTTGTTGCTTTGCTTTGTGGAAAGTGACCCCAAAAGTTGTTCCGTCTTGTTACGTACCTACCTACCGGTCGATCGGTGAAGTCATCGGATCCGTAGATATCTCTCGGTTGACGTTTTAAATGCATTCGAGTTGGGTTATATATGCTTATTTTGAGTTATTTACTCTGATATTTCAAAATAAAACATGTACGCCGTAAAATGTTTTTGTGAAATTATTACTGTTCTCTGATCCAAGATATGGTTCTATCATGGTTGTGCACGGATCTCTATTAGGTGGGTTGATCACCATCTTGAGTATTGATCATAAGGGGATAGACCCCGAACACGTGGTTATGGTTCTGAAGGGGATAGACCCCGGAAGTCCACACGGAAATGGTAATGAGGTGGTTATGGTTACGACGGGGTTTGACCCCAAGTCCACACCGAGTTAGCCGGCCGGATACGTTCGGCGCAACCGACCGGATATGTTCCGGCCGAATGAATGTCATGTGATGGGTTTGGCGGGGATACGTTCGAGCCGTGGTTCATGGTTCTATGATGGGAGTAACAATAATAACGGATCGGTATCGAAAATGAAAAATCTATTTTGCTTACTTAGAAGTGGTTTACGCTTTAAAACCTTCTAAGGTAAGTGCTCAACACGCCTCACGATTCTTTTCGATTTATGATAAAACCCGGTGAGTGCGCTAGTACTCACCCCAAACTCTTTTAAATCTTTTCACGGATGGAGGAGGTATTTTGGACGGGCGACGAGGGTGGGCTGCGGGTTCTTCATGCTATGCTTCCGCGATGTTGTGTTATATCGTACTCGATAATTATGTATTCTTGTCCCTTATTTGCTTTCGATTGGGAACAAGATTTGTTATGTTATTCTGCATGAGTCTCGATCGAGCATGCTATGTGGTTGACCGGTCTAGTTGACGGGATGTAATGCTATGTTGCTTTGCATTACTTATAATAAACCAAGATCATGTTTTCGAAGTTATGATATCGATATTATTCTATTGGTGGATTGTTTGTGCACCCTCCCTTCGTGATATGTCCTAGTTATAGAGGAGATCTTTGCCCGATTTCATGGTCACATCTTCTTATCATGTATGTTATATGTATCCCCTTCTTCCCCTTCTTAACCCCCCACCCTAATCACACCCCATCCGTGCCTTCCTGGGAATTGGGCGTGACACAGTATCGTCGAGCAATGGTTCTTGGCTTTGACCTCTAGCTTTGTTATCCGATATCAAAGCGGTTTGTTTGCTTTATATCATGTACATTCTTGAAATTGAGTGTTTAGAACTTGTTCTTCTAAACTGCTTATCGAGTCTGACTACCCTCACTCACCGTCACCCACCTCCTTTAAAAGGGATGAGGTATGTGTTTATTTGTTGATGCTTTATGTGGCTACGTGATGCTTGATGTGATCTTGGTTTCATGTGTTTTGGCCTGGTAAGAGTTTACGTGATGTAAACGTGATGTGGATGAATGGTGATGTGGATGTGGAAGTGATTGTTGATGGAACAAAAGGGCCTGTGTGGCTGTGATATGAAAATCGTTTATATGATATGATGTGATTAATGTGATCACGTATGGTTGATGTAAGTCTATGTGTTTACATAGCAATGTATTGTTGATTGAAAATCTTGTTTATTTTGATAAACGAGTGCTTGTAAGTGAATCCTGTATTTGCTTACGTGATTATATCGATATTGATATTGATATATGTTGAAATGAACATGTGTTTGAAACATGATTACCCAGATGACTGGGATGGTAAAGGAAACGTGAATATTTGTTGTTATGTTGATAAACTAACATGTAGGTTTATGGATATTCAGTGGCCCAGACAACGTTGGTTGAGATCTCACAGAATGGATGAGCATATCCGTAAATTCGTGGAATGTGCCGGAATATTCATGAGCCATTGGGAGTATTTACGGAAGATTTGTTGGGTTATGGAGAAAGGTTCGAGGCAGTGGGAAAGTGTCGAATATCTGAGGCCTACTATCGGATGACCGAAAGGCTACCGATGGTTGGCAACCATGGGCGGCAAGGACATGTGTTGTTCAGACGGGATCTATCACGAGGCACCTTACCTTGGACTTTCTTGAGTTCATTGCTCGAGTATGGAGGCAAAGGGATGGACCACCGAGGTACACCATCCGAGGAGGATGTGGTTGCGAGACACCTCGAGGACCGATCCGGATCGATGATAGGGATGATGTTCCCGAAGAGCCATTGGGAGAACAACCATCAATCGTGCAATCGCCAGTCAACAGATACACCGGTCACTACACCTCCATCGATGATCCTTACCTTCCCGGAGGACCCAAACGACTTTGAGGCGGGAACTTGAGGGCGAGAGATATTGTCCGTCCGACGGTGGCGACAAAGAAGCCTGCAATCGAATCTTCATGCCACCAAAGCGTGTCGGTGGCATCCGGGAAAACGACTACGAGGAAGAAGAGGACCCGGATGAGAACGAGGAGGATAGTGAGGATTCGGAGGACCCGGTGATCGAGATGGCCGATGACTACGAGGTCGAGCACATTGAGGAAGGCAAGCGCCAGAGAGGACTCGAGTACGCTTTTCACCGATACTCGAGCGATCGAGCACGGCTTGGATGGGATCATACCCAAGAGGCTTGCTTCCATACGGATCGCTTTTAAGCGGCACCGAATTCAAGCCCTGATTGGAAGGGAAAGGGAAGATGAGAGAGAGAATGGAACCGGCTGGGACGGCGGGGAGTAGTGGGCGGATATGAAGGGCGAGGGATCTAGGTAGTCGGTATATGCATGTGTGATCAGATGTCTGCTAGAAGCATGGACAGAGCGGCATCTTTTGACAGTGACCGGAGTCAGATTCTTTTGCTCACATCTGACCTTTTTGACTGACATACCTTGATCTTGTATTTTGACAGTCCTTCATGGACACTGAATATTACTGATACTAACGCTGTCTATGATAGGATGTTTATGTTTTGATGCTTATATGTGATATGAGCTATGCCATGATGATATATGATCTATGTGAAGTGTGATGATAATGTTATGTGAAATGCATAACGATGTTATGTTGACAGGATTGCATGATTATATGTGATCGTGCGTGATATGTGGTATATGTGATGATATGTGCTATGGGTGATGATATATGTTATGCGATGATACCCGGTTATCTATGCGAAAGCGTTTCTAATGTTTCAAACGTCGGTACAGAATGCCGAGAACAAGGAATCAGAGGAACAATAACGTGGAAGAAGCCGGGAACCACCTTTGGTTCGTGGCATGCGATCGAGAGTTTTCGCAGCGTAATCCCTCACGTTCGGCGCCTCGGCGAACCGATCGACGCGAGAATCGGATACGATCCACGAAAGGATCTTGAATACATCGGCCGCGAAGCAGAAAAGCTGAATTGCGCGATCTTTCAGCTAACCGATGAGGCTGATTTCTGGTGGGAATCCGTGAGAAGGACTCTAACACCAGGACAGTGGGCAAGGTATACGTGGGAAGATTTCAAGGAAGAACTCATGGAAAATGCGTGCAGCGTTTACAGCGAGAAGGCAAACGAGTTCGGAATCTTCGTCAAGGAAGAAGGACGGTCACCGAGTACGATCGCTCGTTCAATCGCCCCGTCATCACGTTATACTACGTACTGGTTGGCAATCGAGGTCGCCAGGCGAGCGAGTTCGAGAGAGGACTCCGACCGAGATCGAATTTCGTCGATCGGGGAGATCGGCGTATCGCGCAGTCCTTGAACCGGGCATTAAACATTGAGTCAATGTTGCCCGTAGGAAAGAACGATGCCACCCGGACAGCCATCTGACGGAGGAAGAGGTAAGAGGAAATGGGAAGATCGAGGGAAAGGCAATCAGGTGTTCCAAGGAACCAGAGCGGTCCAATGATTCCAAGGAATCAAGGCATTCAAGAGAGAAAGGCAACCTTGGGAAGGAATTTCCAACCCATGCGGCGGTGTGGAAAACCTGGTGCGAAATGCCAAGGAATCATTTCGGTGAGTGCGATAAAGGTAACACCGAGTGCTATCCTTGTAAGAAGTCCGGACATTACGCTCGAGATTGTCCGTTAGGAGGCCGGCAGTCGGCCGCCAAGATGGCGGCATCCGGCCGCAGAGGCGTAATCATGCTCCGCCGAGGACAAACAACGGGCGAGGAGGTTACCCTAGCCCGGCAAACCAAAGGCCACCGCAGTGAAGCAAGGGTGTCGCGCTTGAATCGCCAGCAGCGACTCAAGCTCCCTAAATCTTGCGGTATAATCCATATGAGTGATGTACTGTTTTCGCTTTGTTTGATCTGAGAGCCTCACATTCTTTCGTTTGAAAATCGCGTGTGAGAGGTTGGGTTTGGTACCCAAGGAATCACAGTACCACAAAATTAGCATCCGTCGAGAAGTGCTAAAGGCGAAAGAGATTTGCGAACCGAAGTAGAAATCGTGAGCGAAGGTCTTTGTCAATTTGCATGTCATCGGAATGGAAGATTTCGATGTCATCTTTAGCATGGATTGGTTGGAAAAGCACATGGCAACTATCGTTGTCTCGAGAGAAGTTGCTTTTGAGCAGCCGAAGGAGTGGAAGTTTGTTTCCACGGCATAAGGATGGGTGTTTGCGTGCGATGATCTCAAAGACCGGCGTGAGGATGATCGGGAAGGAAGTCATCAAACTTTCTTGGTAAGTTTGACAGGGCACGATGAAGAGCGCAAACAGTTGCAAGAGGAGCCAGTGGTGTGTGAATATCCGGACGTGTTTCCCGAGGACTTGCCAGGTTTACCACCTGATAGACAAGTGGAATTCACTATTGATTTGGAACCAGGAGCAGCACCAGTATCAAAGGCACCATACAGAATGGCACCTAAGGAATTGCAAGAACTGAAAGCGCAGTTGCAGGAGCTGTTGGATCTAGGTTTTATCCGACCTAGCGTGTCGCCGTGGGGAGCGCCAGTTCTGTTCGTCAAGAAGAAGGATGGGTCAATGCGGATGTGCATTGACTACGAGAGTGAATAAGTCGACGATCAAGAACAGATATCCTCTTCCAAGGATCGACGATCTTTTGACCAGCCTCGAGGAGCGAGTGTCTTCTAAGATCGATTTGAAGTCAGGCTACCATCAGCTGAAAATCAGGAAGGAGGACGTTGCGAAGACCGCGTTCAGGACAAGGTATGGGCACTACGAGTTCATCGTGATGCCGTTTGGTTTGACCAATGCGCGGCGATTTTCATGGATCGATGAATCGAGTTTTCCATCGATTACACGGATAGTTTCGTCTTGGTTTTATCGATGATATTCTCATCTATTCCAAGAATGCAGAGTTGCATAGAGAACACCTCCGTGCTGATCGGAAGCGTTACTGGCGAGAGAGGTTGTATGCCAGTATAGTAAGTCGCGATTTTGGCTCAAAGTGATGTTCCTTGGACACATCGTGTCTGCGAAGGAATCAAAGTCGACCCAGTGAAGGTTGAAGCGGTAGTAATGGCGGAAGGTTCGACTAATGCCAATGAGGTTGAAGCTTTCTAGGCTTGGCGGATATTATAGACGTTTCATCGAAGGGTTTTCAAAGTTGGCAAGGCCGATGGCGCAATGTACTCGTGAAAGGAATCAAGTTTTCATGGTCCAAGCTTGTGAAGCAAGTTTTCGGAGTTAAAGAAGAAGCTAACAACCGCCCGGTGTTAGCCGTCTTTGAAGGAACGATGGGTTTGTGGTCTACACGATGCATCCAAACTTGGTTTGGGTTACGTTCTCATGCGAGCGGAAGGTTATAACTACGCTGCCTCGTCATTGAAACCGCACGAGTTGAGCTACCCAACTCACGATCCGAGTTAGCGGCGATCGTTCATGCGTTGAAGATTTGGAGGCACTATCTCTATGGAGTTAAGTGTGAAATCTTCACGGATCACAAAGCCTCAAGTATTTCTTTGAACAAAAAGAGCTAAACATGAGGCAAAGGAGATGGCTAGAGTTGGTGAAGGATTATGATTGCTCCATCGCTATCACCCGGAAAAGCCAATGTCGTAGCGGATGCCCTTAGTCGCAAGTCGAGGCGAAGTTGGGATATCTTCTTCTGAGAGAAAGAGCTTATTCGAGATTTCAGAAGCTCGGCTGAAGTGATTCACCCGCGGAATCGGTGCAAGGATTCATCGCAGACTTCGACAAATGAACCGGACTGAGAGAAGCCATCGTGAGTGCTGCGAGGAGGCAATTCTGGAGAAGATGCGTTTGAAAGCAAGGCTAGAAGATAGCAAGGGTTTCTGAGCGCGAGACAACGCTACTATTCCGAGGAAGGTTATGTGTGCCACTCAATAGGAATTGAGAGATAAAATCATGAGTGAAGCTCATGAGGCACCGTATCTGACTCGTCCAGGAAGCACCAAAATGTACAGAGACCTTAAAAGGAACTTTTGGTGGGAAGGGATGAAAAAGGATGTAGCCGCGTTTGTGGAACGTTGTTTGGCTTGTCAGCAAGTGAAAGCTGTACACCAACGTCCGTCAGGATTGTTGCAACCGCTACCAATCCCAGAGTGGAAATGGGATCATATCGGTATGGATTTTGTGGTGAGTTTTCCAAGGTCGTGAGAGGAAACACCGCTATATGGGTTGTCGTCGATGGATCGACGAAGTCACTCATTTCTTACCGATCCGGATGGCGTGCGGGTTAGATAAGCTCGCTCGCCTTTATGTCGAGAAATCGTAAGGTTACATGGTGTCATCGTATCGATTACGTCGGATCGTGACCCGAGGTTCACGTCGAGGTTTTGGAGAGTCTGCAGGAAGCCGTGGGGACCAAGTGAATCTTAGTACAACATTCCATCCTCAAGCGGACGGTCGATCGGAAAGGACGATTCGGTTTTGGAAGACATCTGCGGCGATCGTGGCGGCAGGTGGAAATTGGGAAGAGATACTACCTTTGGTAGAGTTTGCCTATAACAACAGATTATCGAGGCCACCATAGGAATGGCTCCCTATGAAGCGTTATGCGGGAGGAAGTGTCGATCGCCACTTTATTGGGACGAAGTGGGCGAGAGAAAGATGTTAGGACGAGAGATGGTTCGCCAGACGGTCGAGGTTATCGATCGATCAGCGAAGGATCAAGGAAGCAGAGAGCGAGTGAGTCCTATGCGGACAAGCGTCGTCTGGATCTTGAGTTCATGATCGAGATCGTGTTTTCCTTAAGGTTTCCGACGAGGAGTCGTTCGTTTTGGGAAGCGAGGTGAGATTCTGACAGAGGTTCATTGGACCTTCGAAGTTCTTGAGAGGATAGGCCCGTTGCCTATAAGGTTAGCTTTGCCACCTAGCATCGAAGATGTTCATGATGTGTTTCACGTTTCTCGGTGAGAAAATGCGTGTTCGACCCAAACACGTGATCAAGCATGACCAGTGGTTCTCGCTCGGGATCCGAGTTACGAGGAAAGGCCGGTGGCTATCTTGGAACAAGTCGAGGAGTTGAGGAACAAGCGATTCCGTTGGTGAAGGTGTTGTGGAATCACCACGGAGAGGAGGAAGCTACGTGGGAGTTGGAAGACAAGTTCGGGGCTCGGTACCACAGGTTGTTTCCTCACGTGTTGAAAATTTGGGACGAAATTTTCTAAGGAGGAGGATGTAATACCCGTCTTTTTAAACTTCATTTTGCATGGCACGCTTTTTGAGAAAAGGTCAAAAGGTTGACTTTTGTTTGGGTGATCGACAGTCACGAAACCTCGAGGCGTTGTGAAGAGTGTCTTATGGCCTAATTCATAGACACTAAGTATCTGAGTTTTCGACCACCCATGAAGGTTTGGCACTCAGGAAGTTATCAAAACCGGACTTTTCATGGATCTTTAAAAGCATATCTTGTTTATAGTCATTGTGTCCGGTATTTTATTTCGTGTCCATGGGTACCAAGTTTGCTAAATTTGAGTCCGTTTGCAAAAGTTGCGTCGCTTTTGCGTTTTGAAAAGCGGTACATGCATGACTGCTGACCCACAATTTTCCTATAAATAGGAGACTAGGGCCTTCATTTTCAGCGTTCATTTCCTTCGTCTCTGTGTTTACTTGAAGAGCCGAGCAGCCTCAGTGCTGCCGCGAAGAGCTGGAGGAGTGGGGATCGGCGGGAGGCTCGGTGGCGGCGCCATTGCTGCTGCGCCGAGCCACCACCGATCAACCACCCCTGGTAGCCCGTTTTCTGTTTTGTCCTTTTCTTGTTTTGATTCCGCCTTTTAGTAGATCGTATAGCATAGAACTCGGGATTCTAAAGGGACGGGGCGAGGAAACGGCCGGAGGCCGGCCATTTCGGCCAAACCGCCGCCGCCGCCTATTACCGCCGCCGTGGGGGCTGTTGGCCGCCGTTTGGTGGCCGACGGGCCACCTTTTGGCTACGGGTCCTTTAGGTTTTGAGTTCCGGGCTATGCATTCTACTAAAGTACCGATTAGTTTTACGTTTTTCGGCGTTTACGCATGTCGGATGTTTTCCGTTGCTTGAGTTTTCTAAAGGAAGTACATGCCGGGTTATCCATTTTCAACGTCGTTTGTCATTCCATGTTAGATCGTTATGCATATTGCTTATGTTTCCATTTTCATGCATCGATTTTGGATGGTTTATCCTAGATCGAGGATAGCATCGATTTTGAAACTTCTTGTTTGCTAAGATTTGAGTCGACTTGCATGCATGCATATTTTGAAAGTACCCTATTATTGGTTTTGATGCCACGAATATATTTCCTTACGCATGAGTTGATTTGAAAACCCTGAGAGTGCGAATGTGGGTTCGAAAGTCGAAAACCCTAATTTTGCTACGATCGTCGTTTGGATCACGTTGTTGCTTTGCTTTGTGGGAAGTGACCCCAAAAGTTGTTCCGTCTTGTTACGGTACCTACCAGGTCGATCGGTGAAGTCATCGGATCCGTAGATATCTCTCGGTTGGCGTTTTAAATGCATTCGGGTTGGGTTATATATGCTTATTTTGAGTTATTTACTACGATATTTCAAAATAAAACATATGCGCCAGTAAAATGTTTTGTGAAATTATTCTCGTTCTCTGATCCAAGATATGGTTCTATCATGGTTGTGCGGAGATCTCTATTCGGTGGGTTGATCGCCATCTTGAGTATTGATCATAAGGGATAGACCCAGAACACGTGGTTATGGTTACGAAGGGGATGACCGGGAAGTCCACACGAAATAGTAATGAGGTGGTTATGGTTACGACGGGATTTGACCTGAAGTCCACACCGAGTTAGCCATTGGATACGTTAGGGCGTGGGCGTGGATATGTTCGGGCGAATAGATGTCGTGTGATGGGGTGGCGGGATACGTTCCGAGCCGTGGTTCATGGTTCTATGATGGGAATATGATAATAACGGATCGGTGTCGAAAAATGAAAAATCTATTTTGCTTACTTAGAAGTGGATTTACGTTTTAAAACCTTCTAAGGTAAGTGCTCTCGAACACTGACCTCATGATTCTTTTGATTTATGATAAAACCCGGTGAGTGCGCTAGTACTACTTCCCAAACTCTTTTCAAATCTTTTCACGGATGGAGGAGGTCGACAGGCGGCCGAGGGGTGGAGCTGCGGGTTCTTCATGCTATGCTTCCGCGATGTTGTGTTATATCGTACTACGATAATTATGTATTCTTGTCCCTTATTTGCTTTACGATTGGGAACAAGATTTGTTATGTTATTCTAGCTGTGAGTCTCGATCGAGCATGCTATGTGGTTGACCGGTCTAGTTGACAGGATGTAATGCTATGTTGCCTTCTTGCATTACTTATAATAAACCAAGATCATGTTTTACGAAGTTATGATATCGATATTATTACATTGGTGGATTGTTTGTGCACCCTCCCTTCCGTGATATGTCCCAGTTATAGAGGAATCTTTGCCCGATTTCATGGTCACATCTTCTTATCATGTATGTTATATGTATCCCCTTCTTCCCCGCTTAACCCGCTAATCACACCCGGCATCCGTGCCTTCCCTCGAATCGGGGCGTGACATAACTATTTATCTGATGACTAATTATAAAATAGATTTTTGTTTGTGCCTTTACAAAATTGAATCTCTTTTCTGCATCATCGTCCACTTGTTTTAGCGGAGGTCGCATCATTTTGGCTCGAATGCACATGAGGAGCAGGGTGTGTGAAATTTTCGATTTGGTATATTATTCATTAGACCCCGGCAACAAGCGTGGTTGATGCATTGGTATGGCTTGAAGATGTTATGGCCCTGATTCTTTTCGAGATCTCGTTGGTTTGAAGAAAACTCACTTGGTGTTTGTGCCTTTCCCCATGAGGTGATATTTACAATGGCTGCTCGATGACGGTTCATACAGCAAAGACAGAACCGGTGCGGAGCATACATGTGCATGTATGCGAGCGCATTATTCGGGTTCCCGAGCATTGAGTGGGGTAATCACGAATGTATATAGCTACTAGAAAGAAAATAGCTGCTTATCTTTGAATTATGTGAACGAGAGTCATAGAAAGTGGTCGAAACATGTTACTAATTATTATGTAATAACCTTATTTGTATTTGAGTGTATTTTCTTGAATATTGTAATATTTGAATTAATGATTGAACATATATAGCTGCTTTTGTATTACATGTCATGTTTTCACTATTATTGACTTTTATGTTACATTTTGTCACTTTGCAAATACACACATGCATAATTCTAATTGATAGCTTATGAGAAACGGAACAATAGATTAATTAGTAATACAAAAACAACACCAAAATGAAGAAACAGAACAATAGATTAATTGATAGCTAATATGAGAAACAACAAAACAAGAGAAACAATGGATCCTAAAATTCTAATTATCCCTCTCCCGGCTACGTTATGCAGCGTATGGGGCGTTACAGCAACGAACAAGACACTATCACATTCGATTAATGGGATGGTAAATAAGGAAATGATTATCGCGTGTGATGCGGAACCACACACCAGCAGCGCTCCTACGTGCACGACTTGTCTTGCTTGACCAATTTCTCCTCCACGGATCTTGATGGGGACGTTCGGTTGGATGACGATGGCGCCCAACTTTCGAGCGACCACTGTCGGACCACGACGGATGGCGGTACTTGGCGCTGCGAAATCTATAGGAAGCATCCAATGGATTGGGGCGGAACATGATTTACTACGTATGAGTAGGCATGTACTAGCTTCGGCGTGGTAGTATTCTTCCACATAGCTGAAAATTTGGTCATCTTTATGCCTGTACAAATTAAAATTCAGTATCAAAAATAATGATAAAGTTGTTAGTTATAAATTGGCATACCGTACTAAAAAAATTATATTTAGTATGTAGCTCCATACCGCATAGCTGCAACTGCATTAGAACACAGGATCAGATCCATGTCCCACTCCAAGCACGAGCGCGATTACGTCCCGAGATTGACATTGAAAGTTTGGTTTACGCCATTGACTTTGAATGTGTTGTTACTTTGGGCACTATAGTATACCGGCGTGATCTACTCCATTTCGCCGTATCTTGCGAAACGACTTGAGGGGTTAGGTCGGTAGGGTATGTTCTTCTTTGCTTCAAGTCTTTGATCGAACCATTTTCTATGATATGACGAATCGCTTCAACCATAGAGCAAATGGGCAATCGTCTTGCCCACAACAACCCGAGCATTGAAGGACTCGGCAATGTTGGAAGTCAGGTATATCGCCTCAGGGCACTTTGATCGACCACTTCCGACTCGGACCTCTGTCGACTTGTCATATGCACCACGGTGGGTCTATCTTTAGAGCCGAGGGACTTTAACATGTTCATTGCTTTATCAAACTCCGTCTCCCGATATGCATAAGCCGCATTCCAGTACTGATACCACAGACGGTTTCCCAGGCGTGATTTTTTCGTGGATGGTAGTAGCATAAGCGTGTGGCGTTCTCGGAAAGATATTTTCACGGCATTGGATATCTTGGCGTGCGCATCGAGACACAATCAGCGTCTGGGAATTCGATGGTGGCGGTCTTCACAGCGTTGCGAAACCAGTCCATGATAAATCATTGTCGATCGGACCAATTCCATAAGCGATGGAAAAACTTGCTCGTTGCCGAGTCCTTCGTAACGACAACAAACAATATACCCTTATTGCGGCCCTTCAGTGCGTGCCACCCACAACAATAATAGGCCTCATGCTGGCGTGTAACGAGTCGGTGGAATCGAGCGCTACAAAAAGGTGGTGAAAATGACCATAAAGTACAATATCGAGTCGATCAACGAACCGAGGATTAGTTGTCCGCAACATGTGAAGATAACCCGGTAGCGGTGATAGGATTGTTCATGCCCACCATATATCATCTCGATTGCCCTATTACGAGCTCTCACGGCGACGGTATATAATGCGCCTTTGCGCCATACTCTCGTTGTAACTCGGCCATGTCGATCTCGGTGACTTCACCGTCCTCGCGTATTTTCGCTATGTATGTTGCAATCACGGGGCATTGAACTTGCGCGTTGCGGTATTCACGAGATCATCTACGGTGTGTGCGGCGTCAAACTTGCGCACAAACCAAAACCACCACATTGCGATGCGCGCGGTAGAAGCGGACGCGATCACGATATCAGTATTTAAGCGTAATCCGGGTGCGGTCCGATCGCGAATAACAAATTCGCTCTTTGTTCCAAGTGCCACAACACGATGATATCTTAAGGTCCACCTTGTTGTCGAAGATGGAACATTAACTCATTTCGTCGGGATTCGGAATAAAGTCGAGAGGACTAGCAAAAGATTGTTCGAGCCTCATGAGGAATAACGAGGAGCTAGATTGCTCGTCTCTTCCATTTGTTCTACCCGAGTCCTCCGGTTACCCTTCGCGTGTTACTCTGCATAATCGTCCCAAGCAACTTTTCTATTCCACCCTCTCGGCGTATCCACACATCAAATTCTACAAACCCGGAGATCACATTTGCAGCCCTTGGCTCCTCCTTCTCCTCCTCCTCTTATTCATCGGACTCTGTTTGTTCTTCCCTATCGGCAGTGACGTATTCGTCATCATCACCTGTTGTCGGCGATCGCGTCGACCACTTGGCGCACATGTTGCGGCCTTCTTGAGGTGTATCTTGCTCAAACCAATCATATGCTCCAAATTGTTGTGTGAATGACTCATCCAGATGAGTATTGTGAAGTGTAGTCATCTGTTGTATCACGTGGTTGCTCAATTATGGCATATATGCTTGAGTTCGGTTGGGGTGGCGCCTCCGTATGTCACATATACCTCGGTTGGGCATAAACCTCGCACAATTAAGCTAGTGATCATCGGTAGTCAAAGTGATTCGATAAGTCTACCGCTTGAGATCTCGATATATAATGTATTTGGTAGTCGAAAGAATTTGCTCGAGAAGGGAATTAATGCTTTCTCTTAACTCCCAAATAAGTACATTATCAATCGAACATGGGTATATGATGATGCACCACGCGATGGTTGAACAATCATCCCAACATCCTCCATATCTAATGATAATATTCTTCCACTTAGTAATCTAATTAAATCCTACAAATGCACAATAATTAATTAAAATTCATATAGCATTAATTATAAAATAAATATCTAAACTAAATAATACAAATTAAATATAAAAACAGTAACATTGATCACAAATGTTTAATAATAAGAACAATAAATTATAATTCACCTAAACTTTGAAGGAATCGACAAAAATATTATAAACTAAACTAAACTAAATGAAAAATTCAATAATGAGCGTGTATAAATCATGATTCACCTAAACTAAATCAAATAATAATTCACCTAAACTAAATAAATAATCTAAATCACGCATAATGAGCGTGTATAAATCATCTAACATTAAGTATAAAACAAATCTCTAAACTAAATAATAATTAAATATTATAATTCATCGGGACTGATTTAAACCATAATTCACCTAAACTAAATTAAATAATAATTCACCTAAACTAAACTAAATATTATAATTTGTTTTAATTCTCCATTTACATGTTACAATATTTTTATGAGAAACACGGCGATAATATTCAAAATCAAGCAATTATAGGATTGCAATTTATAATTAATTAATAATAAATCGTATATTCACAAAAGCGAAGATCAAAAACCATAATCAAGCATAAAATGGCGGCTTTCGGAAAAATTGGTTGTGCCATGACGAAGTGCCTCAGGAGAGGTTAGCCGCGTTGAGTGCTCAGCGGCGGCTAACTGGTCCGGCGCCGTCGTCGGCCAACTATTTTCGAAAGTCGTCATCATTATCATGTTTGTCAGTTTTATTTTAAACATGTTAAAATAAATTATTAATATTATTTACATAATTCAATCACAAATTCGATAATTAAACTAAACTAAACTAAATTAAAGCGCAAAACTATAATTTAATTCAAGCGCAAAACTAAACTAAACTAAATAATAATTAAATATTATAATTTAATTCAAGCTGCATTGGGGCGTATTTAATTAATCTAAAATTCATAATACAATAAATCATACAAATGCACAATGGTTAATTAATTATTCATCTAACAATAATTATACGATACACTAAATAATTATTGATTGAAATTAATTAAAATTCACCTAAATTCATCTAACAATAATTAAGGAATCATATATATTGAAATTACCTTTTATGATCCGCTGAGTGAGAGCGACGATATTTGATAGAGAAAAACGATTGCAAGTATAGATATGCGCAAGATGAAAGTGAGTGCTTCAGTGAACGAAATGGAAGAATGAATTATATAGGTAGAAGTCAGATCAAAATTTCCTTGCACAAATTCATGTCATTAATGGTGAAGTAAATTCAACAAAAATTCATGTCTATTAAATATGAGTTGTTGATTTATTTAATTTTCATCGGTATTCAAATTCACCACGGTGGTCTTAGTACTTTGTTGAATTTTACGGTAAAAAATAAAAATGTAATGTAATGTAATTAATTAATTAATTAAGTGGCGGCCACCCCCAAAACCGGTGACCCCAAAACCAGGCAGCAAACCCCCAAAACCGGCCAACCCTAAACCGACGACCAACCCCTAAACAGAAGGCAGCCAACCCCAAAACCGGCAAACCCCCAATTTCTGAGAATGGATATACAGGAATCGGTTTTAAATCAATCATATTTTTATGTGTTTTAACTAAAATTAACCGTATATTACATTATATTTGAAATGATTGTATTAAATTAAATGCAAAATGCTCCAAAATATATTTAAAAAAGATTTGGATATAAACTGCCTCATTTTTTCAAATAGATATACGACATCACTTTTAAAAATGAATATTCATATATATTTCCATAATATAATATATGAGTATATGAAAAATTTGGACTTGCATTAAACAGCCTAGTGCAGCTCTTTAATAAATGCGCCCAGGAGGTTATCATCTCAAGAATCGTCTTCCAACACGTGGTGTGAGCCGATCATATTGGATTGTCGAGAATCGGTTTATTTATTTATTTATACCTATAGTAAAGTATAGAGATTTTATGATTGGGTTTATTTATGATTTTAGCTGTTTTCTTGGTACTGATTTTCCAGATTTCATGGCTATAGAAACTAAATTTTTATCTTAAAATTGCATTTTGGGTAGAGCTAACAATTTTAGACACCATATGATAACACGATACGAATATGTATGAAATTTACAAGTTAATGTTGACCTTATAGTGTTAGGTGTCCTTATCGAATCACGATAAGAACACGATAATTTAAATAATAGTGCTAAGTGTCGGATCCGTGTCGTATTAAGTGTAACACGTAATTTTAGGTGTTACATTACGTGTTCATGTCGGATTGTGTCATTTTAGGTGTAATTGATAATATTTACATATATTTAATATTAATTTAATTGTAAATAAGTGGATAAGTTGAGGGTAAAAATGTAAAGTTGGTGTTTCTAAAAAGGAAAGTGCACATTTTGGTGGACGGACGAAAAGGAAATTAAATGAAGCGTTTTTGGTGGGCGGAGGGTATATTTTATATATTTTATATTTTTTATTAATTTATTTTCTAATTTTGATTTGAATTTTTTGTTTAGGTAATAGTATACGTATCAACACGAAAAATAAATATCATATTAGTGTTAGGTGTCTTGCACATGTTAGTACATTCGTGTCGTTTTAAGTATCCGATAGACCATAGCAATTAAGTGTTAGTGTTTGGCCTTATCGTGTTGATAAATCGGTTTAGTGAGTGTGCGAGATTTATGAAAGCAATAAAGAACACCAAGGCTTTTACGTGGTTCGATCGTTAATGAGATCTCGTCCACGGAGGGTGTTCCTCAATACTTTCACTATAATTCGGTGTGGTTACAAGCTCTTAGTATTCGATAAGTTGCCACCCACTCTAATATCAGGTTTCCTCTATGTTATCTGACTCAGAATCTTGTTGAAAGCGCCGACCTCTCCATTAGTGGTGGCGTGACTCTTCCTCTGGCGTGCCTTCCATTGGCGGGCGGGGACCTTTCGCCTTATGTGCGCCACGTGGAGGTGGCGCTAACTTATGGTTACAGGCGTCTTCTCCGTTGGCGAGGTAGCGTCGGGCTTTGGCTGCAGGGCATGTCTTCCATTGGCCGGGGTGGAGGCTGGGGGCTAGGGTTTTGGGCAATGATTAGGGCTCGCCTTGGGCTCGGCGCGTGGACCCGCTACCAGCGTTAGGCCCGGCTCGTTTGGGCTGTTAGTGAACTTTAGTCGGTTGGGCCATATCCCATCATAGCCACACGAATAGCCGAGGACGGCGAGGCCGAGTGGAAGTGAAAGCGCTTCGGCCGGTGAGGTGTGGCTTGGTGAAGTTGTTTCTTAGAGTTGTTGTCTTTTTTAATGTGAGGGTCTTGGTGCCGATCGAGTTGGGTTGTTTATTGTCCGTCGCTTGGAAAAGATGTGGCACACGAAGGAAGTCGAAGTCCGACACGGATATCTCGCCTCTGCGTTGGTTACGCCGAGTGCGGTGCAATGTGTGGTGTTACTCACATGGTGGGTGCGATGTCCAGGCACGAGAGACCGACCTTTTAGGGGATGTCGTGGTGCGCCCGGGCGCGCGAATCTGTAACTGGTTAGGCGAGGTCCGGATTACGGATGTAGGCTTTCCCGTAAAGGCGGCTTGGATTGGCGGAACGCAGGGGGTCCGGCGTAGATTTCCTTGGTATTTGTGGGAAGGGCGGGGTGCGACACGGCGCCACCATACGGAGGATGCGGGGTCCGTATGATTATTGCTAGGTCGGTGGCGGTCCGTCTTATCTGGCGTCGTCATACAGCGCCCGGTGGTAGTTGGGCACTCGAACCGCGTGCTTGCGCGTGTAGCCTTATCAATCACGTGTGGCGCGTGTTGAATTTAAGCGGCAATTTGCGGGCGCCCTAGTCTTATAAATAGGCGCAAAAGAAGCATTCACTTTCTTCTTGACGCTTAAAATTTACGAGAGAGAAAATTTAGAAATTCTACGAGTTGATCTGATCTTCTTTGAAGGAGCCGTATACTACTTTGAAAAGTAAGTATGTTTCTTAAATCTTCTTCCAGCTCTGAAAGTTCCGCTTTCCGCCTCGGGTTAGGCGTGAGTTCCCGGTGTAAGAGATTATATGTGCTACAATGGTTTGGGTAGGTCTATAGGGTGAGCTCAGTGTTCATGGGTATCCTCTGTATGGGATGGTATGAGGGTGGGCGTGGCGGGTCGGGTTTGACCTTCGGGAACTTTGAAGTTGTGAGGAATCTGGGATCGGGAGGAGGCGTGGTGGTGTCTGCCCGCGTCCGGATGATAGGCGATGGCCCTCCGGAGGGTTTATTCTTGTTTATGTAGATAGTTTGAGGCGGGTCTTAGGTACCCTCGGCCCCGTTTATCTTAGCCTTGAGTAGTATTTCGGATCCCTTTGTCGATTGACCCCAAATTCCGTTAGGTGGATTGGTGGGTGGGGCTCTCTTGTTATGGCATTGCCGAGAGTTGTCATTCGAGGTCTTGATGCGCTTTTAGCGTGAAGACCATAGGAGGGTGTACTATCATGGCGGGTGAAATTAAAGGTAGCCGTCCACTCCAAGGTGTCCCGTTGGCGAATAGGTATTTCTTTACGTGAGGTGAGGCGGCCAGGGTATGAGTGGGGTATCGGCGCGATGGCGGACCCGAAAATCAAGCCACTTGGGCCGTATGGAGGAGGTGTTGAGCAGCCTTGGTGAGATCTTGTCCATAAGTTACAGGGGACACTGAAGAAAGGCGGTGAGTGTTTGCAGGTCGGAAGCGTCGGGACCAGAGTGCAGACGGGGTGAGGGCATCCCATCTTCTTAGTCCTTATTCGTTCGATTTCTTTGTGCTAATGTGTCTTTCTCTTGTGATGCGGTGAAGTTGAGGGATGGCGGGCTCGCTGTCGCCAGAAGCGAGGCCGTGAAAAAGCGGCGGGCTGAACCTAGTAGGGGCAGAAGAAGGTGGGCGGCATGGGCGGTGATGGCGGGCCTCGGCGAGTCCCGGCCGGCATCAGACCTCGGCCTCGGGGCAGCCTTAGTCTGGGTGCCTTTGAAGTTTGGCCCGTCACTTACAAGTGCGTAGGTTCTTCCTATTTAGATTTGTTTGCTTGGCGATCTGTATTGACTCGTGCCTCTCTGTTTGGGTGGGAGCTCGATGATGGGGAGCCTGTGAGCCTTCTTCAGGGGGCTGCATCGCTCGGCCGGAGCTTCTTGAGCTCGGCCCGGAAGGCCAGGCAGGGAGCTTGCCGTGCCGGGCGGAGCTGAGACCGCCCGGCGTCCGCTGCGGGCGGGCGGGGGCTGCCGAGGCCAGAGACGGGGAGGCTGCTGCTTGAGCCATACGAAGAGGAGGCTAGGCCTTTGGAGGCGCTCGGGAGGTTGAGGAGCTTAAGAGGAGCTGGCAGGGCGAAGAAGGACCTTGCGGACGAGGAGGTGCAAGGTGGCCGACCGAGGACCACTGTTGAGGGCCTTTGCCCGAGGCTCATCGAGTCGGAGAGCTTCTCGGCTTTTATTGCGATCTCGCCCGCCGTCTTTGGCGAAGGTGGTGTCGGATCACACAGGGAAGGCTGTAACTATTTCTGATGACTAATTATAAAATAGATTTTTGTTTGTGCCTTTACAAAATTGAATCTCTTTTCGAGATCATCGTCCACTTGTTTTAGCGGAGGTCGCATCATTTTGGCTCGAATGCACATGAGGAGGGGTGTGTGAAATTTTCGATTTGGTATATTATTCATTAGACCCCGACAAGAGCGTGTTGATGCATTGGTATGGCTTGAAGATGTTATGGCCCGATTCTTTTCGGATCTCGTTGGTTTGAAGAAAACTCACTTGGTGTTTGTGCCTTTCCCATGAGGTGATATTTACAATGGCTGCTCGATGACGGTTCATACGCAAAGACAGAACCGGTGCGGAGCATACATGTGCATGTATGCGAGCATTATTCGGGTTCCCGAGCATTGAGTGGGGTAATCACGAATGTATATAGCTCAGAAAGAAATAGCTGCTTATCTTTGAATTATGTGAGCGAGAGTCATAGAAAGTGGTGAAACATGTTACTAATTATTATGTAATAACCTTATTTGTATTTGAGTGTATTTTCTTGAATATTGTAATATTTGAATTAATGATTGAACATATATAGCTCTTTTGTATTACATGTCATGTTTTCACTATTATTGACTTTTATGTTACATTTTGTCACTTTGCAAATACACATGCATAATTCTAATTGATAGCTTATGAGAAGCGGAACAATAGATTAATTAGTAATACAAAAACAACACCAAAATGAAGAAAGAGAACAATAGATTAATTGATAGCTAATATGAGAAACAACAAAACAAGAGAAACAATGGATCCTAAAATTCTAATTATCCCTCGGCTACGTTTATGCAGCGTATGGGGCGTTACAACAACGAACGAACACTATCACATTCGATTAATGGGATGGTAAATAAGAAATGATTATCGCGTGTGATGCGGAACCACATGCCAACGCTCCTACGTGCACGACTTGTCTTGCTTGACGATTTCTCCTCCACGGATCTTGATGGGGACGTTCGGTTGGATGGATGGCGCAACTTTCGAGCGACCACGTGGACCCTGACGGATGGCGGTACTTGGCGCTGCGAAATCTATAGGAAGCATCCAGTGGTTGAGGCGGAACATGATTTACTACGTATGAGTAGGCATGTACTAGCTTCCGGCGTGGTAGTATTCTTCCACATAGCTGAAAATTTGGTCATCTTTATGCTGTACAAATTAAAATTCGATATCAAAAATAATGATAAAGTTGTTAGTTATAAATTGGCATACCGTACTAAAAAATTATATTTAGTATGTAGCTCCGTACCGATAATTGCAAGCGCATTAGAACACGAGGATCGAGATCCATGTCCACTCCAGCAGACGCCGATTACGTCAGATTGACATTGAAAGTTTGGTTTACGCCATTGACTTTGAATGTGTTGTTACTTTTGGGCACTATAGTATACAGTGATCTTCTCAGCCGTATCTTGCGAAACGACTTGAGGGTTAGGTCGGTAGGGTATGTTCTTCTTTGCTTCAAGTCTTTGATCGAACCATTTTCTATGATATGACGATCGCTTCAACCATAGAGCAAATGGGCAATCGTCTTGCCCACAACAACCGAGCATTGAAGGACTCGGCAATGTTGGAAGGTATATCGCCTTGAGGCGGCTTTGATCGACCCTACGACTCGGACCTCTGTCGACTTGTCATATGCACCACGGTGGGTCTATCTTTAGCACGAGGGACTTTAACATGTTCATTGCTTTATCAAACTCCGTCTCCCGATATGCATAAGCCTCAGTCTGATACCAGAGACGGTTTCCCAGGCGTGATTTTTCGGATGGTAGTAGCATAAGCGTGGGCGTTCTCGGAAAGATATTTTCACGCATTGGATATCTTGGCGTGCGCATCGAGACACAATCAGCGTCTGGGAATTGGTGGCGGTCTTCACAGCGTTGCGAAACAGTCCATGATAAATCATTGTCGATCGGACCAATTCCATAAGCGATGGAAAAACTTGCTCGTTGCGTCGCCGTAACGACAACAAACAATATACCCTTATTGCGGCCCTTCATGCGTGCCACCCACAACAATAATAGGCCTCATACTGGCGTGTAACGAGTCGGTCGGGATGAGCGAGCTACAAAGGTGGTGAAAATGACCTACGTGTACAATATCGAGTCGATCAGCGAACCGAGTTAGTTGTCCGCAACATGTGAAGATAACCGGTAGCGGTGATAGGATTGTTCATGCCCACCATATATCGTCTCGATTGCCCATACGAGCTCTCACGGACGGTATATAGCGCCGCCTACTCTCGTTGTAACTCGGCCATGTCGATCTCGGTGACTTCATAGTCTGCGTATTTTCGCTATGTAGCGAATCACGGGCATTGAACTTGCGCGTTGCGGTATTCGAGATCATCTACGGTGTGTCGGCGTCAAACTTGCGCAAAACCAAAACCACCACATTGCGATGCGCGCGATAAAGCGGACGCGATCACGATATCACGTATTTAAGCGTAATCCGGGTGCGGTCGATCGCGAATAACAAATTCGCTCTTTGTTCCAGTGCCACAACACGGTGATATCTTAAGGTCCCCTTGTTGTCGAAGATGGAACATTACTCTTTCGTCGGGATTCGGAATAAAGTCGAGAGGACTAGCAAAAGATTGTTCGAAACTCTGAGGAATAACGAGGACTAAGGATTGCTCGTCTCTTCCATTTGTTCTACCAAGTCCTCCGTTTACCCTTCGTGTTACTCTGCATAATCGTCCCAAGCAACTTTTCTATTCCACCCCTGGCGTATCCACACATCAAATTCTACAAACCGGAGATCACATTTCAGCCCTGGGCTCCTCAATCCTCCTCCGCCATAATTCATCGGACTCTTTGTTCTTCCTATCGCGTATTCGTCATCATCGCTTTGTCGGCGATCGCGTCGACCCTGGCGCATGTTGCGGCCTTCTTGAGGTGTATCTTGCTCGAACCAATCATATGCTCCAAATTGTTGTGTGAATGACTCATCGAGGAGATGAGTATTGTGAAGTGTAGTCATCTGTTGTATCACGTGGTTGCTCAATTATGCGTATATGCTTGAGGTTCGGTTGGGGGGCGCCTCCGTATGTCACATATACCTGGTTGGGCATAAACCTCGCACAATTAAGCTGTGATCATCGGTGAGTCAAAGTGATTGATAAGTCTACCTTGAGATCTCGATATATAATGTATTTGGTAGTCGAAAAATTTGCTCGAGAAGGGAATTAATGCTTTCTCTTGCTCCCAATAAGTACATTATCAATCGAACATGGGTATATGATGATGCACCACGCGATGGTTGAAACAATCATCCCAACATCCATATCTAATGATAATATTCTTCCCTTATTAATCTAATTAAATCCTACAAATGCAAATAATTAATTAAAAATTCATATAGCATTAATTATAAAATAAATATCTAAACTAAATAATACAAATTAAATATAAAAAGTAACATTGATCACAAATGTTTAATAATAAGAACAATAAATTATAATTCACCTAAACTTTGAAGGAATCGACAAAAATATTATAAACTAAACTAAACTAAATGAAAAATTCAATAATGAGCGTGTATAAATCATGATTCACCTAAACTAAATCAAATAATAATTCACCTAAACTAAATAAATAATCTAATCACGATAATGAGCGTGTATAAATCATCTAACATTAAGTATAAAACAAATCTCTAAACTAAATAATAATTAAATATTATAATTCATGGGGAAGTTTAAACCATAATTCACTAAACTAAATTAAATAATAATTCACCTAAACTAAACTAAATATTATAATTTGTTTTAATTCTCCATTTACATGTTACAATATTTTTATGAGAAACACGGCGATAATATTCAAAATCAAGCAATTATAGGATTGCAATTTATAATTAATTAATAATAAATCGTATATTCACAAAAGCGAAGATCAAAAACCATAATCAAGCATAAAATGCGGCTTTCGGAAAAATTGGTTGTGCATGACGAAGTGCCTCCGGAGAGTTAGCCGCGTTGAGTGCTCAGCGGCGCGGTCCGGCGACGCCGTCGCGACCATAAGTGTCATATCTATTCTGATTTTTTATTTTAAACATGTTAAAATAAATTATTAATATTATTTACATAATTGATCACAAATTGATAATTAAACTAAACTAAACTAAATTAAAGCGCAAAACTATAATTTAATTCAAGCGCAAAACTAAACTAAACTAAATAATAATTAAATATTATAATTTAATTCAAGCTGCATTGGGACGTATTTAATTAACTAAAATTCATAATACAATAAATCATACAAATGCACAATGGTTAATTAATTATTCATCTAACAATAATTATACGATACACTAAATAATTATTGATTGAAATTAATTAAAATTCACCTAAATTCATCTAACAATAATTAAGGAATCATATATATTGAAATTACCTTTTATGATCCGGTGAGTGAGGCTGACGATATTTGATGAGAAAAGCGATTGCAAGTATAGATTCTGCAAGATGAAAGTGAGTGCTTGATGAGCGAAATGGAAGAATGAATTATATAGGTAGAAGTCAGATCAAAATTTCCTTGCACAAATTCATGTCATTAATGGTGAAGTAAATTCAACTCAAAAATTCATGTCTATTAAATATGAAGTTGTTGATTTATTTAATTTTCATCGGTATTCAAATTCACCACGTGGTCTTAGTACTTTGTTGAATTTTACGGTAAAAAATAAAAATGTAATGTAATGTAATTAATTAATTAATTAAGTGGCGAACCCCAAAACCGGTGACCCCAAAACCGGCAGCAAACCCCCAAAACCGGCCAACCCTAAACCGACGGAACCCCTAAACCCAGCCAACCCCAAAACCGGCAAACCCCCAATTTCTGAGAATGGATATACAGAATCGGTTTTAAATCAATCATATTTTTATGTGTTTTAACTAAAATTAACCGTATATTACATTATATTTGAAATGATTGTATTAAATTAAATGCAAAATGCTCCAAAATATATTTAAAAAAGATTTGGATATAAACTGCCTCATTTTTCAAATAGATATACGACATCACTTTTAAAAATGAATATTCATATATATTTCCACTAATATAATATATGGTATATGAAAAATTTGGACTTGCATTAAACAGCCTAGTGCAGCTCTTTAATAAATGCGCCCAGGAGGTTATCATCTCAAGAATCGTCTTCCAACACGTGGTGTGAGCCGATCATATTGGATTGTCGAGAATCGGTTTATTTATTTATTTATACCTATAGTAAAGTATAGAGATTTTATGATTGGGTTTATTTATGATTTTAGCTGTTTTCTTGGTACTGATTTTCCAGATTTCATGGCTATAGAAACTAAATTTTTATCTTAAAATTGCATTTTGGGTAGAGCTAACAATTTTGACACCATATGATAACGATCGAATATGTATAAATTTACAAGTTAATGTTGACCTTATCGTGTTAGGTGTCCTTATCGAATCACGATAAGAACACGATAATTTAAATGTCGTGCTAAGTGTCGGATCCGTGTCGTATTAAGTGTAACACGTAATTTTAGGTGTTACATTAGGTGTTCATGTCGGATTGTGTCATTTAGGTGTAATTGATAATATTTACATATATTTAATATTAATTTAATTGTAAATAAGTGGATAAGTTGAGGGTAAAAATGTAAAGTTGGTGTTTCTAAAAAGGAAAGTGCACATTTTGGTGGACGGACGAAAAGAAATTAAATGAAGCGTTTTTGGTGGGCGGAGGGTATATTTTATATATTTTATATTTTTTATTAATTTATTTTCTAATTTTGATTTGAATTTTTTGTTTAGGTAATAGTATACGTATCAACAAAAAAAATAAATGTCATATTAGTGTTAGTGTCTTGCACATGTTAGTACATTCGTGTCGTTTGTATCCGATGACCATAGCAGTCGTGTTGTGTTTGGCCTTATCGTGTTGATAAATCGGTTTAGTGAGTGTCGAGATTTATGAAAGCAATAAAGAACACCAAGGCTTTTCGTGGTTCGATCGTTAATGAGATCGTCCACGGAGGTGTTTCCTCAATACTTTCACTATAATTCGGTGTGGTTACAAGCTCTTAGTATTCGATAAGTTGCCACCCTCTAATATCGGTTTCCCTATTTGTCTGACTCAGAATCTGTTGAAGCGGCGACCTCTCCATTAGTGGTGGCGTGACTCTTCCTGGCGTGCCTTCCATTGGCGGGCGGGGACCTTTCGCCTTATGTGCGCCACGTGGAGGTGGCGCTAACTATGGTTACAGTCAGTGCTGCTGAGAGCCTGGAGGAGTGGGGATCGGTAGGGAGGCTGGTGGCGCGCCGTTCTGTTCTTGCTTGAGACCCACCAGCCGATCAATCACCCCGGGCAGCCCGTTTTTACTTTTTGTCCTTTTCTTGTTTTGATTCCGCTTTTAGTAGATCGTATAGCATAGAACTAAGGGATTCTAAAGGGCGAGGCGGAAAAGCAGTCGGGGCCGGCCGATTTAGCCATTACTTGCCGCCGCCCATGGCCGCCGCCACCACGTGGTGTTGGCCGATTTGGTGGCCGACAGACGCTACTTTGCTCTGAGCCCTTTGGGTTTTGAGTTCGGGCTATGCATTCTACTAAAGTGGGATTCAGTTTTGTTTTTCGGCGTTTACGCATGTGGGATGTTTCCGTTGCTTGAGTTTCTAAAGGAAGTACATGCCGGGTTATCCATTTTCAACGTCGTTTGTCATTCCATGTTCGTCGTTATGCATATTGCTTATGTTTCCATTTTCATGCATCGATTTTGGATGGTTTATCTAGAGATACGAGGATAGGCATCGATTTTGAAACTTCTTTTGCTAAGATTTGAGTCGACTTGCGTGCATGCATATTTTGAAAGTACCCTATTATTGGTCTTGATGCTGAATATATTTCCTTACGCATCGAGTTGATTTGAAAACCGGAGTGCGAAATGTGGGTTGAAAGTCGAAAACCCTAATTTTGCTACGATCGTCATTTGGTTCACGATGTTGCTTTGCTTTGTGAAGTGACCCCAAAAGTTGTTCGTCTTGTTACGGTACCTACCGGTCACGATCGGTAAAGTCATCGGATCCGTAGATATCTCCCGGTTGGCGTTTTCGTGCATTCGAGTTGGGTTATATATCTTATTTTGAGTTATTTACTCGATATTTCAAAATAAAACATGTGCGCTGTAAAATGTTTTTGTGAAATTATTCTTGTTCTCGATCGAAGATATGGTTCTATCATGGTTGTGCGAGATCTCTATTCGGTGGGTTGATCACCATCTTGAGTATTGATCGTGAGGATAGACCCAGAACACGTGGTTATGGTTACGAAGGGATAGACCCGGAAGTCCCACGAAATGGTAATGAGGTGGTTATGGTTCTAATGGGGATTTGACCCACGAAGTCCACACCGAGTTAGCGGTTGGATACGTTCGGCGTGGGCATTGGATATGTTAGGGCGAATGAATGACATGTGATGGGCTGGCGGGATCGTTCGAGCCGTGGTTCATGTTTCTATGATGGGAGTAGCGGTAATAACGGATCGGTGTCGAAAATGAAAATCTATTTTGCTTACTTAGAAGTGGATTCGTTTTAAAACCTTCTAAGGTAAGTGCTCTAAACATCATGATTCTTTTGATTTATGATAAAACCCATTTGAGTCGCTAGTACTACTTCAAAACTCTTTCAAATCTTTTCACGGATGGAGGAGGGCTGGACGGGCGGCGAGGGGTGGAGGCTGGGTTCTTCATGCTATGCTTCCCATGATGTTGTGTTATATCGTCTTGTGATATTGATGTATTCTTGTCCCTTATTTGCTTTACGATTGGGAGCAATTTGTTATGTTATTCTGCGTGATGTCCGATATGAGCATGCTATGTGGTTGACCGGTCTAGTGACGGGATGTAATCTTATTTTGCTTCTTGCATTACTTATAATAAACCAGATCATGTTTCATTGAGGTTATGGTATCGATATTATTACATTGGTGGATTGTTTGTACACCCCACTTGAGGATATGTCCTAGTTATAGAGGAGATCTTTGCTTTCCATGGTCACATCTTCTTATCGTGTATGTTATATATTCCCATCTTCCCATGCTTAACCCCTTGCCTAATCACACCGGCATCGTGCCTTCCTCGGGGAATTAGTGCGTGACAAACTATAACGAGCCATGAAGAATATTGTTGTCTGATTGACCAAAGGTTGGAAACCATCGTTCGAATGACCCGATCTAACATTCTGAATCTCGATTGAAACAAAGGAAACTTCATATTCAAATTGTTGGATTTGTATCTTGAAAGCAGTTTGGTTGAGCTTGTATACAATGTTTCTGTTACCACTATTACAATCTCCTATCGATTTGAATACTTGATTGCATATATCGTGTCCCTTATCTCGTATATAAGTTAGATCATACGGTGTGTGAAGATCACGAAGATCTGTATGATTGGTCGAGCTTAATGAGATATAAAAAGTTTCATGGTGAGGCGACTTAAGGCGAGTTGTCGGTTTGGGGCTGCGATATAGATAAAGAAGTGACTTGACTTGGTTGCTTGTCTATCTTTGATGCGTCTCGGCGTATTGAAGGATCACGATGAGATGTGTTCTTCTTTCGACCGTCGTGAAGAACCAGATCTCGGTGACTTACGATGATCTAAACCTCGATAAGGTATTAGGTGAGTATGAGTTCTTGACCATCACTTTGACTTGTTATGAGTGGGGTTATATGTTCTAACCAATTCTCCGCGTCTTGGGTGGTGGCGATCTTGTATGTCACGCTAGTTATCATGTGTCAGTCATAGTATCCGTTTAGGATGATGGCGTCCCATAAGGAGCTCAAAGGTTTATTGTACTAAACCTGCGGGTTGAGTTAACTCGAGTACAATAATAAGGTTGAGTGGTACTACTTGAGGATATGAAGTTATTGTCGTTTTAGCGATCGATTGCTATAAATGATTAATGGACGTTCGATATCTTAAATACGAGGATTCGTAATGTCTAAGTGCAAGCTTGACTCAACCCGGTAATAAAGGGTAAGTCGACATTCTTCTCTAGTGGCATGATCGAATGTTTATAAATTAATTTATGTTAATTTGAACATAAGATAATTAATTTATTTGAGGCCATCTTTATTCCTTGCATTTGATCCACAGGTGGCCCATCCGAGACCGTATAGCTAGAGGAAAATCGGTGCCCTGTATGCTCTCAAAGGAAGATTTTATTCTCTTTATCCCACAAGGATATAATTATATTTATGGTATATGCATAGATCCTTTCCATATAAGATTATGGTAATAATCTTGAGAAATAATCTAAGTATGGAAATAATCTAAGAGTATGGTAATATTCCATATAGGATTATGGTAATATTCCATATAGGATTATGGTAATTTTCATATAGGATTAAGGTAGTGCATTATAAATATAAGGTATGAGATAATGTCTGAGTTAATGCTCACGTATTGAGACTAAATTTTAGTGCACCACATATTCTTGAGAGAGTTTCTGAAAATTGTGAGGAGCTCGGGTGATTTTCGGTGCATTCTCCATAGATCGTCCTCACTCGGCGTTGGAGATTGGGCAGCCGGGATCAGATCGGAAGGTCAAAGCTTGCAGTCCCGATCCGTTCGATCCGTTCATCTCGTTCCATCGACCTCTTGAGATCGAAGGTAAACTGCGTGAAAACCCCAGCGTGTTGCGATTTAATTATATAGGCGCATCTTGGGTTTATAATCAATGTATGATGAATTAAACACCCAGATGGATCCTCGGGCGAGGGTTAACATCGTTTTCCTACAATTGGTATCGAGCACGGGATCGGAATCTTGGCTCTGTTGGATTAATTCGCGTTTGATTATTACGTGCGTTTTAATAATTGTGGATCATGGTTCATCGTGGCTCGTTTATTGTTTTTGTTGGTTTTGTTTTACCACGAGAAAATCCGTGGTTAGATTAGATTTTATTATGTAAATCTTATCGTAAAGAAAAACGAGCGAAAGAGCGAAGAAGAAGCGCCGGAAAAAGCAGTCTCGGTTTGTCATTACGGGTGGTTCTCATGAGCGAGTCATGATCGCTAGGGCGATCGCGAGGCGCGGCGGCGAGGCGTGCGTTCTCGCGAGATCCTGGCGCCCGGCGGCGAGCTTCGGCGATCGCGAGATTACCGCGAGTTGCGGCGTCGCGAGCTAGCGGGCGGCAGGCGTCGTTCGCGAAACGCGACGGCTGACGGCGGCAGACTCGCGATCGCGGTTTTCGGCGGCGGGCGGCGGCGTCTCGGCGGGCGTTCGGCGCTTCGGGCGGTGGCCGATGTCGTGCTTTCGTCGGTCGCGGTCGCCTTAGCGACGCGAGGTAGGCCGAGGGCACGATGTTGGGCGGTAGCGGATGGGTTGGTGGCGGGCGGGCTTTGCCTAGCGGCACGGCCTGAGATTGGGCCGACCCGGCCCGGACCCGTTTCCAGATTTTCGGTCCGTGCGGGTGCACGAGGCCCATTGTTGAATCGGTCCGTGCGGGTGCAGCGAGGCCCGTTCGGTTTAATTCACGTACTTTGTAAATCTATGTAATAGATTAGATTTAAATGTCACGAGGTTTCACGATTGGGCGCGATGAGCGTTTTATTTTATTTTATCGTTCATATGCATGTCGTGGATGTTTAAATTATGCGGTAGCATGCTATGTATGTTTATATTACGTTGACAAACCTTTAAGTGTTTTACGTAATTGGATGCGCATAGTAAGCATGCTAGGTTTATCGTGTTTATCAAGCATATTTTAGAATTACTGCGAGCATGTTTTACATGTTGAGTTCTATAGAAAAGCATGCTAGGATTACGTGATGCGCATGGACAAACCTTTTGAATAAAAAGACTAAGCAAGCAACCCGACAAATTAATTTTCCAAATTAAAATGTCAAGACCTCACTTTTGATCTCTAAACAAAGTGAGGCCATGCTGTGAGTGGCGATCCACGCGTGGCTTGCTTGCCATTTTATCATAAGTTTGTTAGATGAGATTTCTAAATAAAACATTTTAAATCTATTGAGAAGTGGGAGTTTCATGTGTGGCGATCCGCAGCGTTAGCTTGCGTGTGCGATTTTCATAAGTTCTCTAGAGATAGATATAAAATGAGATAACAAAAGAATTTGAATTGGGCGGTATGGTCAGGTGGTATACCAATTCTAAAATTCATTTTCTTTGTTAAAATTGTGGTCGATGCTTGAACATCACCTCAGTACAACTTCATGAAGTCCGCTTCTTGCGATAGTGATGTGGTCTAGTAAGGTCGATCATTAATTTCATTTGTCATAAGGATAAGTTGACATGGATTGAAATTAAGCGACTAAAGGTATATTTTAGTGCAGTGGGGGTTCGTGTGTAGCGTCACGCGTGGCTTGCATGTGGGATTCCTTGGGCGATTGGAGGTTTCGATTAATATTGTTTTATCAAAGGTTACAATATTATTATTCACGAATTATATCGATCGTATGCTTATGTGTTTACATTATCGTTTGAGATATGTCTCTTCGCATGATTATCAATATGCTCGCACAAAATCCGTTATCGGTCCAATTTTATCGAGTGGAAGCGAAACATGGAATATGTTCTTATCATTTGAAGAACACATGTTTGTTCTCACTACTCTAAACCGATGCCACTTCTTGTGCGTCGACTAATGAGCGGCGAGAGTCGGCGGACTTTGGAATAAGTCGAACAATATGGCTAAATGCTTATATGATGACTTCGATGTCCAAGGCTTGCATGCTGACATCGATCGATGGTGAGCGGACGATATTTGGTCGAGTCTCGAGGTAAGTTTGGGCGATCGGATCGGACGATCGACTTCCACACAATGAGAGAAATCTTGGCGTGTAAGATGGAAGAAGGAAGTTGGGTCCATGAACATGTCTCCCACATGACTCGTCTCATGGATAGTCTTGATCGGTTGGGAGGAGGTATTGACGGTGACGCCGAGGTCGATATCATCCTCAATACCTTTGAGTCTTTTGAGAACTTTCGTGAATGCGATCATGAGCAAGACGAGTTTACACTTAGTCGGTTGCTTAATGATCTCGTTCTTTGCGGAAGGAGTTATGGGAAAAGGAGCACATGCTCTTGCTAGCACATCTAAGGGCCCAAAATTTTCATCGCAAAATGGAAATAGAAAAGGGGTGCCAAAGGTGGTAAAGCGAGGAAATAGTGGGAGTAATGGGAGCAGAACATGGTTGCCAGGAGGCTTGAAGAAGCGAAGGAGAGGCAGAAGTGCTTGAGTGCGGTGAGCAGGGGCATTGGAAGGCCAGTGCCCTATGCTCGAGGCTCAGTGCGCCGTTTGCTTTAATGTGAAACATGTTTAGCGACTTGTTCTACCCATTCTTGGGTAGTAGATCTGGCGCAATGATCATGTTTGTTACACTGCGGGGTTCTGCGGACAAGGGAGTCGTTTGATGGCGAGATAACGATCTCCATGGGCAGCCTTTGCAAGTCGAAGCATTGCGGTTGGAGATGTTTCTTTATGTTTTGGGACAACAGTTTTAGTTTTGAAAGGCGTTTTATATGTGCGGTTTTGGTGGAACCTTGTTTACATTTGAAATTATTTATTCATGGATATTACATTATTTTTGATAGTGGTGTTTCTATCATAAGAAATGCGAAGTTATACGTGTTGGCACTTTATATAATTAAGCTTTATCTTATTTACGCAAAACATAATACCTATAACTATGTTGCATCTTCATCAAACCCTAAAGAAAGTTTTCTTATGAAGATGACTACGCTTTCTCGGCATCTTAGATTAGGTCACATCAATCAAAATAGGATCCAAGGCGGCTAAGAATGGGCGTTGGGTAATCTCACGGTTACTCAGTTCCCGATCTGCGAATCTGTATAGAAGGTAAGATGTCGACGGACCCTTCAGCGAAGGGTTATAGAGCCAAAGAAATGTTAGAGTTAGTCCATTCGACTGTGTGGACCAATGTCACACAAGCTCGTGGAGAATGCAGTATTTTGTCACTTTCATTGTGATTACTCAAGTGCGGATCGTATACCGCTTGCAAGTCAGATGCTTTGAGAAATTCAAAGAGTTTAAGGCGGAGTGGAGCGAAGCTAGGTAAGAGTATCAAGTCATGCTGATGCGATCGCGGTGGCGAATACCTCGATAACGAGTTTATGGACTATCTAGTGAAGTGTGGGATTACCTCCGGTAGCACTTCAAGGGCACACCACAACAAAATGGTGTGTCGGGCGAAGAAATAGGACTCTTTTGGAAATGGTTAGATCTATGATGAGTTATGCTACATTGCCTATTTAGTTACAGGGATATGCCTTAGAGGCGGCATACTTGCTAAATCTAGTACCGTCAGTCGATCGAAAAGACCGCTTCGAGTTGTGGTTTGGGCGCGAGCCCGATTTAAGCCACATAAGGATATGGGGCGATCCGGCACATGTCTTTGAACAAGAAGGGCGACAAGTTGGAGGCTAGATCGGCGCAAAGGCTGTTTATTGACTATCTAGAGGAGCGAAGGTGGTTTATTCTATAGTCTGAGGATCGGGAAGGTCGTTATTAGCACTAATGCTCGATTCTTAGAAGAGGATTATATGAAAATCATAAGTCAAAGTTGAAATCATTCTTCAAGAATTAGAAGATGATCGTATTCCACCACCGATTAGGCGAAAGGTGCGAGATGTCGAGTCTAGTGGGAGGGATCGACACGAGATACTTCAAGAAATTGAAGTAGGTCGAGTTCCACCGGAGATACCGGCCGTCTGAGTGGTACCTACACAGACAAGTTGTGCGAGTTAGAGAACCACAAGTATCTGCACTCACCGTTGCCATTGTGCACCGTAGAACCTCGTCGTAGTGGGAGGGTTGTTCGTCGACCCGAGCGATTTATGTTCGTGGGTGAATCTTGGTTTAGTCCCAGACGAACATGCGATAATCGACCCATGGACATACGGAGGCGATCTGAAGATATTGATGCAATATCATGGCACACCGCTATGGACTTAGAAATGGAGTCCATAACGGCTATGGATGTATATGAAAGACACCTCTACCGGATGGCAAGGAAGCCGTGGGTAGTAAGTGGATATCTGAGAGGAAGAGATTCGATGGAGGGTTTCGACTTTTAAAGCCGAGCTTGTGGCGAAAGGGTACACTTTCAGTTGAGGGCATCGATTTCGATGAGACCTTTCGCTGTAGCAATGCTCAAGTCCATCGAATTCTTCTAGCCATGCTGACCAGCAGAACTAGAGGTTTGGCAAATGGATGTTAAAACCGCTTTTCTAAGCGGTTACCTTGAGGAAGGTAGAGACATCTATATGCGACAACACGAAGGTTATGTGGTAAAGGGTGAAGAGCATCTAGTATGGAAGCTTAAGAAGTCCATTTATGGACTTAAGCGAACCTCCGATCATGGAACTTACGCTTTGGCGAGGTAGTAAAGTCCTATGGATTTACCAGTTGCCTAGCGAGAGTTGTGTGTATCGGTTAGATGTCAACAGTGATGTGGTATTTCTTGCACTTTATGTAGATGACATCCTTCTAGTTGGCAACAACGTGAAGTCATTATCGACGTAAAGAGTTGGCTATCGATCGGTTTCAAATGAAAGACTTAGGAGATGCAGGCGTACATTCTTGGGATCAAGGTTCTGAGATCGCAAGAAGAAAATGTTGAGCTTATCTCGGGCGTCTTACATTGATCTTGTGATTACTCGTTTAGTATGCGAGACCGCTTGATAAAGGATTGCTACCTTTCGGACATGGCGTTCCTTTATCTAAACGCGATCACCTATATTTGCAAAGGAGATAGAAAATGAGACAAGTTCCTTACGCTTGGCAGTAGGAAGTCTCATGTACGCAATGCTATGCACGAGGCCCGATATACGCTATCACGGTGGCATAGTAGCTAGATATCGATCTAACCACAGACAAGCTCATTGAATTGCGATAAAGCATATACTCAAGTACACGAAAGGACTCGAGATTATAGGCTGGTTACCATGCGAGATAGTCTAATGCCTTTGGGTTATCTGAGACTCGGTTTCAAAGTGACCGTGATGAGAAAAAGTCGACCTCGGGCTATGTGTTTACCTTGGGAGGTGGAGCCGTATCTGACGGAGTGCAAAGCGGCGATGCATTGCGGACTCTACCATGGAAGCCGAATATGTAGCCGCTCGAGGCTTCTAAGGAGGTCTGTATGGTTCAAGAACTACTCGTGGATCTAGATGTGGTACAGGTTTGCCCAAGAGTATCATAGTTTCTTGTGATAACTTTCGGTGCGATGTAAACTCGAAGGAACCACGGACCCTGAAGCGACCAAACACATAGAGAAAGTACCATGTCATACAGAAATCGTTAGGCGGTGGCGTCTTGATTGAAAAGATTGATACAACGGAAAATCTAGCGGATCCATTCACGAAGAGCACTGCGCAAAAAGTCTACGATGGACACGTTAGAGGACTTGGATTGCGCGATGTCACCCACTTAGAAAGGAAACTTTTGTATAAGTGGGAGAAGCAAAGTGATGGTTGTTTGTAATAGCTAGTAGAAAGACACATTGTATACTAAAAGTTTGCTTTAGTATAAGTGGGAGATTGTTGGATTTGTATCTTGAAAGCGGTTTGGTTGAGCTTGTATACAATGTTTCTGTTACCACTATTACAATCTCCTATCGATTTGAATACTTGATTGCATATATCGTGTCCTTATCTCATATATAAGTTAGATCATACGGTGTGTAGAAGATCACGAAAGTGCGTATGATTGGTCAAGCTTAATGAGATATAAAAGTTTCACGGTGAGGGCGACTTAAGGACGAGTTGTCGGTTTGAGGCTGCGAGTATAGATGAAGTGACTTGACTTAGTTGCTTGTCTGTCTTTGATGCGTCTCGGCGTAATGAAGGATCACGATGAGATGTGTTCTTGCTTTCCGACCGTCGTGAAGAACCAGATCTCGGTGACTTACGATGATCTAAACCTCGATAAGGTATTAGGTGAGTATGAGTTCTTGACCATCACTTTGACTTGTTATGAGTGAGGGTTATATGTTCTAACCAATTCTCGCATCTTGGGTGGTGGCGATCTTGTATATCACGCTGGTTATCATGTCGAGTCACCGTATCCGTTTAGGATGATGGCGTCCCTTAAGGAGCTCAAAGGTTTATTGTACTAAACCTGCGGGTTGAGTTAACTCAAGTACAATAATAAGGTTGAGTGGTACTACTTAAGGATATGAAGTTATTAATCGTTTTAGCGATCAGTTGCTATAAATGATTAATGGACGTTCGATATCTTAAATACGAGGATTCGTAATGTCTAAGTGCAAGCCCGACTCAACTTGGTAATAAAGGGGTAAGTCGACATTTATTCTCTAGTGGCATGAATAAATGTTTATAAATTAATTTATGTTACGGTTTGAACATAAGATAATTAATTTATTTGAGGCCCATCTTTATTCCTTGCATTTGATCCACAGGGTGGCCCGTCCAGGCCCGTAGTCGAAAAAAATCGGCGCCTATACTCTCAAAGGAAAGATTTTATTCTCTTTATCCCACAAGGATATAATTATATTTATGGTATATGCATAGATCCTTTCCATATAAGATTATGGAAATAATCCTGAGAGTATGGAAATAATCCTAAGATTATGGTAATATTCCATATAGGATTATGGTAATTTCCATATAGGATTATGGTAATTTTCATATGGGATTAAGGTAGTGCATTATAAATATAAGGTATGAGATAATGTCTAGGTTAATGCTCTCATATTGAGACTAAGAATTTTACGTGCATCATGGTCTTGAGAGAGTTTTCGAAAATTGTGAGAGCTCGGGTGATTTTCGAAGTATTCTCCATAGATCGTCCTCACTCGGCGTTGGAGATTGGGCAATCGGGATACGGTCCGAGAGGTCAAAGCACGAGTCCGATCCGTTCGATCCGTTCATCTCGTTCCATCGACCTCTTGGATCGAGGTAAACACGTGAAAACCCTACGTGTTGCGATTTAATTATATAGAGCATGTCTGGGTTTATAATCAATGTATGATGAATTAAACACCCAGATGGATCCTCGGGCGAGGGTTAACATCGTTTCCTACACAAATGCTTCCATGCGGTGTTTATGGATGGCGATGACCCTATCGTCGATCGACGATGCATGCAGCGCATATTCTCCATTGTAGCCTCGGATGCATACAACCTCTGAGCGAGGGTAAGAGGAAAATAATACATCTTCTTACATGGAATTTGTGATTTCTTTCGAGTTTCGGATGCTCGATTATTGCTCTTGAAGCGTGGATGCTCACAAACTTTACATCTCGTCGATTCAGAATCTTGTGCGCGATAAATCATGCGATTATGTGGACAACAATCTATCTTGTGCCTGAGCGATCCCATGCCACATGAACAATTTTTTCGTCTTTGTAGAAGTCATCGGTACAAGATTACCATCTGGATTTGTCTCTTTCATGAGTTACATTATTTGATCAAAACCTTTCTCGGATATATTATTCTCGACTTTCCAACTCGGAAGTCGAGCCACAACAGACAATTGTGAATGGTTTGAGCAACTTTGCCACAACGGTTTATCGGCGTCGTCCAACATGTCGTAAAATTTTCGTGCCTCGACATTTGGTTCCTCTTGAGCTCGGCAAAGTTAAGCGAGGACCGCAGCATCCATTACCATCGTCGTCACGCTTGATTGAGGTTCGGGGTGATCTTGCATTGTCGGATCTATACTCGCATTTGTCTCCATGAAAGATCGAGTGTTATAATTTGGAAAAATCCAAATTTTGAAGCGTGATATCGCACGGTATCTTGTACTTGATAAGGTATATTATTGCACTTCTTACAAGGACACTTGATCTTTTCCCATCCATGAATGATAGTTGATTACTAGCAAACTCGATGAAGTTTTCAAGTCATGAAGAAAATCATGATTTAATCCACCACAGTACTAAAGCGCTTATACATCCATTCACGATTACGACTCATCACGAGGAAGTGGAAATGAGATTACGGAAGTGAGAGGCAAATGTTCTGTCATGGGAAAATGGGATTACGGAAGTGAGAAGCAAATCTTGGGAGATGAATGTTCACAAATGTTGGGAGATGAAGTGAGAGGCAAATGTTCGAGTACCAACTACTAAGCCCGACTTTAATTTGGTTAATGATTTGAAGTACATTTGGTTAATGATTTGGAAGTACATTTGTAAGAGGGAGAATTTAGGTGAAAGAGATGCGCATAACTCTATTTATTGGTAAATAGAGGTATCGACATAATTCTAATGTTTGGTTATGTTAGGATAATATTTAGATGCAAAAGGCGGTATACTCATATTAGGATCAAGTCTATTTCTCGTTTCATAACAAAAGATTCTCACGTTAAAGAAATAGAAATGCACGAGACATATACTATATAAAAAGTAACACGGATGCATGTCGACATGAAACTAATTTGTTGAGGTATAAAATCGATGCATAAATATAAATCACCAAATAGAAAAAGTTCACATGATTAGTCTTATTTCTCTTTGATAAAGGTAGCAATCACAAAAATTCCTCTCCTAACCCTTCACGTGTGGGACATGTGATGTAAATGATCACAACATTAATATATATAGCAATATATATAAATATTAATGGTGTGATCACTTCATCACATGTGAAGCGGGTTAGAGGAATTTTGTGGATTCTACTATCAAGAGAAATAAGACTAATCATGTGAACTTTTTTATTTTGAATATGCCATGTTGTCCAGATTTTGAATTTTACTGAATATGGATGAAGAAAAGTACTGTTATTGTTACGATGTATATCAAGAAAGATTTATTAAATTCGACAACGAAATTACGTGGTTCACTCACAACATATTAACTAACAGACTACCCCTAGATTATGGCGAGTTTGCATATTGGTGGGCGAGCTCAATTTTACTATTTGGGCGGTGAGCCTTATCATATTTTTTGATTCTCGGCGAAGCGACACACTCGGATCGGACTATGTAAACTTTGAACTCAATCGGTCGAAGTCTCTAAATAATCCTTATGCATATTCATTTTAGATGGATGGCGACTCTCGCAATACTATGAATGATCAATCAATTACGAGAATGCTAATTCACAAAATTTGCTCACTGAGACTAGAAAGTATAATTACTACAACATTAAAATACGAGACGCTTCTCAAAGCTGAAAAACTTAAGCGAGATCATCTCAATTTCAAATCCTATGACTTTCTAATGCAACAATCAAATTCAAATATGTGTCACAACTCATGACACCATAAAATAACTTGCTTAAGCAACGAGATCCTAAATTCCTCTAGGGCTCGACCATTCTCAAACCACGAGCACACGATGCTCCAAAAATTACAACTAAACCTAGCATGCTTCTTTAGTATACGTAAGCACATAAGTTCAATCGGTTTTGTTTCTTTATATTTTATTTTGATGGACCAACCAATGAAGCACTCTATAAAACTACTAAACTGCTCCCACTTGCAAAGACACAAGAATTATTCATTGGCTCACGAGTTCTTGAGTTACATACTACTACCCACCATATTTTCATGAATGAAGTTTGACCTCTAGGCTCCACAATCCAACACATTCCATTCACAAACATATCATACAAACAATAGATTTTATACAAATACATACATATATATAAATCAACAAATATAAATTATTTGTATATATAATAAAAACACAGAGAGGCGGCGGGCGGCGGCGGCAGCGGGCGGAGGCGGCATGGGCTGGGGGCGCGGGCGGCGAGCTACGTTATGATCTAAAATTCATCAAAATCGATTTATCTTGATAAAAGGTAATTATGATCTATTATATATTTTATAGAAAATGAAGAATTCTCTTGACAAAATTAACTAATGCGTACACGTTATAACTTTTAATTAGGAAATAACACCACCAAAAAACATATTTAACTCCGACGTGTGGCTGATGTATCGGTGATGGGTTACGTAAGTTTTCTTGGGGTAGAAATCTACTTTGACAAATGTGGGCCAAATCGTTATTTCTTCCACCTTACGTAAGTTGAATTTTTCTACCTTATCCGTGTGGGCGAAATCGTTATTTCTTTTTAAAGGGCACTATTAAATTTATTAAATTAAGTTGTAAGAGCGTTGGGAAGGCGTAGTAATGAGTTGTAATTAATCTTATATATTCTTGTATCAACCTAGTGATGTGATTAGGTATATAGCCTTTACCTTTTCTTCTTAGCCGTAGGCGCACTATACTTGTAATTATACATTCCACGAGTCATTGTTGAGACAATGAGCCATATGCCACGGTCGAATAATCGAATACCTTTTACCTCCTAGACTAGATGCTAAGTTGTTGTCACGAGGATTAATAACTATCGTATAATCAAATATTCGATAAATAATATGAACATCCATTTGCATCCAATATACCAATACATACCAATATGAACATCCATTTGCATCGGATCATTTAATTATACATCGATATATCAATACATACCAATATACCAATATACCAATATATACAAATACATACATATATACTCATAATTCCATATATACAAATACATATATAAATACATACATATATACCGGATATACAAATACATACATAAATACATACATATACCAATATATAAATCAACAAATACATATATACATATATACTCGTACACAGACGAAAGGCGGCGATTGCGGCGGCGGGTGGCGGCGGACGCGGGTTGGGGTCAGGCGGGCGGGCTTGGGGCGGCGTGGGCTGGTGGCAGGGTGGCGGCAATGGCAGGCGAGGCGAGCAGGCGGGGCGGACGCGACGAGGCGGGCGGGGATCGAAGGGAGCTAGGGTTACGAAATTAAATTAGCGAGTAATGAAATGGGGAAGAACGCGCAATAATATTATTTATTAGCATCGGATTAGCGACGGATATTTACGTCGCTATATTTAAACACTTTAGCGACGTACTAACGGCGGAATAATGTTAACGACGGACATAATCCGTCGTTAAAATATAAAAATTAAAATGGTAAAATCCGTTAATATAACGACGGATTTAGTCCGTCGTTAAGACCTATCGACGGACTAACGACTCAATTTTCCATCGTTGTAATTCTTGGCGTAAAAAATAAAAAATTAATATTAACGACGGAATATATTAGTCGTAAAATTATTAGAATAAATAAAACTAAAAATAATATTAACGACGGAATAAATCCGTTAAGTAATAATAATAAAAATAAATAAATAAAATCAGTTAATTTACTGACGGATCGGCCACGGTTATTTAAAGTGTACAATAAAAAAAATAAAAATCGTTAATTTAACGACGGTTGTGTCCGTCGTTAAATACAACAACGGATCAACGACGTATGTGCCGGCGTTATATGTTCGCTGTGAAATAGTACCGCCAATTGCGTCTCAAATACGTCATAAGTCCGTCGTTATTTTATTTCGTTTGTGTTCCGTCATTTGTATGACGATCCAATTTTTAACGTCACTAATCCGTGTTTGCTCGGCGCGTTTTTTGTAGTGTGCGTATGTCTAATTGGCATTTCTCATTGCGAAATTTCGTTGTAGAATATCTTATGTGAATTTTGAATTTTTGTGATTACGAGCGTAAGTGTTTTTTTAAGCGATCGGATGAGAGTATCGAGTATGAGGCGTGCCACCACGGGCTTAGCAGTGATTATAAACTAAAAATTGAAGCAAGAAAACTAAAATGATACATTTTTATTGACCTTTTGACTTGCTGTCAACTATAGTAATATCGTTTCTCAAAAAACAAATATATAATAATATCTTGATTTTTGAGAAATTGAAATATGACAATATATGTAATAGGAAGATATCGATCTAATTAGGATTGATAAGATTTTGAAACTAATATCACAACAAAACTAATAAAATATTTTACGTATTTTTTAATTAAAACATTGAAATCTAGCTACACGTTGTGTACGTAAAGAGATGGATAATGACAATAAAATTGGGTTAGATCTTGTCAGGGACGGATCCAAAATATGATAATAGAGTTGATTATAAAAATAAACACTTAACGTATTAAATTTCTTAACATATTAAATTTCTTACATACTAAAATATTTCGATATTCATACAAGTTATGCTATACGAGACTCCATACATAAAATTCATTAATAATTGGATCTATATCTATATATTTAACAAAATATCTTCAATATAAAGCATTCGGATCTTCAAGTAAATCATCTTCCATCTTGTTACAAAGAGTGATGCTATTCGGCCATAATATGGCCGACCATAATCAACTTTATTAAATAAAAAAAACTATTTATTTAATTTTTGATCTATTAAAAAATTGGTTTTACATTAAAACCATCTTATGAAATTACAATTTTGCACCTATCGAATGAAAATTTTAAATTTAAATTTAAATTTAATAATTTAATATTTTTCAGAATAGGTGGGAAAAGGGTGTGTGGTCAGCCATAATATGGCCGTATAGCTTTATTGTGTTATAAATTGTCATTTTCACATGCTTTATTACGGAATGCTCGTTCAGTTGTAGCTGTAGAAACTTAAATTTCAAAATTGTAATCATATGTCTTCAACTCTCCATTTGAAAGCATTTTATGGCATAGTAAATTCTTCTACCTATATTTCATCAATTATTCTACCTCTATTTCAGGCTTCAATTTCATCAAAGTAAATTCAGGAGAAATAAACTCAGTTTTGGTATTAATTGTTAATTGAACTAGTAATATTTACTCTTTAATTTTTAATATTTATTATTGATAATAAACTTATAATTTATGAATTTATAGCTATACATAAAAATTTATTTGGTAATCATTTAGAATGTATGATGATATTTTAATCTAAGAATCGTGTATATGTAGATTTCTTATTGCATCATATTTTATTAGCAAAATATGGCGATCGTATATGTAAATAAGTTATAGTTCAATTTACCATAACTTGTGATATTTTGGTATTAAGAAAATAATATGAACTAATCAATAATAAAATATCAAATAATTAATTCAAATAAAATATAAATTTGGATATGAATACCTAAATCTATAAATTTAGTGCTCCATACCTTGAATATATGAGTTGAGTAGGGTGAATAGGGGTGTCTAACAGTTCGGTTTGATTAACAGAACGAATTTTCGATTAATCAAGGCAATTTCTCGAAAAAGTGGAACAGAAACCGAACCGTTTTAAATTTTAGGTTAACAAAACCGATCGATTCCGCGATTCGGTTTTTGTTAACAAAAACCGAATTAAAATTAATTAATAATAAAAATAAATCAAATAATAATAAAAACAAATAAAATAATAAATAAAATAATAATTAAAAGCTGAAACTTATTAAAATAGATAAAATATTTAACAATAATTAATAAAGTAATAATTAAAATTGATTTTCATAATTTTTAATTAATTAATTAGTAATTGAAATAATAATTAAAAATAAAAAGCGGTTTTAGGTTTTCGGTTCCGAGCAGATTCGGTTATCGGTTAACCAATAACGATTTTTTTCAACTCTGGGCAGAAACGAACCGAAAACCAAATTTATCGGTTTCGGTTAAATTGTCGGTTTCGGTTCGGTTTCGGTTCTAACCGAAACCGAAAACCGTTTAGACACCACAGGGTGAAGGACGAAAGGCGACTCGAAAGTCGAAGCCACGATGGTGATCGGAGGCCAGGAGAAGAAAAAGTGAAAGAAAAATATTTAGGCATTGAAGATGATTTCTTTGTTCACGCCGCATACTAAAACAAGAACTTTATTTTAATTTTTATATTTTGGTTGAATTATTTTTATGTTGAGTTTAATATAAGGGTTCGGAGCTTAAATACCAATTTTGTAAAATGTGTGTTGTGTATATCCATTTGTAAAAATAAGTGCCACCTATACCCGTTTGATTATTTTAATATATTTCATCAAAATCATCACACTATTGCATACCTAAAATTTGTGCCCGTCTAAATCATTCTGAGAATCTTTGTCCTTATCATAATTATATCGAAAATAAATTATAACTAAATAGTTAATGTTTATTTAATATTTATTTATTTGGTTTGTTAAATTTGATTATTTTTGCATGACAAATATCGGTTGCTTTTGCGAGCTTTAATTCAAATATTTTGTTATAAAAGAACACAAAGACACTAGCTCTCTCTCTCTCTCTCTCTCTCTCTCTCTCTCTCTCTCTCTCTCTCTCTCTCTCTCTCTCCCCTCCTCCCTACTTCCGTTGGCCAACCCACGTGACCAGCGGCCCGATCCCCCCTGACGACCAACCTCTCCTCACCCGTGAACCGCGGCCAACCTCCTCACCCGTGAACCCGACGGCCAACCCTTCCTCACTCGTGAACCCGTGACCAACCTCTCTCGCTTTCGTGACGCCCTCTCTTCCCACGTTGCCAACCATCTCTCCCACATGCTATGACTTCTTCACAACAACAGGTACATTTTTTGTTTTATTGTTTGAATTGTTTGAATTATTATTATGTATATTTAATTGTTTCATAGAAATATTTTGTTTAATTGTTGTTCATTATGTTTATGTTTGAATTATTTTGTTTGAATTATTGTTCATTATGTTTATGTTTGAATATGTTTATGTTTGAATTATTGTTATGTATATTTGAATTGTTTGAATTATGTTTATTATTCATTATGTTTATGGTTATGTTTAATTATGTTCATTATATTTCGAATTATGTTTATGGTTATATTTTTGTTTCGAATTTGTTTGAATTATGTTTGTATTTCGAATTATGTTAATTATGGTTATATTTAATTATGTTCATTATGTTTGTATTTCGAATTGTTTGAATTATTGTTTCGAATTGTTCGAATTGTTTATTGTTTGTATATTTTGTTGATGTATTTGAATTATTGTTCATTATGTTTATGGTTATATTTAATTATTGTTCATTATGTTAGTTATGTTTATGGTTGAATTGTTAGATGAATGGTTGCTATGAAATCTTGTACTTCATAAGATTTTTTTTCCTTATTTAATTTGGACTTCATAAGCACAAATGCACAAAAGCAATATAAGATTACACAACACGCATTTGAGCAATTAAAACAAAATCAATCGACCATAAAATTTGTTTGAATTTTCTTTATTATTTTACTATATTACAAAAGCTTTTTAGATGAAATCGATTTCAAACACATCAAAGATGATAACACTTGGAAATATTCTTGTCGAGAGACATAAAAATGTCGTAATTGAACTTCCTAACACGGAAATGGTCAATCACATATAGTAAAATTCAACATTATTTCTATGAAATTTCAAAGCATGCTTCACACACCAATCATTGATCCCAAATTCAATGAGAATAAAATCAAAAGAAAACAAACAAAATTCATTTGGTAAAGAAACTCTCGATGTTTCTTCAGTGAAACAGCCAGATTCTTTGCCCATCTAGTTTAGGCAAAAGATATATAAGACCTTTTTCTTAGACACAAAAAAATAAAAAATAAAAACTACATTCTAATTTAAAATTTCTCATAGGGAACAAAAATTTCTAATTCTATGTTACATCAAGACACAAAAAAGTTCACCACCAATAATGATACAAATCCAAACTACCCTAGTGAAATAAAAAATTTATAACTCATAGTCTGGCAGAGAAAATTGTCATTTTCCTTCACTAGAAATATAGGATAAATTTATGTTTGATTGATATTTTGGAATTAATTTCACAACATGTGTGCAACTCTTGAACACACTAATTGACATATTTCTTAATTAAGCATAGTTTATTTTTTTTAATAAATAGGAAATCATCGAGTTCTTAAGGCGAGACCATCAATCGTCCATCCACAATCGTACGTATTTGAAGTCGAATTATTTGAAGGGTCATTATGAGATTGAGAGATATAGGCGGTGAAGAGCTGGTGGATAGGTTTATCAAGGGTGTTTGATCACTTAGTTGGTTGGGAACACGGATCCAAGTCAAACATGAGTTTGCACCATATGGTATCCCGACAGTTAAGCCTCCCAATCTTCAAGATCGGGAGATATGGTTTTTATCAATGGGAGGACAATTTGTTTTTCCTTCTGGATTTCGCTCGTGACGGGTTTGAGTTTTGGGGCGTCATCTTTCGATCCCACAACCGAGTACGATCCACGATCTGTTGAGGTTTATCGAAGGTTTGTTGGTGGCGGAGGACTAGTATAGAATCTAGGTGTGAGATTCTTTGATCTGGACCGTCCGATTGATGATAATGACAATCATCTATATCTCCGTGTGGCCCACATCTTAGTTCTTTCGCATTCGTTCTTGGAATCGACTTGCCACGACACGTGGATCCGTGGATTTGGTCTTAGTCGACGATCGGGCGTGTTGCGGATTTTCATGGGCTGCATATGCATATAAAATTCTCCATTACTACATGTGAAATATGAAGACCAAGACCAAATATCACTTCTACGGACCGTCGTGGGCATTATATATTTGGTCACTAGAGATCATTCGGATCTTGGCACGGTTGCAGTATGTGCGGGGGATGCGTATCCTAGATGCGTGAGGTGGAACTTCACGAAGATGATTGTGAGGATACCACCCGCATTCGATCGTGATGTATTATTATTGTTCAATAACTTTTATTTATTCATTATATTATATGTTTTCAATTCAAATATATAGTAATACGTTTTGGTTTATTGTAGGGGCAACCGATTTGGGGTTAATCCCGGACGACTTTGAGAGGAGCATACCGTACTATATGTCATCTCTATATCACGGTGCACTAGCGTGAACTACGGAGACCCATTCCCATCATGCCTTGGGAACAACCCCGCCCGCACTAGACGACCTCGTTCTAGAGCGGGCCTTCTCCGATCTTGGCGTGGGGTTGGTCGGCGATCGATCGTGTCTGAGGACACGTACTTACATTGTTGAAGAGATTGATGAAGAGCTCGAGAGTCACGGCGCCATCAGTGGAGATAGGCGTCGTCGGACGAGGGACGGCGATCGATATAGAGGCGTAGATAGGATACGGGAAGCGTGCGAGATAGCTACGTTTCTCTTCATCTAGCGATGGCGGTGAGCACCACGGCGTCACGAGTCGGGGATCATCGTTGGATCACGAACACGATCCATGATGTGGTTAGAGAGATATTCGAGGACTCGAGGCGTGGTTTGAGTCATCTTGAGAAGACTCGATGTAGATGTTCGCGAGCATTGAGGCATATCGTCTTCCGTCGTGGAACTACCCCACGGCGATGCGGAGTGATGATCGGGACGGCAACCTTCACTGCGTACTCCTCGTCGAGTTCGGATGTACCAGCTGAGCTCCTCTAGCGGATCCGGCGTCTCGTGTACCCGACATGTTATACACCTTATCGTCGGTCTCTCGGGAGCATGGATGTAGTGTCACGCCCGATTTCTAAAAATGATGGAAGCTCGTAAATCGAGGTACGACTAATGAAATCACGGAAAATATAAGGAATAAAGTTGACTCGAATGATTAAGGCGATAAACCTTAGAATTTGGGAATAGCTTCCTAAATGAAAGCGGAAGACATCGAATGATGTAATCCATCAAAACAATAATTATCCTCGGGATCACAAGTTTAGTTTCGCATTGATGGCCAAGTACACATCAAAAATACTAACATCAAGGATTTAGAGTCTAAGCTCAATTAAAGATATAATTGAGTCATGACAAGAAGGAAAAGGTAATTAGAACTAGTTCATCGGTGAGTCTAAATCGGAAATAATCCGTCAAAATACGGAGTGAACTCTAATCTCGGTGATAACTCTTATAAAAGAGTTATTATATGACCTTTTTGATGATAAAATCCTTGAGTGAACCAGGCTCTGTTTGTTTATTTCGGTGTTATGTTGTGTGTTTTGTTATTTTTGCGTGTGTATGTGTGAAGGATTGAGTCAGGTGAAATAAAAGGGTTTCTAATTGCTTTTAGGCGTTATTTAAATAATTATGGCATGTAGCAGGGAGAACGGCAGTGAAGACGAGGCTGAAGTCCGCTGAGTCAAAATCAAGCTCCAGGTTGAACGCACAAGCAAGGCCGAACTCGTGAGCGAGCTTGACTCATGTACAAGGGAAGGATTGAGCAGTAATCTTTGAAGAAATGCGAGCGTAGTCGAGCTACAAAGGCGAAGTCAACGCCGAGCTAAAGTGAAAACCGAGCTCAAGACTTCCGAGCTCAATACTTAGCTCAAGACTTACGAGCTCAAGACTTGAGCTCAAGACTACCAACTCGTGAGCGTAATCGAACTCAGGGAGAAGAGAATAGCCGAGCTCGCAACCATCCGAGCTCAAAGATTGAAAAGTTCACAAGTATGAAGGCGACCTCGACATCGATACTGTAAGCAAGGTCGGACTCGTGGCGAGGTCGGACTCTTGGCGAGCTCGAGGCGATGACCGCAAATGAGATCGGAATCCTGGCGGTCGAGCCGCTCAAAGGTCGAGCTCGGAAGAAAAGAAAGGAAGCGAGATGAAGCCGCACTTATGAAAGCGTAAAGAGATATGCGAGAACACGGCGACACGTGGCGGTTGGCCACGACGGCATAAAGGGCGCACGTTTTGCGAGCCAGCGGAAAAAGGAAAGGATCGGTGGGCGAAGGGTTTGCGGTGCTAGTGCGAACACCTAAAAAGTGTCGAGTTGGTTATTAAAAGGAGGCGACAATCGGGAGAATATTCATTCATTAATGATTCATTACTCGGTATCGGGAGAGAAATCGAGGAAACACCTTGGAGAAGAAGCTATCGGAAGGCGATGATCGAGGAGGAAAGCTGTGATTACGGCGACAGTGTTAACTTTGAATCTCGAGTTCCTTTTATTTTGCTATGGCATTTGTGTTTCGAATTACATTGCGTACTCGCTATGAGCTAAATTTATATGACTTGATCTTTTGATGAAACCCATGCTCGTGTGACGAGCCCGTTTTCTGCTTATCTTGTTGAGTTATTATCGTTTTCTTGGTGTTTATTTATCTTGCTTGTGATTGATCACCATGGGTGAGATCTTAGCTCTATGATTTACGGAAGCTCTCATAGAGTGGAAGACAAGAAAATGACGCCTTGAACATGATTTAAATATTATGTGTGTGAATAGCATAGGAATATGTGTTTGCCTTGCGTGACATATATGAATGGAGCAGTAGAGATACTCTTAAAGCGCTTGGTATAGGAATATATTGACGAGCTTAGAGGGTATAATCTTAGATTTGGAAAAATCTAAGAGTTGGAAGATTTCATGTCGTAATAATGAGGCAAGATAATGTTGAAGCATGGCGAGTACGGGGCATGGGTGGAATCAAGTGATCAAGTCTATTTTTCCCTCCTGATATCTGTTTGTTAATCATTTATTGTCTAAAATTCCACCTCGTCTCAGTGTAAAAGTTCTCTTTAATTTGTCTCTCTCATAATCACAAACAAATTGTATTCGACGTGATTTAAAAAGTGTGTTCCCTGTGGATTCGATCTCGGAATATTTCCGTGTATTACTTGTTGATTACGTGCACTTGTGTAGAATAGTATATCTCTAGAATTATACACAACAAGTTTTTTACGCCGTTGCGGGGGCGCTAATTATAGATTACGTTGATATTTCGGTTTTGTGTTTATTTAGTATTAGTGGTTAACTCGCCATCTTCTTACGCATGAATCGTGATTACGGGCGTGGTATATCGCATAAAACCAAGGCTCGGTATTGTACCCGCTAGATCCGTAGATTTAACGCCTTCCGACGAGGAAGACGACGTCGAAACGTCCGTAGAGCGCGAAGCGAAAATGGCCGCACACAGGTGATGGGAATAATGGAGAAATGCCATAGTCATCGATGATGGCCGGAAAGGGTATCGTGACTCGCTAACCCCGATTTAATGAGTGAATCAGGAATAACCGGGCCGAGGTGCAAGCGAACCGATTATTTGAAGCGGTCGTGTTTGAGATGCTCCAAACGATTAGGGGTAGTTCGGTGGGCAATCCACGAGGATCCGCACCTCCGTCTTGGTCTTTCTTGGAAGTTAGCGACTCGTTTAAGTTACGAGTCTCGGTCGAGCGTTGAGACTTGCTATTTCCTTCTCATTAGGAGATCGTGCAAAGCTTTGGTGAACGGCCTTCCATCGATTCTATCACTTCATGGAGCGAGCTCGTGAAAAAATTTTGATGAAGTATTTTCCGCCTACAAAGAATGCACGATTTGAAATGATATCATGTCGTTCGACATAATGATGATGAGTGCGTGTGCGAGGCTTGGGAGCGATATAAAGGAAATGCTACGAAATGCCCTCATCTCGGCATTACGCGCAGATTCATTTGAGACCTTACAATGGTCTAAATGTGTCAACACGTTTGGTGCTTGATGCCTCCGCAAACGGGCTATTCTCTAAATCTATAATGAGGCATATGAGATTTTGGAAAGAATTACGTATAACAATTGCCAATGGTCAAATTCTCGTGCTCCAATAGGAAAGAAATCGGTTCTTTGGTGTTTTGGAGGTTGATGCCTTGACGGCGTTAATGTTTCAGTGGCATCCATGAGTAACATGTTAAAAGGATTGCAAGTGCCTAATCCAGTTGTGCGACCAGCGAGTGCTCGGTGGTCGCGCCCGTCGATGCAAGTAAGCGAGGTGTCATATGTATATTATGGGGAAGGACACACGTTTGAGAGTTGCCCATCAAACCCGACTTCGAGTATGTTACATGGGAAATCGAGCGACAAAAATCCTTACTCACAATCATATAATCCGGTGGAGACAACATCCTAATTTTTCGTGGGGAGGACAAGGAGTGAATAGTGGTGGTGGAAATTTTGAGAAAAACACATATCCACAAAATTTCCAACCAAGCGACAACAAGCCCATGACCCAAGTCTATTGTAACCTTGATGAAAGATGTACATGGCGAGGCAGTCACGATAATCGAGGCGGTCCACTTCGCTACGAATTTAGATGTTCGGATCGACAATTAGCCATCGAGTGAAATCGACCTCTTGGTAATCTACCGAGTGACGAAAATCCACGAAAGGATAAGGAACATGTCGAGGCCGTTACCTACGAAGTGGAAAGAAGATCTGAAGCCGAAGCTGTTGAACCGGGAAGAGAAGGCGGAGTCCTCAAACACTAAGAGCAAGTTGGACGTAAGTGAAAGCATCAAGAAATTCCTTGATCTTTGAGAAGCTGCCGAGGTGAAACCTTTGCCGACATATCTGATTTAAGTGGTTTATCGTCCACCACCACCATTTCTGGACATCTTGAAAAAGAAGCGAAAGATACTCGGTTTGAAGATTCTTAGATGTCTTGAAACAATTGCACATAAATATTCCATTGGTGGAGGCATTGGAGCAGATGCGAACTACGTGAAGTTCTGAAGGACATCGACAAAGAAGAGGCTGGGGAGTTGAAGCAAGGGCGTGCTTCGAGAGCAGGTAGTACTATGTTAAAAGCGAATTCCACCCAAGTTGAAAGATCCGTGAGTTTCACAATTCCATGCTCAATTGGAGGTCGCGACGTTGGCGAGCTCTATGTGATCTGGCGCAGTATAAACTTAATGCCGCCTCAATATTGGTGAAGCTTGGAATAGGGCTCGGCCACAACAAAGGACCACCGCAATTGGCGAGATCGATCATGGCTCGTCTGAAGGAAAAATTGAAGATGTGCTAGTGAAAGTGGATACATTCATTTTTCCTGCAGACTTCATCATTCTGGATTACGAAGCAGATCACGAGGTGCCTATAATTTTGGGACGTCCTTTCCTTGCAACTGGAAGAACTTTGATTGATGTCCAAAAGGCGAACTCACAATGAGGGTGAATGATCAGAAGGTCACCTTTAATGTTTTCAACGCAATGAAGTATCCTGACGAAGTGGAGGAATGCTCGGTAATTCATGTATTAGAGCAGGTAGTCATGGACAAGATGATGGAGCACTCGTCTCAGTTCGACGACAGTGATAATGAAGTTGCCGACCTCATGGAGTTAGAACTGGAAAAGGGGCGACCTCAGCAATTCTCTAACAAGAGATCGGCCGAAGTCCCACATCGTATCAGCCGAGCTCCGGAGTCACTTGGGCACGCAGATCGGCCTGCCCAGGTATCCAAACCTTCGATAGACGAACCTCTAATACTTAGTCTGAAAACATTGCCCAACCATCTGAAATATGCTTATGCGGGCGAGGGACAAACCCTTCCAATGAATCATTTCGGTGCGCTCGAGCTCGACAAAGAAGAATCTACATTACGGTCTTTGCGCAAATACAAGAGAGCTATTGGATGGTCAATTGCCACATCAAGGGATCAGCCCGGCTCTATGCATGCATAAGATATTGTTGGAAGATTGCCACAAGACTTCCATAGAACACCGCCGTCACGAATCCGGCCGTGAAAGAAGTATTGAAGAAAGAAGTTATTAAATGGCTGGATGCTGGAATCATTTATCCGATCTCGGATAGTTCTTGGGTGAGCCCGGTGCAGTGTGTTCCTAAAAAAAGGAGGAGTTACTGTGATTTCTAATGATCGGCAGAAGTTAATTCCAACTCGGGTGATAACGGGATGGCGAGTTTGTGTGGATTATAGGAAATTGAACACGGCTACTAGGAAGGACCATTTTCCTCTGCCATTCATGGACCAAATGCTTGATAAACTCGCTGGAAAATGAGTTCTTCTGTTTGCTAGATGGGTATTCTGGTTATCATCAGATCGCCATTGCACCCGATGATCAACACAAGACCACCTTCACTTGTCCCTATGGCACTTTTGCTTTTAGAAGGATGTCTTTTGGACTCTGTAATGCCCAATGATGTTCAACGTTGCATGATGGCCATCTTCTCGGATATGGTAGAAGTCGACCAAATCTTCATGGACGACTTCCGTATTTGGGGATACTTTTGAGGTATGCAGGTAACTTGGGAAAGGTCTTGGGCGTCTGCGAGGCGACACACTTGGTCTTAAATTGGGAAAAATGCCATTTCATGGTACAAGAGGGCATAGTGTTAGGCCATCACATATCGAAGGGGATCGAAGTGGACAAGGCCAAGATCGAAGTGATAGATAAACTTCCACCCCTACTTGTAAAGGGGTGCGTAGTTTTAGGACATCTGAGGTTTCTGAAGGTTCATAAAAGATTTTCAAAAATTTCTAAGCCACCGTGTGCCTTCTGGAGAAGAATAGCCACTTCAAGCTCACCCCGGAATGTCTGAAAGCGTTTGACGTCTTAAAGCGAGCTCTAGTGACAGCTCCGGTAATCATTGGACGAAATGGGCATTACCTTTCGGTGATGTGCGGCGCTAGTGACTTCGCCGTGGGGGCCGTCTTGGGTCGAAAGAAAGGAGATATTCCACTCCATCTATTACGCTAGCAAAGCGTTGGTGGAAGCTCAAGTAAACTACACCACTACGGAGAAGGAGCTGCTAGAAGTGGTGTTCACATGTGAAAAATTTCGCGCCTACCTCATCGGTTCGAAGGTGATTGTTTACACAGATCACGCGGCCATAAGATATCTCATCGCCAAGAAGGATGCCAAGCCATGGTTAATCCGGTGGATCTTGCTTCTGAGATTCGATCCGAAATTAGAGATGGGAAGGTGCGAGAATCAAGTGGCCGACCATTTATCTCGATTATAGCTACTGAAGGTGAAGACACCGTATCCAGTTCGGGATGCGTTTCGGATGAGCAACTAATGAGCATGCACCTCGGTAGTACACCTTGGTATGCAGACTTCGTAAATTCTTGGTCAGTGGAGTGCTACCTCATTACTTCTCTTTTCAACAAAGGAAAATGTTCTTTTAGGGTGAACCATTACTTTAGGATGAACCATTCTTGTATAAACATTGTCTTGACGGATGATGAGGCGTTGTGTCCCATGAGAAAATGGAATCGATTCTAGAAGGATGTTATGCTACCCATATGGTGGTCACTTGGCGAGCCGCAGAACGGCTAATGTTCTACAATCAGGTTATTTCGGCCAACCTTGTTTAAGGATGCTCATGCCTTTGTACGAAAATGTGACCGATGTCGAGAGTTGGGAACATTTCTTCTCGAAATGAGATGCCAACTAATTTTATCCTAGAAATAGAACTCTTTGATGTGTGGGGCTAGACTTTATGGGTCCTTTTCACCTCGTTTGGCAACCTCTACATATTGGTGGCGGTTGATTATGTCTCTAAATGGGTGGAGGCCGTAGCTAGTTCGACTAATGATGCAAAGGTTGTAATCAAGTTCTTGCAAAGAACATCTTTACACTGTTTGGCACTCCTCGTGCTATCATTAGTAATGAAGGAACTCATTTTGTCGACAAGGCGTTGAGTGTTTTCTAGCCAAGTACAATGTTCGCCACAAGATTGCCACACATACCACCCCAAACCAATGGACAAATGAACTCTCAATAGAGATAAAAGGCATATTGGAGAAGGTGGTAAACCAGTCGGAAGGATTGGTCCATCTGTTGGATGATGCGATATGGGCTAAACATGACTTTCAAAACTCCGTTAGGGATGTCCCCTATCGTTTGGTCTATGGGAAGCTTGTCACCTTCCACCGGAACTCGAGCATCGAGCTATTAGGCGTTAAAGAAACGAATTTTGAGCATAAGGCGGTTGGAGAAGCTTGCTTGTTGCAACTAAGTGAGATGGATGAATTCATTGGTTTGCTTTATGAAAATCTTGAAATTGTACAAGGAGAGGACAAAGAGATGGCATGACAACAACATCTTGCGCCGTGAGTTCTGCCGGTCGGCAAGTGCTCTTGCTTCAATTCGAGGTTGAAGCTATTTCTGGAAAGTTGAAATCACGATGGTCGGGTCCTTCACAATTCTCGGTGGCACCCACGGTGCTATCACATTCTGAAGGGACATCGGTTAGAATTCATGGTGAATGGACAACGTGTCAAACACTATTGTGGTGGCGAGGTGGTTCGTGAGAAGACCTCAACACCTGAAGGACGCCTTTGAGAGGAGGTATCTTGGGCTGCCATGGCGGCGGTATTTGGCGAGGCGCCTCTATTTTGTTTGTAAATATTTGTTTTATTTCTCGTTTTGTCTCGGTGTTTTACGTATGATAATAAATTGCTTTAGCCTTGCTAAAATGATAAGGGATTATTTTGGGATTTTTGATTGCAGGTACGTACGTACCTCTGGGGGAAAGTTTTGAGCATGGTGCTAGTTCTTGCCCGAAGATGGATTTTCTGAGAGGATTAAGAGAAAGTGAAATAGAAGTTGCCAATTTGGTAAAAACAAAAAGAGCGGGAAAAATTTGGTTGACTTTTGGGATTTGAAAGACCGCGCCTTTTTCCTTTTCCACCTTTCAGTCTTTTAAATCTTTTATTTCCCCGATTTTGCTGCATCTTTGCTCTCGCCTTTCACGATTATTTTCTCATGTGCTCTGATTTTGCAAATTTGTAGTCTTCATCTCTTCCATCTACAGAATCAGTTATTATGAGGAGATTGAGCGGGATCGGGGGCAGTGCGGCCATCATCCATTCCAAGCAATGATCTTGCCACGCCTCGTAATTCGACGAAGAGGTATCCTGGAACCTTCACCGGCTCCTCCACAGTCATACGCCCCTTCCTCCAAAAGAAAGAATGGTCCCGATGAAAGGGAAGGCCAAGATAGTGGAGGCCGAGGAATCGAAGATGCTCAAAGCAAGAAGGCGAGTGGAAAACCTCGTCACAAAAGGCGAAATTTCAATCGATGCCATCCCTAAATTTCGAGCTCACGGTGGGTTGAAAGATTTAAGCGCTTAAAGCCGAGCGCACTCGGATGGAAAAGGGTTCCAGTCAAAGGAAACCCGGTGTTTGTGGTGGAATTAATTTCCTTGAATGGTTGGGCTACATTCGCAAGATACCACCTCCCCCATTACACCCCTTGTTAAGGAGTTCTATGCAAATATCACGCTGGAAGGGTTATCATTGTGGTTAGAGGTAAATTAGTGGTTTTCTGCGGAAACCATTAATGCTTTTATGAGTTAGACAATGAGGTGGAGGATGCTTTCTCCACCATGAAGAGACCCTTCCAATGAAGACCTCGAGGAGGCACTACGATTGGCAGGTGTCGAGGCACGAGAATGGGAGATCTCCACGCGGGTGTCGCTCCATTAAAGCCGCATCATTAAAATTGGAGGCTCATGTCCTGCTCCATTTCATCAAAAGCAGTTTCCCTAACAACCCATGATATCACGGTGTCGGAAGAGCGTATCGATGCTTCTCTGCATTTTCACCGGAAGGTCCGTCAACGTAGGCGCCTAAATGCGCCAAGCAGTAGAGGTGCCTAAAAAGGAAGAAAGGCGATCGTTATTTCCTTCTCGATCACTCGCTTATGCATAAAGGCGGGGTGCACATCGGGGATGATGAGGATCGCCTCGTTGAAAAAGCTTTTATAGACATCAAGACTCGACCCGTCGTCACGTGCTTTGCTGGACCCGATCTACAAGGCGGCATAGCGAATCCACCTCGCCCATACCGACCTCAACCGAGCTCTCTTGTTCTAGACATGCGAAGTGCTGCGTGGGGTCTAAGCCCTCATGCTCGATCCGAAGCACTAGAACACGCTTTTAAGCATTTTTGGGCGTACTGTCGTAAACGAGATCGGATAGTGGAGGATAGCCTCAGGTCTTTATCTACGGTAACTCTGCGTGCCTTCCCGGAATTCCCACACCGGTATTCCAAGCTTAGCCTCTACCTTCGGATTTTGATTACATCACCGAGGTGAGAAGAGAATAACGCATGAGGTCGACCCGAGCTCGGCCAACCGATCGACCTGCTGCCCAGCGAGGCTCGGGTACCAAGTCGCCATCGGACGAAGTCGCGACTCGGCCGAGGCCGAGCTGGTGTGTCTCCTGAAATCGAAGTCGTTTACTGCTACCACCCCATCTACACAAGATTCTCCTACTCCTTCGGGTTCTCCCGAAGTGTAGGCTAGGGGCGTTTCTCTAACTCAATCCTTGTTTTGTTTTATGTTTTGTTGTGTGTCTGCTGGTTGGTGATAAAAGCATGTGATTCTGTTTTCGATGATTTCTAAGGATGATGCTTGATTGGCAAGGGATAGCTTTATGATGTTAATTTGTTTTGTTTATACCGTGATATTTGGTACGCCTTATTGCTCGTCTGGTCTTTACCCTTATTTTGTGGGAAATACCTCTATTAATTTTGGTATTAGCATATTAGCCCTATAGGGATTGACCATTGCATCGGTGAATCTTAATTGGCTTACGATTTTGTATGAGTGCATGTCTCTCATATTTGGTTGGTACTCCCCCTTGAGACAATATACATGAGTGTGTCAACATGGATAGGACGTAGGCCCTGTTTGGATCGATTGTGCCTTTCTAGCCTTCCTTAATATGATATTTTTCCTAGGGTCCCCCTTTGAGCTTACAAGCTTTTTCTTTCTTGCACCTACCAAATATTCTCCTGTATACCTATATATATTTTTCCTTACCCTTCACTCTGGGCATAGCTAATTGTGGTTCAGTGTCTCTCATTTCTATAATAGTGCCCGTAGTAATCTCTATGTCTCAAGATAACAGTGTCTCACACCTCGGTTTTGTATAAGTTTCAACATTGGGGACAATGTTATGTTCTAAGTTTGGGGGTGGGCGAGGTAAAGTAACCTCGGAAGTTGAGGGTGAAGTGGTTATTAAATATGGTCATTACGAGCTTATTGCTTTAAAAAAAAAAACGGAGATGATAAATGAAAAAGGTGAAGATGCGGGGTCTCTATAAAGAGAAGAAAAATGTCAGGATAGTTGGAACCAAGAATGAGTTAGGTGCCCAGGTGCTTTGAGCTACATCATCCCAAACAATCCTACCGTCACACAAGCCTAACATTATAAGCTGTTAAAGACCCACTTGATCCATATTGATGACACTCGTGTTAGTGGAGATGGGGTTGACCGAATCGAAATGTGGAGACATCGGTGCACTTGATAATCAAAGCATGGTCATATTAAGAAGAACTAAGTTATGGGAAGATTCACGTAGTGGCTAATGTGTTATATACCTGTTGATATCTGAAGGGCGATATCCTTGCAATACGAGGTGATTGACAAGTTTTGCAACGAGAAAAACTGAATGATCCTTTTTCTTTCAAAGAACCATGACTGAAAGCAACGTCCCTGGCTGATTAAGTCGTCATCTTGGTTATCGTCGGAGCATTTTGAACATCGCTTCTTGTTTTGTGAGTGTGTTTTTGATGTGTGACAGAGCATCACTCGAAGACGAGTAATGAGCTAAGTTTGGGGGTGTGATAACTCTTATAAAAGAGTTATTATATGACATTTTTGATGATAAAATCCTTGAGTGAACCAGGCTCTGTTTGTTTATTTTGGTGTTATGTTGTGTGTTTTGTTATGTTTGCGTGTGTATGTGTGAAGGATTGAGTCAGGTGAAATAAAAGGGTTTCTAATTGCTTTTAGGCGTTATTTAAATAATTATGGCATGTAGCAGGGAGAGCGGCAATGAAGGCAGGCTGAAGTCCGCCGAGTCAAAGTCAAGCTCGGGTTGAGCGCGACAAGCAATGCCAAACTCGTGAGCGAGCTTGACTTGATGTGAGGAAGGATTGAGCAGTAATCTTTGAAGAAATGCGAGGAGGCGTCGAGCTACAAAGACGAAGTCAGCCGAGCTAAAGTGAAAACCGAGCTAAAGACTTCGAGCTCAAGACTTCGAGCTCAATACTTCCGAGCTCAAGACTTGGGAGCTCAAGACTACCGAACTCGTGAGCGTAACCGAACTCAGGGAGAAGAGAATAGAGCCGAGCTCGCAACCATCCGAGCTCAAAGATTGAAAAGTTCACAGTATGAAGGCGACCTCGACATCGATACTCGTGGCGAGGTCGGACTCGTAAGCGAGGTCGGACTTTTGCCGAGCTCGAGGCCGATGACCGCAAATGAGATCGGAATCACAGCGAGTCGCCCGCTCAAGGTCGAGCTCGGAAGAAAAGAAAGGAAAGCAGATGAAGCCGCGCTTATGAAAGAAACGTAAAAGAGATATGCAGGACCACAGCCACGTGGCGGTTGGCCACGACAGCATAAAGGACGCGCGCTTTGCCAGAGCCAACGGAAAAAGGAAAGGATCAGTGGACGAAGGGTTTGCAGGTGCCTAGTCTGCACACCTAAAAAAGTGTCAGAGTTGGTTATTAAAAGGGAGGCGACAATCAGGAGAATATTCATTCATTAATGATTCATTACTCAGTATCTGGGAGAGGAAATCAGAGGGCAACGCCTTGGAGAAGAAGCTATCGGAAGAGGCGATGATCCAAGGAGGAGCACGTGATTCCGGCGACGAGTGTTAACTTTGAATCTCGAGTTCCTTTTTATTTTGCTATGGCATTTGTGTTTCGAATTACATTGCATGACTTTCGCTATGAGCTAAATTTATATGACTTGATCTTTTGATGAAACCCATGTGTGTGACGAGCCCGTTTCGCTTATCTTGTTGAGTTATTATCGCTTTTCTTGGTGTTTATTTATCTTGCTTGTGATTGATCACCATGGGTGAGATCTTAGCTCTATGATTTACGGGAAGCTCTCATAGAGTGGAAGACGAGAAATGACGCAAGAACATGATTTAAATATTATGTGTGTGAATAGCATAGGAATATGTGTTTGCCTTGCGTGACATAAATGAATGGAGCAGTAGAGATACTCTTAAAGCGCTTCGGTATAGGAATATATTGACGAGCTTAGAGGTATAATCTTAGATTTGGAAAATGCTAAGAGTTGGAAGATTTCATGTCATAATAACGAGACAAGATAATGTTGAAGCATGGGGAGTACGGGGCATGGGTGGAATCAAGTGATCAAGTCTATTTTTCCCTCCTGATATATGTTTGTTAATCATTTATTGTCTAAAATTCCACCTCGTCTCAGTGTAAAAGTTCTCTTTAATTTGTCTCTCTCATAATCACAAACAAATTGTATTCGACGTGATTTAAAAAGTGCGTTCCTTGTGGATTCGATCTCGGAATATTTCCGTGTATTACTTGTTGATTACGTGCACTTGCGTAGAATAGTATATCTCTATAATTATACACAACGTCGCCTTTCCCCGTCCCCATTGATCAACCTGAAAATATTTGAAAACATTTGGGTAGTACTAATGTACTCGGTGGACATCATTTGCTAAACATATTTCAGAATTCAAAAAGCGGTTTATCCAATCATGATAACATAACTTAGAAGGTTTTAAAAGAAAAACCACTTCTAAGCATGCAAAATATTTCATTTATTGGGCCCATTGTCACGACTCTTACATTACTCGCTTTGATCCGGGCCTCTAGCCACCGTCGGATCACATGCTCCCATTATTGTCATCGGGGCGAACCTTGGATAAATTCATAATTTCATGACGTGCTTGAACGCATCCGACAAGCACCATAATAACATGACGTATCTCTAACGCATCCGCATAAGCACCCTTATAACGCTCATGATTATGTTAGTGCCCATGGAGATCAACCCACGAAACAACTAACTAGTGTACACAATTCTCAATTAACGTATTAGGTTTAAAGAGAATCTCAATCGATACATATACGAGCCTTAAACAGAGCAGAGCGCACAAAAACATTTTATGGATAAGCAACAGCATTTCATAAAATATCGAGCATATAACTCAAATATACTTTTCAGTAAATAAAGTCCACCTTGATAGGACAAAGCTCGTGAAATCACTATTGACGCTGCAGCGTCTCGGAAAGCAACGCTAATCCCTTGATCGACAAAACCTACAAGAAGCACTAATCTTAATAGGTCTCGAAAAGCTAGCCTTAAGTTCAAGTAAATGAGGCTACTAACTTATGATTCGTTAAACCCGAGTTTTCAAAATATAACGAAATTTGAAAACTAATTTATATCGGCTAAGGCACCAACAATACCCTTGTTCGACTTTTCGTTTAAAAACGCATTTAATTTTATAATCTTCTTATGATAAATACTTTTTACAAAAAGTATATTGCAATTGAATCACATACTAAATTCATATATATTAAGGACTCTTGCTTAATATAATACATAATAAAATTCTCAAATTATGCGCTTATTTAACATAATTTAATTTATTAAACATCCTAACTTAATTAATTTCATTAAAAGAAATTAATTACATTAATTAAATATGTCATGATCATAAATAAAGTAACTTAAACTTGGACTTAACCTTAACTTAATCAATTAATTAATTAAACTTAATAGTAATTAATTAATTAACTAATTAACTTACCATAATTAAATAATTTAAACTTATATTTAAGTTTAAGTTAATTATTTAATTAATTAGACTTAATATAATTTAATTAATTAAGTCTCATGTTAAACCTTATTTATTTAATTAATTTAAGTCCAAAGATTTAATTAATTAAAGTAAATCCAATCATGAATTAAACTAAAGCCCAATCATTAATTAAATATAAGCCCAATATTATTTAATTAATAAGGTCCAACTGTTAAATAAATTCACTGGAGCCCAATCTATAAATTTTCGGCCCACAACAGTAGCCCATGTTCCTTATTATGATTTGGGCCCAAACTTTAAATAAATACAAGTCCATCAGCATTTAATTAAAGAAAATAGCCCACACATGAATTAATAAAATAAAAGAGTCCATAATCCATTTATAAACAAGTGCCCAACCCATTTTTAATAACATCAAACCTAACCCAACCCTTAAATAAAATCAGCCCACTTTTTTTATCCTTCTCTACCAAACAATAAAATAAATATAAGCCCATAACATTTTAAATAAAAGATCCAGCCCATTATTTTGAATTAAAATGAGCCCAAATCAATTTAAATAAAACGCATTGAACTCTTTAAATAAATTAAACCCATTGAACTCTTATTCGGCCCAAACATTAAAAGAAGCTCAACTAACATAAATAAATAAAATGGAACAAGCCCAAAACATTTCACAAACCCTAAACCTAATTTCTTCCCTCCCACTCTTTTCTATGTCATCGCGTGCCAAATTCCGGCAACCTCCCTTTTTTTTCTCCTCTCTCTCTTCTCTCTCACACGTCTCTCACTCTTCTCTCTCGGACACACACCACACACACACATACGCGGACAGCATACCACACGCGGAGACCGCCGCCGTCGCCGCCGGTCACGGCCCCCTTTCTTCCTCTCGGCTGAAATCACGCACACACGCACGCGAAGACCACCGACGCACGCACACACGCAGGCGCAACAGCGCACACACACAACGCACGTCCGCTCTCCTTCCTCCTCACTGCACGACCGCCGCCGCCGCCGCAGGTCCGGTGACGCCGTCGTCGCGCCACCATCGTGTTCATCTCTCTCACTGTACAGCCACAACACCACACACGCGGATGAACACACACGCACGTGACGGCGACACGCCGTCGCACACACACACACAACGGCGAGCCATCTCCCGCTGCCGACACCGGACTTCGGCGTCCATTGCCGCGACCAGCCACTCGCCGTCTCATTCTAGCTTCGACCGACAGCAGTGGTCAGCCGGACCACTGCCATCGCCGCCTCATATCCCTCGCTCATACCCTCTTGGCCCTCAAACCACACACACATAACCCCCACCCCCTCACGTCTCTTTCTCAAACATACCACAACACACATATACACGATAATACACACACACGCATACATATACATACTCATAAATGCATATCAACACTAAAAGAAATTATAGATTCAAGTTTCAACCTTTGTGTGGATTTGTTGGAGCTGCAGAAATGAGAGAGAAAATTTCTGAAAAAATTGAGGCTAGGGTTCCAAAGAAGGGGATGGTATAGTGTAGGGTTTGGGCTTGTCAAAGGGGCTTTTCTCTTGTTGGGCCTTTTCAACTAAAACCCATTAACTAATTTATTCTTATGGGCTAAATGTTCGATCCTTAAGACTATGAATTAAAAATTAAACATTAGCATAAAATTATTAATCAGATGATTTATAAGTATATATATAAATCATATTCGATTATCAAATTATATAAAATAATTCTCGTGATAACTTCATAATATTTATCAAGTAAATTCTTTTCGTTGGAATTTAAAACACATTCTCAAAAATTTTCTCCTAAGTAGAATTGACTTAATGAATTATAAGTTCAAAATTCCTCGAAAATTCTATCGAGAAAATGGGTATGACATCTAGCTCGATTCATTAGCCCATCACACGATGAGGATCCAAATCGTCATTCCATGCCGAGATGCATATGGAACAACCGAGACAATTGGTAAATTATCTTATTTTATATTATTGCATCATATTTGATATGTTTACTTTTTCTAACTCATTGCTTAAACAAAAAATTAGCTAACTCGTAAAGCGAACGAGTAAGGTTCGCTGCGCTTGCATTGAGGTCACCGTACGTGAATAGTCCTATGCCTCGTCCTATCCCCGATAGTGTATTTGCTTCGTATGAAAATTTTCTTGAGGCAAGGACGGGTTCAGTGATTATTAGAGACAGTGGATGCACGCTGACCTACAGTGATTTTGTTCGCATCGAAGACCCTTCTGGTGATCTTGACGTGGGGGTAAGTATCACTTCTATTTCTATTTTCATATATGAAATCGTTATTTAAAAAACAAATTATTTATTGCAGGATCTTGATTTGTACATAATGCATCGAGGACCGATTAATAAACAGGCAGGACTTGTTGGATGAGGTCAATAGTGCGAACACAATTATTTTGGACACATATTTCTTTGTAAGTATATATTTCGTATTTCTTATAGATGTGAATATATATGTATATATTCTATATATATATATATATATATATATATATATATATTAATTTCTATTTCTTCTTTGAACAGGTTGTACATTAGTCGATCATAACCGCATATTTTGAGAATAATCAATCACAGTGATCACTAGAACATGCTATATCTACGTGGGCTTCATCTAATAATTGGTATCGGGCAATCCGTGGTAGAAGGGTGGGCCAAAGTCATAGACCATGGCTTCTTGCTGAACAGGTAACTTATTTATACAGTGACTAATTATAAAATAGATTTTTGTTTATGCCTTTACAAAATTGAATCTCTTTTTACAGATCATCATCCCTTGTTTTAGCAGAGGTCGCATCATTTTGGCTCGAATGCACATGAGGAACGGGGTGTGTGAAATTTTTGATTTGGTATATTATTCATTAGACCCCCGGCAACAAGAGCAGCGGTTGATGCATTGGTATGGCTTGAAGATGTTATGGCCACAGTTCTTACTCAGATCTCGTTGGTTTGAAAAAAACTCACTTGGTGTTTGTGCCTTTCCCCATGAGGTGATATTTACAATGGCTGCTCCTGATGACCAGTTCATACAGCAAGACAGAACCAGTGCCGGAACGTACATGTGCATGTACGCCGAACGCATCATTTCAGGTTCCCCGAGCATTGAGTGGGGTAATGCGAATGTATATGGCTACCGAAAGAAAATAGCTGCTTCTATCTTTGAATTATGTGAACGAGAGTCATAGAAAGTGGTCGAAACATGTTACTAATTATTATGTAATAACCTTATTTGTATTTGAGTGTATTTTCTTGAATATTGTAATATTTGAATTAATGATTGAACATATATAGCTGCTTTTGTATTACAAGTCATGTTTTCACTATTATTGACTTTTATGTTACATTTTGTCACTTTGCAAATACACACATGCATAATTCTAATTGATAGCTTATGAGAAACGGAACAATAGATTAATTAGTAATATAAAAACAACACCAAAATGAAGAAACAGAACAATAGAATAATTGATAGCTAATATGAGAAACATCAAAACAAGAGAAACAATGGATCCTAAAATTCTAATTATCCCTCTCCCAAAGACACGTTATGCAGCGTATGGAGGCATTACGCAACGACAAGACACTATCACATTCAATTAATGGGATGATAAATAAGGAAATGATTATCGCGTGTGATCTGCGGAACCACACAAGCCACACCTCCTACGTGCACGACTTGTACTGCTTGACCCAATTTCTCCTCCACCAGATCTTCGATGGGGACGTTCGGGTGGATGACGATGGCGCCCAACTTTCGGACGACCCACCTGTCGGACCACAGCAGATGGCAGTACTTCAACGCCTGCGACATCTATAGGAAGCATCCAACTGGATTGGGGCGGAACATGATTTACTCTGTATGAGTAGGCATGTACTAGCTTCTCGGCGTGGTAGTATTCTTCCACATAGCTGAAAATTTGGTCATCTTTATGCCTGCACAAATTAAAATTCAGTATCAAAATAATGATAAAGTTGTTAGTTATAAATTGGCATACCGTACTAAAAATTTATATTTAGTATGTAGCTCCATACCGAGTAGTCAGAATCGCATTAGAACACGGATCGATCCATGTCCCACTCAAGCACGAGCACGATTCGTCCCGAGATTGACATTGAAAGTTTGGTTTCGTCATTGACTTTGAATGTGTCGTTACTTTTGGGCACTATAGTATACCGGCGTGATCTCTCCAATCGCCCATATCTTGCTGAACGACTTGGGGTTAGGTCGGTGGGGTATGTTCTATAGGTCGATAGGGTATGTTCTTCGCTTCAAGTCTTTGATCGAACCATTTTCTATGATATGACGAATCGCTTCAACCATAGAGCCAATGGGCAATCGTCTTGCCCACAACAACCGAGCATTGAAGGACTCGGCAATGTTGGAAGTCAAAAGGTATATCGCCTCACGGGGCACTTTGATCCGCCCACTTCTCAACTCCGACCTCCGTCAACTTGCCATACGCACCACCGTGGGTCTATCTTTAGCACGGGGACTTTAACATGTTCATTGCTTTATCAAACTCCGCTCCCGATATGCATAAGTCGCCCGTACAATGCCACGACGGTTTCCCAAAATGCGTGATTTTTTCGCCAGATGGTAGTAGCATAAGCGCATGCGTTCTCCGAATGATATTTTTCACAAGATTGATATATCTTGACGTGCGCATCGACACAATCAACGCCTCGAATTCGACCGTAAGCGCCTTGGCGTTCGAAACCAATTCCATGATAAATCATTCTCGATCGGACCAATTCCATAAGCCATGGAAAAACTTGCTCGTTGTCGTCGCCGTAACAAAGAACAAACAATATACCCTTATTGCGCCCTTCAGTGCGTGCCACCCACAACAATAACAGCCCTCATGCACAACGTAACCGAGTCGGTGGAATCGAGTGCTACAAAAGGTGGTGAAAATGACCATCCGGTACAATATCCAAGTCAATCAACGAACCAGGATTAGTTGTCCGCAACATGTGAAGATAACCCGGTAGCGGTGATAGGATTGTTCATGCCCACCATATATCATCTCGATTGCTCTATTACGAGCTCTCACCATGACAAGATATGACGCCGCACGCCATACTCGTTGTAACTCGCCATAATCGATCTCGGCTTAATGACTTCACCGTCCTCGCGTATTTTTCGCACTATGTATGTTGCAATCACACGGGCATTGAACTTGCGCGTTGCGGTATTCACGAGATCATCTACACAGGTGTGTACGGCATCAAACTTGCGCACAAACCAAAAACCACCATGTTGCGATGCGCGCAATAGAAATGGACACTGATCACAATATCTGCATTTAAATGTAATCCGGGTCTGGTCCGATCGCGGAATAACAAATTCTGCTTTTTGTTCCAAGTGCCACAACCTGACTGATATCTTAAGGTCCACCTTGTTGTCGAAGATGGAACATTCCTCAGCTTATCGGGGTTTGGAATAAAGTCAAGATGACTAGCAAAAAGATTGTTCGAAGCCTCATGAGGAATAACAGGAGCTAGCCAATTGCTCATCTCTTCCATTTGTTCTACCTCGAGTCCCTCGGTTACCCCTTGCGTGTTACTCTGCATAATCATCCCAATCAACTTTTATATTCCACCCTCTCGACGTATCTACACATCAAATTCTACAAACCTGTCAGAGATCACATTTGCAGCCGCACGCTCCTCCTCCTCCTCCTCTTCATCAGACTCTGTTTGTTCTTCACTGTCGACAACGTATTCGTCATCATCACTGTTGTCAACGATAGCGTCAGCCACTTCGCGCACATGTTGCGGCACTTCTTGAGGTGTATCTTGCTCAAACCAATCATATGCTCCAAACTATTGTGTGAATGACTCATCCAGAGATGAGTATTGTGAAGTGTAGTCATACGCTGTATCACGTGGTTGCTCAAATTATGGCATATATGCTTCAGGTTCCGGTTGGGAGCTGACGCCTCCGTATGTCACATATACCTCTGGTTGGGCATAAACCTCGCACAATTAAGCTAGCTGATCATCGGTAGTCAAAAGTGATTCGATAAGTCTACCACTTCGAGATCTCGATATATAATGTATTTGGTAGTCAAAAGAATTTGCTCCCAGAAGGGAATTAATGCTTTCTCTTAACTCCCAAATAAGTACATTATCAATCCGAACATATGTATATGATGATGCACCACCGCAGTAGTTCAAACAATCATCCCAACATCCTCCATATCTAATGATAATATTCTTCCACTTCGTCATCTAATTAAATCCTACAAATGCACAATAATTAATTAAAAATTCATCTAGCATTAATTATAAAATAAATATCTAAACTAAATAATACAAATTAAATATAAAAACAGTAACATTGATCACGAATGTTTAATAATAAGAACAATAAATTATAATTCACCTAAACTTTGAAGGAATCGACAAAAAATATTATAAACTAAACTAAACTAAATGAAAAATTCAATAATGAACGTGTATAAATCATGATTCACCTAAACTAAATCAAATAATAATTCACCTAAACTAAATAAATAATACAAATGCACATAATGAACGTGTATAAATCATCTAACATTAAGTATAAAACAAATCTCTAAACTAAATAATAATTAAATATTATAATTCATCGGGGACGGATTTAAACCATAATTCACCTAAACTAAATTAAATAATAATTCACCTAAACTAAACTAAATATTATAATTTGTTTTAATTCTCCATTTACATGTTACAATATTTTTATGAGAAACACGACGATAATATTCAAAATCAAGCAATTATAGGATTGCAATTTATAATTAATTAATAATAAATCGTATATTCACAAAACAGAAGATCAAAAACCATAATCAAGCATAAAATGACGACGGCTTTGAAAAATAGGTTGTGTGACGAAGTGCCTCGGAGAGGTTAGCCGTTGAGTGCTCAACCGGCTAACCGCATCGGCGGCATTTCGTCGGCCAACCTATTTTTCTGAAAGTCGTCGTCATTTTATGCGTGTTTGTGGTTTTTTATTTTTTTAAACATGTTAAAATAAATTATTAATATTATTTACATAATTCAATCACAAATTCAATAATTAAACTAAACTAAACTAAATTAAACTGCAAAACTATAATTTAATTCAACTGCAAAACTAAACTAAACTAAACTAAATAATAATTAAATATTATAATTTAATTCAACTGCATTGGGACGTATTTAATTCATCTAAAAATTCATAATACACAATAAATCATACAAATGCACAATGGTTAATTAATTATTCATCTAACAATAATTATACGATGCACCTAAATAATTATTGATTGAAATTAATTAAAAATTAACCTAAATTCATCTAACAATAATTAAGGAATCATATATATTGAAATTACCTTTATGATCCGGCGAGTGAGAATGACGATATTTGATAGAGAAAACGATTGCAAGTATAGATATCGCAAGATGAAAGTGAGTGCTTGATGAGCGAAAGAGAAGAATGAATTATATAGGTAGAAGTCCGATCAAAATTTTACTGCACAAATTCATGTCATTAATGGTGAAGTAAATTCACTGCAAAAATTCATGTCTATTAAATATGAAGTTGTTGATTTATTTAATTTTCATCAGTATTCAAATTCACCACAGTGGTCTTCGTACTTTGTTAAATTTTACAGTAAAAAAATAAAAATGTAATGTAATGTAATTAATTAATTAATTAAGTGGCGGCCAACCCCCAAAACCCGACGGCCAACCCCCAAAACCCGACGGCAAACCCCCAAAACCCGACAAGTAAACCCCAAAACCCGGCCAACCCTAAACCCGACGGCCAACCCCCTAAACCCGACGGCCACCCCAAACCCGGCGGCAAACCCCCAATTTTACAGAATGGATATACAAGGAATCAGTTTTTAAATCAATCATATCAAATTTATGTGCTTTTAACTAAAATTAACCGTATATTCTGTTATATTTGAAATGATTGTATTAAATTCTATGCAAAATGCTCCAAAAATATATTTAAAAAAAGATTTGGGTATAGACTGCACTCATTTTTTCAAATGGATATACACGGCATCCACTTTTTAAAAAATGAGTATTCATATATATTTCCACTTAATATAATATATGAGTATATGAAAAAATTTGGACTTGCATTAAACAGCCTAGTGCAGCTCTTTAATAAATGCGCCCCAGGAGGTTATCATCTCAAGAATCGTCTTCCAACACGTGGTGTGAGAGCCGATCATATTGGATTGACGAGAATCGGTTTATTTATTTATTCATACCTATAGTAAAGTATAGAGATTTTATGATTGGGTTTATTTATGATTTTAGCTGTTTTCTTGGTACTGATTTTCAGATTTCATGGCTATAGAAACTAAATTTTTATCTTAAAATTGCATTTTGGGTAGAGCTAACAATTTTCGACACCATATGATAACACGATACGAATATGTATGAAATTTACAAGTTAGTGTTCAGTCTTATCGTGTTCGTGTCTTTATCGTATCACGATAAGAACACGATAATTTCGTGTCGTGCTCGTGTCGGATCCGTGTCGTATTCGTGTAACACGTAATTTTCGTGTTACATTCGTGTTCATGTCGGATTGTGTCATTTTCGTGTAATTCGATAATATTTACATATATTTAATATTAATTTAATTGTAAATAAGTGGATAAGTTGAGGGTAAAAATGTAAAGTTGGTGTTTCTAAAAAAAGAAAAGTGCACATTTTTGGTGGACGGACCGAAAAGGAATTAAATGAACGTTTTTGGTGGACGGAGGGAGTATATTTTATATTTTTTTTATTTTTTATTAATTTATTTTCTAATTTTGATTTGAATTTTTTTTTCGTGTCGTGTCGTATCAACACGAAAAAAATCGTATCATATTCGTGTTCGTGTCGTGCACATGTTAGTACATTTCGTGTCGTTTTCGTATCCGATAGACCCTTAACAGGTCGTGTTCGTGTTTGGCCTTATCGTGTCATGTCGTTATCGTATCGACACGATAATGACCCGACATGCACGAATTTTCGGTCCTAATTTTGGAGCAATGGATTGTCCGGCTGTTCATTTCCTTTCTGTAAATACAGTCATAGCTTATGTTTTACTTTTTGGATGGAGATCCACTAGTCCCAGTGTATGGTTTTTCAAAATGGAATAAGTTCCATATTAAATTTTCTCTTTAGAGGTCCATCAGTCCAGTTCACTACTAAAAAACTGACGAGTCCAAACTGAATAAGTAAGCAAATCTAAATTACAAAAACTTGTATGAAACGATTGCACCATGAGACGGACTAAGACCCGAAATTTGAATCCTTTATCTCATGGCTAGACGAAAAGGTCTCATACGAGACTCTTCCAATCCAAAATTAAAACTATCAATTTGACGTATGTTTTACCGTGAATGGTATTAGAAAAAAGAAGAAGAAATCGTACATATGGAAATCATTGCATCCTTGAATGCATTTATTGGCAAACGCTCATGTGTTCTATCAGGTTCGTGCCCAAAAGACAACCCATCTCTCGTCTCTTTTCAATTTTTCGATCTTAAACTTTAAAAACACCATTTCGCGACATAAGGAACATATAACATTAGGAAGATCAAATAGGCTCTCTCTCTCACATTGTAGAGGGGTCCACAAGATAATTTTTTAGAGAGAAAGTCCAAGTGGTTGACTTTTTTTTATTTGTAACAAGTGAAGATTCAAACACACGTCCAATGACCTATTTATAATTTTTTCAATATTGGGTGACATCTGCAATTAAACAGATTTTGACTTGTTCGACAAACTTAAACAAGAATCCATATTTCTTCAATTCGTAATCGAATGGTCCCAGCTCCATGAACCTCGAGGTGCTCGACCAACATCGCAAAGACAGTTGGAACAATGGAAAATCTAGTGCAAATTCCAGCTCGTTTAGAGTCGTTCATCAAGTGTCGCATCTACAATACTGGTAAAACCGACAAAGCTACGTCCAAACACATAATATGTCTACCACTAATAAACAAGTTATACAAATAATATACAGACAAGACATAACATGGGATACGCATATTTGGGACGAGTTGCATCACTTAACAATTGGAGGTGGGGTTGGGGGGTGTCGTGTGAAACAACACAATGCAAAAACAATAAAAGAGTGGGGGCGTATGAATACATATTGCTAAAAGAATAAAAATGCCTCGTCACTCTCTACCTGTCAATTCAACCACTGCCTCCTGCACAAGCTCTTCCAGCAATTTCACTTCAATTTCCTTACCAAAATTATCCACCTCCAATCTCAAACGATCCACCCACCCACTGCCCACCACCTCCTTCCTCACCACCCTCTCAACCACCAGGCTGTTTTCATCCCCCCCACCATCACAATATTTGACCTCGCTAGAAAACCAAGCACTCATCCGACTCCACACCTCGTCCAACATGTTCGTGTTGGATTCAATACATGGAATGGCTCGTTGGACGGGACCCGGCCCGTATCCTGCTACGTCAACCAACACTGCATTTATGCAATCAAACACAAGCTTTTGCATCGATCTCTTTTGCCTCCTTTTGGCCTCATGCAGTGTATCCTTGTCGTTTAGATCAATGTACTTGTTTCTTAATGATGGGTTCAGAGGGCTTTCAGGCGAGTGCCATCTTGCCAAAAATGAGTTGGACTGCAACTCACCCTGCAACCCAGCTACAGATAGTAATGTCTCGACTAGAAGAACCCATTCTCGTTCTTCTTCTGCTCCTTGGGCAATTGAGGATTCCTTGATGGGGTATGATGAAGCCATGCACGACTCGTCCCATGATAATGTGCGGGCAATGGAACCAATAGGTGGTGATTTGTCAATCAAGTTCGAACTAATTGCATTTGGCAACTCGTATCCTGAAAAAGATGGCCGGACAAGATGATTAACAACCCATACTATCGGGACAAGAAAATGCAGCAATTGCAAAATTCAGGCAACATCGATTGTACCATGTTGATCAGGCTTGCCATAATGGGGAAACACCTTTGTCGTCTGATCACACTCATCAAAGGGTGGATCTAAGACTGATATTGGACTAGGCTGGTCCTGATTTTCAGTGAGATATCCAGATACAATAGGTTCTGACACAGACAACTCCGCCTGCAAATGTTGGAACACATGATAAGTCTCCAGTTGGCAGTTTAAATAAAATAAATACATTTGTAATCAACGTGCAATACCTAAATATTCAAATCGCAAGATAAAAAGCAAGCAGCAATTCTTTTGACGAATACCAACAGATTTGCATGTGACCAGTAAGAGCTACAGGCAAACTTAATAAACACACATCACAAGTTAATCAGGGGTTCTTTCCTCACTAGCTACATCTCTATTACCATCTTGCTATACGCTCTAAGCAATTTATTCCCATCATTGGTCCCACCCACAATCCTTTACTTCTTAATGATCATCAAACAACTTCATAGTAGCCAAGCCAGTTCTGGATTTTTGCAAAAACTCTATATGTTCTCTCGTGAAAACAGTACAATTATCATCTCGATGGAAGCCATACAAATTTTCTTTAAGATTTTAAGAGAATCTCAAAGAAAATGGGTGTAGAAAGTCTGGACTAGCACTTAGGGTGGGAATGATTGATGATACAACTTGGCATCACTAAAAACTCTGTAACACATTTCATGTAACTAACCTTGCACCTGTAACCACACAGAGTATGCATCAAGTGGATAAACAGTTGAAATAATCATGCATATTACATGATGAAATTACCTCTGGAGATATCAGGCCCTGCTTGAAAATTAAATTTGAAGAAGATGCTTTAATTGATGGCTCCAGCAGATCAGCTGGCACAGAGTTGTGCCCTTTGGCAATAAGACCTTCAGTTTTACCACTGACAGTGTCTCCAGGACAAGAGCGGCATTCATCTTTGGTTTCAGATGCAAGGAAATTTTCTTTACTAGTCTTTTTGTTCCTTGAGGAGAAAAAACTTGAAACTTTCCCTTTGAATGATGATTTGGAACTCCTTACCTTTCTGTCCTCCTTCGAAACTTCCATTTTATCCTTGTCAGAAACTGAAACACTGGCATCTAGCCCAGTTCCTAATTTATTAGATGATACAGGCAGAGACTTTGACCTCGTGAGATTTATTGTTGAACAATCCACATTTTTGTTTGTCCTCTGTTCACTGAATAAGAGAGAATTTGCATCCTTGGATTCTTGATTGGAACTGCCTCCTTCCCCAGGGGAAGCTACTTTCTTTGTCTCAGAAAGAGCAAGCATTTCACCCAATGTACTGGAGCTTCTCCGAACATGCCTCTGTTCTTGAAAGCTCCCACTGGATGCCATCATGGCCCACCTTTCAGAAAGACGTTTCTTTGCTTCTCTGCAAACTGATGACTCTGGAGAATAAGATGCTCTACTAAAAGAGGAGGATGAGTATGGACTTCCAAGCCTATTGACATAATCCCAGGAGTGCCTAGATACATGTGACACAGCTTCTGAATCACTGAGATTACCAGCTGGATACTCAATTTCTGATCTATTAAATGAACTTTCATCAGCGACGTAGCCATTAGAAAACACTGACGAAATCAATGTTTCATCTCCGTGGTTCCTACCAAGTTTTTCACGCATTTGCTGAGTAATTGTTTTTGCAACTTCTCTGGATTCCTGATCTTCATTGTCTTCTTCATCCCCAAAAAACTCTTCACCATGTACACTTGCTGACTGGGATTGTGGAGAGCCCACAGCCTCATCATCAAGTATTTTTCCCAGGCTTGGTTTTAGAACAACTATTCGAGTCGGTTGAGTAGGATTTTCATAATTCTTCCAACTTGCAGAAGGGGAATTTCCCAGAAGGCCTTTTTTCAAGCCATTCAGCTGAACAAAGGCACGCTTTTCCATTTGTTTTTCTTCTCTATTCCCTGCTCCAGCAACATCATGAATCCCAGCCATCTTTGATGGTCTAAGAACAGTGATACGCTTTGTCTCCGGAGGAGGAGGAATGGACTGCAGATCATAAAGTTGCTGTGAAAATGCAGAATTTGGTTCCTGCAGACACTTAAGAAATAAGTCTTTATTGGAATTCAAAACTTCTAACGCATCTTGGAATTGCTTAGATTGGCGAAGTTTTTCATCCATGGACATGCGTTTTGCTTCAACAAATTTCTGACGAACAAAATCCATCTCTCTGTCCTTCGTAGTTTCATCATGTCTACCCTTACGTGTCAAATTTTTTGATTGCTGCCATATTTCGTAAACACCTTTGAATTCATCTGGCTCAGCATAATGAAAATATCCATTTTGTTGTTCCCAGTTACTCATAGGTATCTCTGAATGACGTCGAGGATGACCCTTAGAATGGTTTCTTTGTGTTGCTGAGCCAGGTTCCTGTTGTGGAAGGGAATCAAGCCCCATCAACTTCGCAACTAAATTAGGCGGACTGCGTCTGGAATCTACATCTTTACACATGTCTTGCGCAATGAGCATCTTCACAGGCGTCACATTTGTTTTTTTGTCTGAAAATGTGTCCGGATATTCAGATACAATCTGCAATCCACACACCAGTGTAAAATATATAATCCATGCAAAATCTGGAAAACATATGTGGATAATTTACATAAAGTAATCTAGTTCAGACATAGTGATATTTCAGTTACCACTTTTTCTTCAATTTGATCAAGAGAAGGGCCCATACTTGATAGATCTGATCTGCTCCTTGAAACAGGCGAACCTGCAAATTAGTTGAAACTGAGTAATTTAGCAATATTACATTAGGTCTACTAAAGAAAAATGCTACAAAAAATGAAACTTCAATGGCCCCTTGATGAAAGAAGAAAATCCAGTTGAGGGAGGACCAAAAAGAAAGGCAAATCACCCAGAAAATTAGATGTTCAAATTATGCAGAGCAACTAAGAATTAGATTTTCAAATTAGGCGATCATATCAACAAAACCCAGCAACCATTTCCAAAATAATAAGGTAAGATTAAAAAACGTACAAACAACCAGAAGAAAAAGTCACAGGAAAACCACATTTAGGGGCGAAAAAACTCTTTAAAATATAATTCTGCCACAGAAATAATTCATCCAGTGATTTTAAACATCTATAATGGCCTCTTAGAATGCACATCACCTGCATGAGAACTCTAGAATTCAGTAATGAAAATATAAAATGTAACAGAAATTAGAACGAGTGTGCACCATCTCGATGTGCTTTATCAGTGAGAAGCCTATCTGCAGATACCCCAATGTTCAACTCGAACAGGTTCACCATTCTTCCCAAGCATCCTGGATACGTCTTTTCAAAGTTGCGAGTTTTGCCACATTTTGAAGTGCCATTCATCTCAATTCCTTGTAAAAATAATATCTAAACTATATTAGATAAGAATAAAGGCCGAAAAGGCAGATTCCCCTGCTACATTACAATACCTCAAAAGGAAGAAAGTAATACCCAGAAGAAAAGGCAGATATCCAGCAAGGAAAGGACTTCAGGAATCTGCAGCTTTCAACCTGAAAGCAGAAAAGCAAATTTAGGAAAAAATTAACCACCGCCCCTCCCTCCCCCACCCCACCCACACATACACACACATCACCCAGAAAATCAAAGAAAAGCATAATAAAAGAAAATTTAGCAAACAAATTGAACGGAAATTAAAAGATTTGCCTTGAAAAGACCAAATCTAGAACACCAAAGTTGCCAATGTTAAAGAGAAAGAAAAAAGGGGGCATATTGAGGGTAATAAAGAAAACAAAATAAAACTTATTGCTCTGAAAGAGAAAACTGCGAAATGTTAATATTAAACTTCACATCAATAGGCCGCATCAGTGAACAAACTTCACTTTTTTTTCACCCACACAAAAAAAAAGAAAAGAGAAGAAAAAAAGTAACCAAAAAAAAACTTCAAATACGAAAATTAAGCACCGCATTCTTGTTAAGACGATAAAACTAAGAAGATCAGTTTGCTCTACTTTAACCGACCAATATTTTTTCAAAGCTCACACTTTAGCCTAATTCATATCCTTCTCATAACAAATGTGGTCAATAGCAAACTTGGATGCAAAAATCAACGCGAGGAATAACATATTTAGAGCTAAAGCAAGCGAGAAGCTTAAGCTTTAATCATTCAGCAAAATAAGCTAAGGAAAAGGTAGATAGAAGAAATTGTACATTAATTAAAATAAAAACCAAAAGCCCGTGACTTTATTCATAAATCATTGGACAGAAAGCTGCACCGAGAGCGAAGCAAGAAAGAAAAACACAAAAGATAGAATCAGATTCGGCTCATTTCTTCACCTCCGGAAATCGAGATCCGACACAGTACAAAACCGAGAGAACCGTAAATGAAGCAGCGTAGAATCTCCGATAAACGCCAGCCACTTAAACTACAGACTCTTCCAACGCCTAGCTTCGACAATGCGAACGCGTAAAACGAATCACTCAATTTATCTTGCAACGAGAGCAGCGGTTTTAGATGCAAACAGAAGCGGAGAGCTCCAAATAGGCGCGAGGGTGGAAGAAAGAGGTGAAATCGCCGGAATCTCACATACCGGTAAAATGTCGCCGGAGAGTCGCCGGAGAGAGAGAGAGAGAGAGAGAAAGAGAGTTTTGTTTATCTGCAGTGAGGTTTGCTATTTTCCGCTCCACCGACTCCACTTCCGCGTTTGTTTATTGTGATTTTTATATCAGTTTCGATTACGTAAATAAATCGGAAATTAGACAAAATGGAAACCGTAAACGGAAAGAATAAATAATGAAAACTTAAAATAGTTATAAATAACAAAAAGTAGATTATTTATTGGGATTTCTTTTTCTTCTGAAGGGTGGTCCTTCTTGTTCGTGATTAATTCAATTCGGCCCTACATTGATCTCACTCTAATTTAATTATATCAAAAATACATGTCTTTATCTTCGATATAATATGAGAATGACAAGTTTCTTGCTATGTCCATAAAATATAGGTAGTTGGATTTCAAGATCCCTCATGAAATTAATCATAAAATCGATAGGTGCAATGATTTTTTTTGAAAATGTAGGAACTATAATTGTATTAAGGTGATGACTAGTAAATGAAACTAAATATGAATGAAATTGACTTTGAAATGAAATGATGAAGGAATTGAATGGAATGAAATGAAATATGTTATTCATATGATTGGTATGTACAAGAAATGAACAAATAATAAAGAAATAACTATTATTTTATAATTTATGTTATTATTATTATCATCAATTTTACTATCTTATTTTTATTATATTAAAATTATTATTACTATTTTAATGCAACTATTTATTGTATTAATTATTATTTATTATTTATTATGCTAATATTGTTAATAACTGTAATTTTATCACTATTATTATTATTATATTATAATTTTTATTATTAATAATATTTATTTATTTATTTATTCTCATAATTATTATTAATTTTATATGATAAAAAAAAGATAAGAATAGTTTTGTTAGAAAAAATAAATAAATTTAATTAATCTCATGTTCATGAGAATAACTAATACCATAAGAAATAAGATGAATGACTAATTCCATATTCATGGAAATAAACATTTATTCGGAATGATGATTCATACCGTAAAAATCATACCAATTATATAATTGAGAATGAACGTAGAAATCACCATTTCATTCATGTTTAATTCCAACATATCCAAGCGCCACCTAAAAGATAATACTACCTCCTATTCAAATCGTAAGTCATTCTGTGATCTTAATTACTTATATCTTTTTGGCATTTTGGTTTTGGAGCCTAATAACAAAGTGGTCCATTAACTATCATCATTCATGTCTATTCCCATTTTCAAGGGAAATGGGGTTTTCAGTTATGAAACATACCGTATAATGGCTGTGTCATTAAGGATACATTGACATAAACGTTGATTTGGGTATATTTTTTTATGACAAAAAATTGTGCGAGTTCTCCCTCACAATAAACTTTCCTCTATAATAAGAGTAATTAAGGTTTATAATCAGAAATTTACTAATTTTAACTAGGGTTTATTAATTTTATATGAAATTAAGATTTATCAATCTTTCATTAGAATTATAATATTAATTAGAATTTATTAAATCTTATTTAGAATTAATTAAGTCTTAATTAAGATTAACTAAATAATAGTTAATTGAGTACTAATTAATAACTAATAAATTAATCAGGGGTGGTTCTCACTGTGGAGACACCCTTTTTTTTATTAATATTTGTAAAAGCACGGAAAGATTTACATTTTAAATATGAGGAAGGATATATTTTAGTTCAATCTCAACAAATTATTTGATACATGCGACTTTAAAGAGACATCTTAGTGAAGAAAGAATCCTCCTCTATTGAATGCAAGTAATCCTATATTAGGCACATAATGTGAGGTAATTAAGTACCCTTCGTATTAATTTCGCAACTCTTTTAAGTATTCAAGTCAATTTTGTTATTAGGTGAACTTATAAGTGGTTTGCAATTATGAAGTTAATAACATATAGTATATGGTTTTAAAAGCTAAAGTAATATTTAATAAATGAAACGAGTCTACTCATTTGGAAGGTAAGCTTTAAACTATAAATTTGTGATCAAGAATGGATAATGTCTTTAGGCTATAAATTTGTGATAAGGATTTTTTAAACTTATAATTAGTTGATTGCGTAGATAGCTCAATTAATTTTAAAGAACTAAAAAAAACAATGGGTTCTAGCAACATGCAAGCAACCTAGTCGGTTACAAGTTCCTTATTGTGTAGTATTACACTTCAAGAGTAATTAAGTTTATTTTTTTTTCCTTGCATTTATTTTACAATAAATAGTACTTTCGAACTTTTGTTAAGTGTCGTATTGACATTTTTGCTGTTTTTAAGTAAGTGTTATAGTTCGTAATTTGATAGTAAACTAATGATATTTTTTTCATTTAATTAATTTTTACTATGTTTCATAATTGACAAAAAAACGTGTATTGCATTTAATTATAGTAATTAATAAAGTTATAAAAGTAATTTTTTATTGTTGATATGTGTATTTTAATAGCTGAGAATACTTATAAAAATCAAAGGAAATATGTAGAAATTGTATGTCGGAACCCTGATCTGTTTACATTTAAAGAGATCAAATACCAAGATTGGTTAATGATACAATTATTTCAGTTAATGATACAATTGCTTCATAAATAAATATCTTAATTATCCAGAATATCTTAATTATCAATTCGCATCGTAATATGTTTTATACTATCATCAATATCCCTAAAATACACACATTTATAATTTTTTTCTCTTAATTTTTGTCTTCGTTAGTTTTTGGCTGCTAACTTAGCAAATGGTTGATATGCCTCCACGTGGATAAATATCAAACTTCTTAAAATGCCCTAGATTATGTGTTTATTATAAAATGCTTCATACTATTAATAGTGCTTCAACAATACTCATACTCAGCAATAGAGCTGGAAATATTTTTGAAGGAGTTTCAGCCAAACACAAATTTAAAAGATTTAAGTAAAATCCTAAAAATAAATAAGAAATTAATAGATAAATATTGATATGCTCATAATAGCGATTGAATTATACGACAATGTTAAAAAAACCAAAACTTAAACACGGTTACTTCACAATATTTCTCTTTTATTTACAATATTTTCAAGGCATTCCATGTATATTAACTTAATATTTTGATTAGATCTCAAAATCTCCATGATAATCTCTCCACTGATGTATTATAGAGATGTTCACATGTTAGGGAGATAACCTTTTATGTTTACAAGTTCCAGCAGAAGAATCATGAGTATGGACAAACAATACTGAATGAGTTCAAAAGTTGTACTGAAGTCAGCCGTGCTGATAGAAGTATCAGTATCAATGTTACTAGAGTCGAAAGACGAAAGACTAGAGACTTAGTGTTGCTGAAGACAAAGAAGCTAAAAAATGACTAAGTGTCATACCAACAGAAGAGAAGTCGAAGCTACTGAAAATTACGTCAAGCTGAAGTATCTACTGAATACTCCGAGTCACCAAACTGATAGAAGACGAAGTCCAGATTGCTGATAAAACACGAAGCTGACCTAACTGGTGAAACCCGAAGTCAACGTACTGAAGAAACAGTGAGTCAATTCAACTGAAAAAACACGAAAATGTTAAACCTTGAGTATTTTACTTTCAACATGTCGAACGAATCTACAGAGAATCCCGACAAGTCGGAGCTACTTTTCATAGTTGTAGAGCTTAGATGTATAATGTTGCAGACACGAAAAGCAACGTACAATGATTCAAACTGGTAGATTTTAAATGACAAATGTGATGGATGTGATTGATGTTCCCTCCAATAACACTATTCATTGTCCCCTCTATAAATATACACATAATCCAACCTTTTAAGGTTATCGAAATGTTGCGCAATCAAATATTCAAAAGCTTCCAGAGTTCATATTTTAAGAACAATTATCTAGTGATTTCAAAGAAAAGAGTTGTTAAAGTATCACCAGTAAATCCTCAGAGCTCACATACATTTATCAGCTCATGATTTCATCATACGATCTCTTATTCTCTAGGTCATTATTTTGTAATATCTTAAGCCTATAAACCTTGAGTTATCATACGTGACAACTCAAATCTTAATTGAAAAATCTTCTATCCAAAACCCTATAAAGTTTAAGCAAAAGTTGGGCAAGTAAGTAACGAAGTGTTAGTTTCTGACAATTTGTTTATCTTGCACGTGTAAGCAAAAGTTTAGGTCGACTGTACCCATAAGCAGTTAAAAGTTTTCTATCACCAACAAGCATAAGAAGAACAACAAGTTAGTCGGGGTACTGATAAGGTGAACTTCAGTACTTACGTTTTCTCTTGTACCCATAAATAAGACTTAATCTCAAGTAGTAGATTGACTGTGTTATCACTCTGTGGATGTAGGAGTTGATATCTCCGAACTACGTTAAAAACTAAGTGTTCTTTACTTTCAGTACCACTTAAATTACATGTTATTGAACTAGGCATCATCAGCACACACAACATAACATACTATTAAAATCCTCCATCAGTATCAGTTTGATACTGACGAGAAAACTGAAACTGACTAATCATTATATGGCCAAGTGTTTACACCAGTATCAATTTTCATTAAAGGAAAAATGTTACCACCACATTCCACAAACACATTAGTTAGCAGTCCAACTGACCAACTGGTAGGGGTGTGCATCGGTCGGTCGGTTCAACCGACCGATCGAAATTTTCAAAACCGAAAACCGAACCGAAAGAATTTTTTTGAACCGAACCGAACCGATTTATAATTTTGGACCGACCGAAAACCGAACCGAAAAAACCGATCGGTTTCAGTCGGACCAAAACCGACCGAAATATAAATTATATATATATTTTCTAAATAAACATATTTTATCCTAATTATTTAATTAAAATATTAATTAATTATTATATAAAATATATAAAATAATAGTTTCATGATTACCGACCGAACCTAAAACATAAAACCGAAAACCGATTTTAGTTAAAATTTTGAACCAACCGAAAACCGATTACATTTTAAAACCGAACCGAACCGACCGAAACCGATCGGTTCGGTCGGTTTTTTTGGTTCGGTTCGGTCCATGCACACCCCTACCAACTGACTCATCAATTAGTGAGATTGCTAACTGATACACTCAGTATAAGACTCCTCATACTTGAACTGATGATCAGCATTGCTGATGTCAATACTGAACTCACTTCAATTAACTAACATGTATTGATCAGCATAAGGTTCCCTCTATATACAATAGACCATCATTAATGATTTTATTTTTTCATTACCTAGACCATGGTTAATAATTTTAATTTTTCATAAAGTAAGAGGTTTGTTGAGAACCCTAGTTTTTTCTCCTTTGTTGAGAACCCTAGTTTTTTCTCCTTTGTTGAGAACCCTTGTTTTCTTCTCTATTGTGGAGAACCCTTGCTGTGTTACCTTTCTCTCCCAAGTAGTTTTTGTTCTCTCTCTGCACGCATGGACGACCAAATGGCCAACCTCAATATCTCAAACGAGGAGGAGGAGTTGATCATTGACGACGTGGTGGATGACGTTTGACGTCACGGTAGATCTTTGTTTGGTGGGAGATTCTGATCGAGCAACCCATAAACTTCAACCCGATCGCGAGCGAATGGCGAGAATCTGGAGGCCGGGGAAGGCGTTTTCATTAAAGATATTGGCAAAGGAAGGTATATCTTCCAATTTTTCCACACTGTAGACATCCTCAGAATTATAGGGGGAGGGCCATGGACGTTTGGGAGTATACCTCTAATTCTTCACAGGCTAAAATCCGGGGAGTTTCCCCTTCAAGTCCCATTGGAGAAAATGCAGTTTTGGATTCAAGTTCACGACTTGCCGGGAGGATATGTTACTGAGGGTATTGGTAAACTTCTGGGAAACTTCATTGGGAAGTTTGTTGAATACGACGTCTCAAACTCCACGGGGGTGTGGAGACAGTTCATGCGGATAAGGGTCGATGTTAACGTGACGGAGCCTCTAAAGAGATTCAAAAAAATTAAGAATAGAGATGGAAATAGCTTCATTGTCAACTTTAAGTATGAAAAGCTTCATATTTTTTGCTTTATCTGTGGGCGACTGGGCCATTCGGAAAGTTTCTGTGATAAACTGTTCAATATGGACTCGAAAGACATCAAACGCGAGTGGGGAGTCTGGCTGAAAGCGGTGGACCGTAGAAGTTTTGCGGTGGAAAACGATAAGTGGTTAAGATCCGATAAAGGGATGGCCGGAGGTAGGGAGAGGGGAAACCCTCAGACGGAGAGATCTGAACGTATCATTCCAGCCGAGAATGACGCGTTTCAGTTTGAAGCACAGGAGGAAGGTGCGGGTTTCCAGCATAAAGATACGCCCCACTATGAGTCTGTAAGGGGTAAGGCGAGAAGTCAGGGAGAGGATTATGAGGATTCGGTAGTGCAAGATTTGGGGCCAAGATTGATGCAAAATCGTTCAGGAACACGGGATCGAGTAAATACTGGCAGAGATCAAGGATCCACGGGATTAAGGGATACGCAAAGATGGATAACAGAAGGGCTTAACAGTTTGACCCCCATGCAAAATGTTATTTACACAAATACCCCTGGAGAAGAGAGAAAACGTAGGCGTGAGAATGAGCATGGACCTAACCCCAAACAAAACCAAAACACTGATGTTCTTCTTTTGGAATGCCCGGAGGATGACAGAAGTGCTACTCTTTTTTTAACGGCGGGCTCCGGAAGTGGAGCCGGTCGACCACAATGATTCTCCTCAGCTGGAATTGCAGGGGGTTGGGCCACCCCCTCGCAATTCCGACTCTATGTGAACTTATTAGAGTTCACAAGCCTAGGTTCGTGTTTTTGTGTGAGACCCATGCACATAAGCAAAGGGTTGAAGAAGTGCGTGTTCGTTTGAATTTTGAAGGATGCTTTGTTGTTGACAATATTGGAAGGAGTGGTGGCATGTGTTTATTTTGGAAGCTCTCTTGGATTGCAATTTGATTGGATATTCTAATAATCATATTGACGTAAGGATCCGGATAGTAGAGGTGATTGGAGACTCATTTGGTTTCTATGGTGCCGTAACGCCGTAAAAGGAGGGACTCTTGGCATCTCATCCGTCATCTTAGTAAGGTGGCCTCCTTCCCTTGGGTTATTATAGGTGATTTTAACGACCTGCTATCTGCAGACGACAAGAGATGGAGGATTCCACATCCTAATTGGCTGCTGAAAGGGTTTAGAGAAGCCGTGTTAGATAGCGGGCTGGTGGATCTTCCGTTAAAGGGGCATCGTTTTACATGGGCGAGAAGGCTGGGTACGGAGCATGCGGTGGAGGAAAGATTGGATAGAGGAATGGGTAATGAGGAATGGCTAGCTAAGTTCCAAAGAAGTAGTCTCGAGGCTGTGACTGCTCCTATCTCTGACCACTGCCCCATAATTCTTAGAACTGATGACGAGGAGCTGATGGTTGGCAAGAAAAGATTTAGATACGAGAATAAATGGAGTCTCGACCCCGAACTCCCCGAGGTCGTGAGGAACTGTTGGAAGAACCTGGATGGCATCCATATTCTGGATAAACTATCCTCTACGTCGGAAACGATCATGGATTGGGCTAAGAAGAGGAATTTCGAGGATAGAAGAAGGGAGAAATTCCTGGAAGGAAAGATTAAGTATCTCCAATCTAGAGATAACATCAGGGCGGTGAAAGAGATGATTGATACTAAGAAAGAATTGGCCAATATCCTTCTTAAAGAGGAAACCCACTGGAAGCAAAGAGCCAAGCAATTTTGGTTGAAGGAAGGAGACATGAACACCAAATTTTTCCACGCCATGGCGTCGGCTCGGAAGAAGTCTAACTCTATTCTGAAACTTCAACGTGATGATGGCAGCTGGGCGCTTAAGAAAGAGGACATCAGAATAGTTGCGTATGACTATTTCAAAGAATTATTCAGGGCTCCTGCTCAACTCCTAAATCAGGAGCCTACTCTATGTCGGCTGGTACCTATGATATCGGAGAATACCAATAGAGTGCTTGAAGGCGCTTAGTTTGGAAGAGGTGAAAGCTCTCTTCGGATGCAACCCGACAAATCCCGGTTCGGATGGTTTCAACCCGCATTTCTTTCAAAAATTTTGGACTCTACTCATCATGATATTTTCAGCCATTGCAGCCATTGGCTGGATGAAGAGCAGTTGTCGGGTGATCTTAACAAGACTACGATAGTGTTGATTCCAAAGGTGGACAAACCTACTAACATGAAAGAGCTCCGACCTATTTCATTATGTAATGTGATTTACAAGATTCTGTCGAAAGTCCTTTGCAACAGGCTCAAAGGTTCTTTCCCCGCTGGTTAATGTGGCACAGTCGGCTTTTGTGGAGGGTAGAGCGATACAGGACAACATCCTTATTGCGTTTGAGGCGATCCACTCGATGAAAAGGAAGACACGAGGTAAAGTGGGGGATGTTGCTTTGAAGATCGACATTAGCAAGGCTTATGACAGAGTGAATTGGGATTACCTTGATCTTGTGTTAGAAAGATTGGGTTTTGGACGTAAATGGAGGAGCTGGATGAGGATGTGCGTCAATTCTGTCAAATATAATGTCCTTGTTAATGGGGAGCTAATTGATACTATTGTGCCTAAGAGGGGCCTTCGGCAAGGCGACCCCCTATCCCCATATCTTTTCATTTTATTTGCGGAGGGCCTTTCGGCGAGCATTAATTTTGAGGTCGAGAGGGGCAGCATCCATGGCATTCGTATGGGACGGGTGGGTCCCCCTATCTCTCACCTCATGTTTGCTGATGATTGCATGTTCTTATGTAAAGCTACCCATAGTGAATGTTCTAACCTGAAAAGGATACTCGACAACTACGAATTAGTTTCGGGGCAAGCCATCAATTACCAGAAATCCGGAATTTATTTCAGCAGAAATGTTAGTGAAGCTGATCGGACATTGCTTGCCAATGTTCTAGGGGATTGGCAACCCCTCAACACGGGTCGTTACCTAGGGGCTCCCTCTCTTATCGGTAGGAAGAAAAAGGAGATCTTCGGGTTTCTGAAGGATCGTCTCTGGAAACGTATACAAGGATGGCAAGGTAAGAAGTTATCGAGAGCAGGGAAGGAGATCTTGCTTAAGGGGGTAGCGCAAGCTATTCCGGCGTTCTGTATGTCAACTTTTTTACTACCGAACAACCGATGACGAGCTCGAGAAGATGATGAACAAGTTTTGGTGGGGTGGAAATAGCAATCCAAATGGGGTATTAATGGATGAAATGGGAGAGGCTTTGTGTAGATAAGAAGAAAGGCGGTGGGGTTTAGAAATCTACAACTCTTTAACATTGCAATCTTGGGGAAAGGCGGGGTGGCGTTTTTGAAGGATCCAGAGGCCCTTGTTAGCGAGTGTTTAAAGCCAAATATTTTAAGGATGGAAGCTTCCTCACAGCCAAGGAGGGACACAACCCAAGTTTCACGTGGAGGAGCCTTTGCGCAGCGCAAGACCTGATCAAGAAGGGGTTGAGATGGAGAGTGGGTAACGGTGTTAGTATCAAAGTGTTCGACGACCCTTGGCTTCGATGCGATGATAATTTTTATGTTACATCTAGAAGGCATGACAGTTTGAGGGAGATGAAGGTCAGCGATCTCATGCTCCCGGGTTCAAAAGAATGGAACTTCGATCGGTGCAAGGATCTTCTCAACGACAGGGACGTTAAAGAGATAACCAATATTCAAGTCCCTACTATTGATGCGGAGGATAAGCTTATTTGGCATTTCTCAAATAAAGGTATATACACTGTTAAATCGGCTTACAGATTAGCATGCTCCTTGACGATCAACGAAACGTGGGAAGTGGAAGGGAGATGGCAGCTGATTTGGGGTCTTGATGTCCCAATGAAGGTAAAGATATTCTTATGGCGTGCGGCTAGAAATAATCTGCCTACGAAGGCTAACTTATGGAGTAAGGGTATTGCGGTGGATGGTGCGTGCGGCATTTGTCGTAAAGACGTGGAGACGGTCTGGCATTCATTCTTCTCTTGTCCTTTGCGATTAAATGTTGGAAGGTCGTGGAATGGAAATTTTTTAAATGAGGTCCAAGGTCAATTCATCTCATTTGAGGAGGTCTCTTTCATAGCCTTTGCGAGAAGGAGATAGTCCAACGATTATGGGCATGATCTTGTGGCGATTTGGAGGATAGAAGCGCAGTGGTTTGGGCGAGGTTTTCCGGCACCGATAGGTCGTGTGATATCGCTGTTGGGTTATAGGGAGGAATGGTTAGCGGCAAAGGTCTCGAAACGCTCAAAACCGCGGTGAACCGAGAGGCGATATTGAGAAGTGTTTGGGGTGGCATGATTTGGAGCCAGGTCGGTATAAATGTACCGTGGATGCAGCTTTCGACGTGGAGAGTCATAGCTTTGGCATTGGCATGTGTATTAGAGAACAAGGCGGTTTGTGGCGGCTAAGGTGGTTAGGATCAAAGGTAGACCGAGAGTGGAAGAAGGGGAAATAATGGGTATTCGGGAGGCTCTTTCCTGGACGAAGAGCCTCAATATAGATAAGTGTAATTTTAAACCGATGAAGAGAGCGTACGATGCCATCACGGATGGCGCTGACGATCAATCGGAGCTGGGTGTGCTCGCATGTTGGATGCCGAAGGGTTCTGAGAAGTGAGTTTGAGTTTCATGTTTTTCATATCAAAAGAGAGTTTAATCAGGTAGCTCACAGATTAGCTAAGTCTGCTTTTAGATTTATTGATTCGCATGTCTGGACTGAACCCCCATCGTTTGTGGAGGGTCTGCTCCACATTCCATGTTCGTGTCATGAATAAATCGGTTTTTGTGGCTTTCAAAAAAAAAAAAAAAAATTTAATTTTTCATTACCTAAATTAAAAAGTACGTCATATTCATCTACGCTGCAAATCTAAAATATGCAGAAAATTCAAATGATTGACATTATGTTCACTACCGCCGGATTAAGGTCCAATCTCCCCCTCCTCATCTATTCCTCTCCATTCTATTTTATTTATTTGTTTATTTATTTTGAACCAACTCATTTCCCATCCTTACATTCTATACATAATAAAAAATGCAGTGTGACCTCCAAGATTGGAACACGTATATCAAGGCATGGTTAAAATTATTTGAATCATGGGTGAAATTTTTATGCCACTTTAACCAATACCTCAAAGCAACGGGAAGCATTTATATAAATTTTGGGTGGAAGTATCTTGTTCTATCTGTTCACTTTTGCAGCACAAAAACTATTTTTTCTGTATAATTTACATCTACATCGGAGACGAAGATGGAGGTTAAATATTTTTCAAACAAACAGATTTTTTGTTTAAGGTAATGAGGTTAAAATCATTAATTTTAGGGATAAGTACATTTTGTATCTCCAACTTTGACAAGATTTTCAAAAATATCCCTAACTTTGACGAGATTTTGAAAAATATATAAAACTTTAGTTAATACATTAGAATATCTCCAACTTTGACAAGATCTCGATTTAGAGTTTCTGACGACGAATGTTACGTCATTTGAGCTATAATCGACATGAGAATGCAGCGAAATGACTCAGCATTCCGTCGTCGAAAATTCTGAATCATGACATTTTTCATAATTTTAAGACATTTTAATGTATTAACTTATAAAGTTTTGGATATTTTTCAAAATCTCGTCAAAGTGGTGATATTTTAATGTAATAATAATGTTGGTGATATTTTTCAAAATCCCGTCAAAATTGAAAACACAAACTATAGTTATATTTAATTTTTATAGAATATAAATGTATTGAGTGTAACTTAAATTACAATCAAATTTAATAGTTCAAATATTGATTTCATTACCCATATATTATTGGAACATCATCGGTTAGCACATTAGTTCGTTCAGACAATAGATAGGGGGCGGTTATGTACGTTGCCTTACCTGAAAGATCCACCACATTAAATCTTTATGTTTTTGTGAAAGTTGCCAATTATGCATCTAATCATAGCCACAGCTTCTTTTGTGTAATGAAATTATCTCACTCTTTTTTAAAAATATCTCATTTGAATCAGCTATTAGATCATCTCCAATATTTAATATTAAACTTCAATTTTATTTTATAGTAATTGTCTCATATAATAATTCATCTCCAACCCACAAACTTAAATTATAATTCAAAAGAATATTATCTATATATCATTTTCAATTAATGGATGAATTTGAAATTTTTAACTAAAAAAATACGCTTATAAGGAGAGAGAAAAACTATAAAACATCAAAATGTGTATATATTTACAATTATGTTGGAAATATTTTTTACTGTATTTTAAATTTACAATAAAGTATCGTAGATGACGTTAGTATCCTCTGTTACGTTTATGTTATTTTATCAAATTCTTACATTTTTAATCGATATACAATGTATGGATGTTTACAACACAATGCCCCATACTATTATTTTTTCAATTATATCCTCCTCTCACGGCAGCAACTAACTCTCAAGTTTCAATATTCTCCCGCCTCATCCTCTTGATTGAAGAAATTTAATTTCCAATTGCAGTTTGTTTCTGTGAATTATGATGTAAAGTTAAAAGTTGATTATAATAGAACCTTCTTAAATTAATACTCTATAAATTAATAATTTTTTTTAATACAATAATTTTCTTGACTTGGGCCATTTATGTAAATTAATGATTTTGATAAATTAATGAGATAATATTTTTTCAAAATACCGTTATACAAATCTATGATCGTAAATTTGAATTTAATGTGTTTGGTCTCTATTGATAGCAGTAGTTCACCCTTGCGATGCACGAAATGTATGTGTACCAATTTTTTTTAAGTTCAGGAAATTTTTGATAAAATAAGTATAGTTTCGAGTTTAAAGTTATATTTATCCCCCCACACACACACACACATATATATATATATATATATATATATATATATATATGGGAGGATTAACGTGAGAACTATTTTATTGTGAGCGTGAGAACCAAAACCGATGAATTCACGGTGAAAATTGATGAATCCATTGGAAAAATTATCAATCCAAAAAATAAAATTTTCGTCCCTCATGGGATTCAAACCGGGTGAAAAATTCGAATTTTGAATTCATTAACTTTCTCAACGGATTCATCAACTTTCATAACGAATTCATTTGGTTCTTATTTGAACCAAACTCTATATATATATATATATATATATATATATATATATATATATTTTATCCATACAACCTCATCTCTTGATCGTCGGAAAAAATGATAGAGGATAATATTTGAATTTTTTTTGATAATTTGGGTAGCGCCATTGTAAATACTTATACATTTGGATTAGATTGGTTATAAAATGACGAGATATTAATATTAATGTAAATAATCGTACTTGGCCTAATGTAAATATATGTGCATGTATCTTAGACATTAATCTTTAACTTATTCCTAAATTACCTCAACCATTGTAGTTTAAAAATATTCTTCCCTTTTTAAGGGTAAGAGATCAAGATACAAATCCCAACCTTCAAAACACTGAAAAACTAAAAGAGAAAAAAGCTTAGCACCCAAATGCAGACTAATTATAAAGTTCTTCTGTTGGTAGAACTAATCATGTTAAGCAAGTAGAATATGACAATTGGACCTCAAATTAGATTGCCAATTCTATTATTAATTAAAAGGCCTTTTTGTCCATTTACGTACAGATTTCACAGCTGGAGAAAAAAATACAATAAGATTAGGTGCAGGGTTTCCCATTCAATTATAGTATACAAACAGTGGTTCACAAATATGTTGTTTTTTAATAATAAATAATGATGGGCTGTCTTAATTGTAAATAAACAAACAATAGTAATTGCACGATAAATTAATGAAAAATGTTTGGGAAAAAAATAATCTCTATACTCTTGATTCGAAAACAAAAGGAATAATTTTTTCTCAGGAAACAGTTAATTTGTGACAAAAATCTTCGGTTGCAACTTACAACAAGTTTTTACGTGGCAAAGTTATAAAACAATTATATTGCGGCTAAATCAAAATTATCAATGGTCGCATGAACGTTTATTTTAGAACAGTTACAATATGTGGAGAGGCAACGATATCTGCTATCAATTAGGAAACACTTCGTCCAATAAATTTGATCATGATAGAACATTAGGGCAATCACCACTCCGTACCCTATGTTTCATATTTAGATAATCTTAATTAGCCTTCCTGTTTAGTATTTTGTCACCTAAATCTCGAAATTCCTTAACTAGTAAAGTGGGTCTTGCGTGCTTCTAATTAACGTATCAATCGTTTACTTTGTAAGAGGGAAATTTCAAGAAAGAGACAGAATTTTTTTAAAATTAGATTAGCTTACCGTTGTTTCTTTTGACTTTTTGGTGCAGTCTGTGATTTCTTTACAACCACAGATCTGCACGTTTTGATGTTGTCCAGAACAGTAGATTCCATATGCAATGATCATAAGTTTCAACTAATGCAATTATAATAATTCATATTTTGTTAAATTTCTTGAAAATGAGCACATAGTATTAAATTTTATCGATTTGTTTAGTTAACGTGAGAACCATTTTTATCATGATAATGTAGAAATCAAAAAATGATGAATTTGGAGCGAAAATTGGTGAATCCGCTGGAAAAGTTAGTGAATCCAAAAAAATAAAATTTTCGTTGATAATAGTATCGAACTCTGGGTAAATTTTTTGATTCAATAACTTTCTCAACGGATGCATTAACTTTCATAGCGAATTCATTTTGCTTATAACGAATTTTCGTGGTTCTTAGTTCTCACATTAAAAATTGTTCTTATTTTATATATATATATATATATATATATATATATATATATTATATATGTGATCAAGTTGTCAGAAAACTAATTTGATCAAGATATTGAGTGATGTAACGTTTAATTTTGTGAAATTAAACGATATAGCATCGATCTACGTTTCGAGTAGATGATCATGAAATATTTACATTCTCAAATCCAATTTCCGATGAATGAGAAATAATGAATCAAAGTTGGTCACTTAAACATGAAATTAGATGATTAAGTGGATAAGCATAAATTATTAAATGATCACACGTTGATTAATTTACCTTCATTAATTATTTGTATAATTGGTTCATTAAACACTTAGTATAATTATGTGAACATGTGATGGCTTGCCCACGCGCGTGCCGCTGCAGTCTGCCTTTGCGCCGCACTCGTCGTTGGGTCGTGGACTTGGATCTTGACAATTGGTCATTGTGTGGTCTTTGGGCATGTTATGCGGGCACGATTCGGGGCCCAATGCCCTTACCTTTTGGATCATCGATTGATCGAGACCAAAGTTGGAGTTGATCCGAGACCCAACTCATGTGGCCCAATCTGTTGGGCCTCTATGCACTTGAAAAGACTTCCAGATACGTCCAATGAACCTGGACGCATGGTGGACGTCGTTTACCACTAAATAATTCATGCAATCATTCTAAGAATCAAGATCAGTATAACAATAAGTAGGGTCGAAGGACATACCCCAATTCCTATGTGCTTTATCGATAATTAGCAAGAAACGCTAAACTAATTATTTCCCTTATTAAAACACAACCTTGTTGGAAACGCCAAACCTAGATTTAATGTTCTAATAACTTTAAGAATTTAAGGAACCAAATTTAGACAAATTACCCAAGAACGCTAGTAATAATTTGTCTATCAAATTATTTTCTATTATCAATACGATAGCTTTGCCACTAATTAGCCATATTCCAACAATTACGGATTGAGGGAACCAATTGACACTAATCTGGATTAACCTAAGGTGCTCAGGCTTAAGAAAATCAGATTAAAACTCTCTACTAAGGGAATAAATCAAAATCTAATTGAATTCATCAATCAAAAAATTAGGTATCACATATATTGAACTATTGTTTCATTATTATATCCGAAACAAGAAAATTAGCTATTCATTTTATTGAAATAAAACACAACTAAAACGTAATAATAAAACATGATTATTATTTTATTAAATTAGAATAAAACGAAAAGCTATCATCAGAAACACACATCGATCCAAATTTACCGGAGCAAAATCTATCAGACTATGGAATGAAATTAACTTAACTACGAGATCGTTTCTCTCATTCTCCCTCGATGATTGCCAAAGAAAAAATAAAATAAAAAGTTGTCTCACAAAAGCTGCCGCCAGGAACCTCTCTCTTAATGACTAAGGTTGCAAAACAAAATCTCCTAATAAAGTTCCTAATCCTCTGCACACTCACGTCCACCCTAATCAAAAGTTATATATTCAAAAGTTATCCATAATCTAGCCGCCAACTAGGATATATCCAATTAATTATAATGGCTCACGACACTAATTGGCTTAAATATTAAAATTAATCCAAAATCATGTTAACTGGAATTATAAAAATGAGAATATTAACTTAGAGAAAAATTAATCCAAAATCATGTTTAACTGGAATTATAAAAATGACATCTCTCGCTTCTAGCAAATAACTTCCAGCAGCCCTTTATCTTCGTTTCTTGGGATCTTTTATATTTGCACCAAAATTCTCTTTGTTTTCTTTTTTCTTTCACTTGATTTCCTCAATATCAATCTCTTTATTTTCTACATAAAATGACATTTAAAATGCAGTTTAAATCCGATAAAGCACATACTAATCCAATAAATATGAACAACAAAATACCCACATCAACGCACGTGTTGTCCAAATTCGTCGTAACTGTCTGTAACATCCCGACATGATGGTTTTGCGGGAAACGTGGATGTAACTTCCACATTGTCTCTAGAAACCGTCTCATAACCCTCTAGCACTCAATGAGGGATATAACTTCGTAAAACCCAATATCAATATGGGTCTTGACTTCAGTAGGCTCCCCATGAGGGAACAATGCTTATAAATAGGATATGTCTCTCCTATATTAGTTACCTACTGCCAATATGCATTCCAACATTCTAAAGCACTCTCTGCATACATAGTTCGTGTCCAAGTTATGTCATCGCTTCGTCCAGTTCGCTGGAGCTCGTTGGTCTGTGGTGCTGCCATATTCAAGACACTTTAGTTTTTATCTTTGAGGACGATACGCTATAATCGAGAGCACTACCGGTGTATATCTCGTCTTATAGAAAGAGGCCTCATCGTCTCGGTATTAACATATGGTTTATTTGTTTCGATTTTTATTTCATTTCTGTTTAGTTCATTTTTAATTTGATCTCATTCTTCTACATTTATATCTCAAGTTGTAATATGTCCGTCAAGTTTTTTTTGTACTATCGAGTCTAACTTGTTTTACAAAAGTTTCAATCATTTCACAAGTGATGTATGGAAAGGGTGGGACTTCCAATTAACTTATGCTTTATTAGAAGCGAATAGTTTACTCTTCTCTTCTTTTAACAAGAGTACATGATATAAAAGTTTAAAAAGTTTGATATAAAAGTTTTAAAAGTTTTTCTTTTCTCTCTTTGGGACGATCCAATAATAAAGTGAGTTTCTCATAGGTTCGAACCTTATTAACACATGACGAGATCCAGTATTCCATAATTTTGTATGTGCCACCATGTCCCATTATTATCTCTATTATTTTATTATTATTTTTATACAAATAAAATTTATTATAATATTATGCATCATATATAAATTTTATTTCAAAAAATTGAAAATTTAAAAAATCATATACCTTAACTATGGATTTATCAACCCTAACAATAAATTATTAACTAATAAAAATAAAATTTAATAATAAAAAATAATTATATATCCTAATTGGATGAAATAAATCCTAGGTATTAATTAAATTGAAACATACGAAATTGAAATTAAAGAAAAACAGATAAAAAAGACCATGAAAACTGAAAATCAGACACAAAGTGAGTCACAAATTATGGGATACTATATCTCAACCCTACTAACGCCTTTATAGGTCTGAGTCTATCGCATCTGATTTTTCAAGTGTTGTTTGCAGACTATGTCACAAGTACGTGTGGTTGACCCAGTACTGTACACTAAAACTAGTAGTTGTGCGTTTCCCATAAAATAAAAAAGAAAGATTTTTTTATAAAAAAAGTATTGTTTTTGGTTAGAAATGAATAAATTAGGTGTAAGCTATTGTGATATGATTCTAAGTTCTAACCAAGTAAAAACATGTCAGCAATGTTCTTTGAAAGTAATATTAAGAAAGTTTTACCTTTTTATCTTGAGGCAATATAATGAAATTAAGTTAGCGAGAAGTTCATAGACCCTCCTCCATGTTAGGACCAGTTTCAAATTTTGCCTATATTTATAAGTAGTACATAAAAGGAAGAAGTGCAATTTCAATTTCAAACTATGAATGTTTAGCAAAAATATTATTAATTATAGATAATTATAATTAATACTTGAATTATACGAAAACTAACAAAAATATCATGAAGATCAATTTCTATCGTCAGAAAAGTGACATGTTTCGTTGGATGTTAGCCTGAACTTTTAACATAATATAAATTGATCTGACATTGAAATATTGTTGTTTTTCCCGTAATGCGTCATTCCTTCAATGGTGGAAATTGACCTTCAGAATATTTATGTTAGTTTACGGATAATTCATGCATTTTAGTAATCTAAACAACTGATAATATAAATTATTCAACTATGAATAATTTAATTAGAATTTTAAAATGTAATTTACCCAAGCATACATATAGTTAAGAAATACCATTGTTGGCTAAAATACAAATTATTTGGAATTTTATCTCATAAAAGAGAAATAAAGATCAATCAATGGAAGCAAGATAGTGATGCCATCTTTTCCACAACGGAATAAATTAATAAATAGATAGATAATGCTGACTAGTGGTTTATGGGATTGCCCATTTATCCATTTGTATAGAGGCTAATATCTTAACACAGAACTGTGTTAAAAGGGGGAAAGTAGTCCGTAAAATTAAAAAACATATATTTAAAAAAACTGCATGAAATATTGAAATTTGACTTAACCAAAGACAGGTAGAATACATGCATGCCTGCATAAGTCAACATGAAATAGTTTATTGCTATTTTAATGTTGAAACACAACGGCTCTATTAATGATTAAATAATAGTAAAAAGTAGGTACTCCTGTGATTAATCAAATCAGTTAATTTTTGTTTGCTTAAAAGAGGACATATTCTCAATTTGTAATAGTGGAATGATTAGTATCCATTTCACTATTCTTGATTTGTTACTTTGTGAATTAAAGAGAAATATATTTTATGTATAAAATATTATATGATTTGAAATTCAAAAAACTTTATTGTGTAAAGTTCGTTCCATTTTCGGTAAGTGCCAATCATAACGGAACAATTTAAGAAGAAATACGAACCAACATTAACGGGACAACGAGAATAGTACTTATTATAAAGAATGATTAATGTTTGAAACAAAATATATAAAGAAACCTCAACAGAATAATTTATAGTAACTAAACAAACTTATTTTCATAAAAGATATTATCAAAGTACGAAAGTGTATAATATGCATGTAGTCAGTTATCACCATTAGTTATTTCAAAACTTTGACAAGATTTCCAAAAGCAAAGTAGTAGATGACAAACCAGAGAAAAAATGAAAGGAATTGGGGTCCAAAGATTTAATTACTTTCACAGTTTACCTCTGCGAACGTTAATCAAGTGCTTCCAAGTGAAAAACATGTTTTTGAAGTATCCAAGTGAAAAACTATATGCAATTAATTATGTCCACATAGTAAAGTATAATCATTTCCTTAGCTCTCAATTTAGTTTTGAAAAATGACGAATTATTACTCAGAAGTTACCCCATCCGTCCCACCCAAGATGACATGTATTCTATTTTGGGTTGTCCCATCCAAGATGACCTGTTTTCTTTTTAAGAAAGAATTATCTCTTCAAAAGTTGTGGTTCTACCTACTTTTTATCATTTTAACCACTTTATCCATTCTCCTAAATAGCCGTATCGAAAAGAAATGAACCATCTTTGACGGGACGGATGGAGTAATATTTAGTTTTGCTTAATCAAATTTTACATGGCTCCGATACTCCTTTTTTTTTTGGAAAACACCTTGTTTTACTTGGATAATATCATCTCCTTCAGTAATTACACTTTTTTATTAAGCAATAACGACATTTGTTTATAGTAACATAGTCATGATCACATCCCAAATTATTTTGATGTGTTTATCGCGTTTATAAGTTTTTCAAAATAATTTATATTTAAGTTTTTGAGAAGTATTTGACAATATAAGCTCTTAAACAACTTATAAATTGTGAAAATAAGTTTTATCATCTTATAATTTTATCAAAAAATAAGTTCATCAATCACAACTTATTTTTTTAAATAAGTTTATAAGCAACAATGAATTTACAAAAAAGTAATCCTAATATGATTTTCAATATATACCATTCCAATTTCTCTTTATTCAATTCTCTCTCTCCAACTCACGATTCTCTCTATAAATTATAAGGACAATTATCTAAACACTTTGACAACTTCTAACTTTTGAAACATTTTATAAACTATTGAAACTTATAAACTCTCTAAAATAAATTTAGCCAACCAGCTCTTAGTCTAAATTACAATTTTGAGAACTTAGAGTTAACTATAGCTTTAAAAAATCTCATTGTGCGCGCACGCGAACATCATACACACACACGCACATTTATATACATACATTTTAATTTAGGGTGACCTACTTTAGCATTGATTAGATTATTTAATTTTTATGTTAATTTACAACATGGTATTATGTAATTATATACACAATGAATATGTTATTTTATACTAATTGTGGGTATGGAGTGAAAGACATAGTATGTACGGCTATATATTCACTATATTGATGTCGTTCGATTATTGTACTCAAAGTCTTTTTTAGGTCTTCAACAAAAAGAGGAGACAAAACTGATGCAAATAGGTGAATGGTAATCTTTTAAAAAAAAATAACTATATAAATTTAAAAGTTGCGTCACGATGCACTCAAACCCAAGACCTTTGGCCTCAGACATTAATTAATCACTCTACTACTAGGCCAATACAAGCATACTAATGGTAATTTTCTCAACTATATTATGTTAACGATAGAGTATTCTTTTGATGTGGTATCCTGACACCTGTACATTCGTCTGTACATTAGGACTTTGGTATTTTTTTCAATATAAATGATATTTGATACTTTTCTTTAATATAAATGATACTTAAGAAAATGTTATTTTTCTTAATATCAAATGATACTTTTATCTATTCGTACTATATAGGAGTTTTTGTATTTCTTGTTTCTTCTTCTTCTTCTTCTTCTTCAGTAAATATCATTTTAAACTTCAAATTATATTTACTTTACTAAATATGTTTGAACTTTCAAAAATATATATTTAAATCATCAACTATAAACTTTGTATTAAAAATATCTCTTATCCATTTTTTCAGCCCCAAAATCTTTATGTGTCTCGTCACATACCATTTGGAAAAGACAAAAGAAATGGAATTACATGATATTTCCATGTGGTATCCGGCTAGCCACATCAAGATTTTGGAGGTGAAAAATGGACGCAATGATATTTTTGATACAATAATGATAGTTTGTGATTTAAATAAATATATTTAATAGTTCACAATATTTTTCATAAAATGAATATAATTTTAAATTTAAAATGATATCTACTATGTTTTCCTAAACTAGCTAAGAGCTTCTTTATTTATTTCATACATAATAAAAAGAGAAAGAATAGAAATAAGGCCATCTCTAATATTATAATGCAAATTCAAAATGTTGTGTTTTTTTAAGTAATTGCAAAACACATAAATATTTTTGTGTTTAATGACTTTTCTCTTTCCTCCAAATATATAAATGTGTTTGCATTGTTCACAAACGTATTTTTTCAAAACTTATTCGTTAATTAAGGAGGAATATATATATATAAAATATTTTTTGACTTAGAATTAAATTATTATTTAATAGAATTAAATTTAGACTTTAATATTGAATATGAGAGATTACAATCAATTAATTGTAGGCACAAATGACGTCAGGAAATCCAATGGGCCTGTTGATCACAGAAGGGGGGCTCATGCTCCATTCACACATTAATTCTATATTCTTTGGAATAATTATGAATATAACACTATGATTTTATTTCAAAGACTTTCAGTCCTTCTTCAGCATTACAAAATTTATTACTTTTTTTTATATTGTTATTATTATTTTATTTCTGAATAAGACCATAATACCTATCGACATTCAATGCTAAACCCAAGGAGCAGGTGGACGAATAGGCATATAGTAGGCTAAGTAGCAAAATAAATACAGGTTGCTTCGATGTGGGCGCTACCTTTCCGTTACGTGGGACAGTGAATATGGTAAAAGAAAGTCCATTTTTATCATTATCACGAGAATATGAAAAATAAAAAATGATAAATTTATTATAAAAGTTGATCCGTTGAAAAAGTTATTGAATCTAAAAAAAATAGAATTTTCACATTTTATGGGATTCGAATTTGAAAGAAAATTTTCAAAATTTTTAATTTAGTAATTTTTCTACCGAATTTATCAAATTTCATATAAATTTATTTGATTATTGATTTTTATGATAAAAATAGTTCTCAATTGAATATATATATATATATATATTGTGTATATATTTTGAGCTGGTCTTGGGTGCGCCCAGCCAATTATTTATTTATTAAATTAAATTTAATTGATTATTAAATTTTAATCAGATTAATAAATTTTATTGGGGCTTAATTAACCTTACTCAGAATTGATAAATCATAATTGAACTAATTAATCCTAATTAGGATTAACTATTATTTAATTAATATTAATCATTAGTTACAGACATTCGCACACAAGTTTTGGCGTTTTCATATTCACATAACATAAAACTTTAGTTGCTTTTGTAATCGCATGGTTTTTTACGATTTTTACCTTGAGGAGTGTAATTTTAGTATTGCAACTGCTATAATTTTAAATACAATTTGCAACTAAACAAGCAACTAAAGTTCGTAACTTTTAAGGCGATTAACCCGTATAAGTATCACTGAAATGCATTATTTTATTATAACCAGCTTTCAACTTAAAACAAATGAATGAAGCCTAAATTGTGTGTCCACCAAAGGTTTAAGAAATAAATAAAATGAAGGCTATGATTTTTCAAGTATGGTTTAATTGTTCTGTATGATTTGTAGGCTATTGTACATGTGTCTGTGAATTCCTCCTTATACAAAAGAAAATAAAAAAAATGAAGGAATCTAGGCGGTTGAAAAACTTCGACCGACAATTTCATCACTCAAAACAAAAATAGCACTTTGATTCGCCTCTAAATAGAGATGAGAAATTTTAGTGATAATTATCAAGGCGAATGGACTTTACGGAAAACATATTGGGCCCAACCCACTTACGATCACAACCCTTTGATGACAAAGTTTTCCAGGGTTAAAATCAATAAAGATTGAAGAACAAATTATTTCTCCTAATTCTACATCTCGCTATCTAGACATGATTTGACATCTGCAGTAAAAATTATTTTCCACCTGTTTTTCAAAATTAATTCTGACATATAAATATTTCTGTCTACAACTTCTATAGACTGTGATATGACATCCAGGTTAATAAAATAAATGATTGAGTATTTGAGATTTCATATGATCAGATAAGTTTAAAAATAATCAACCCAAATTAAAGTAAATGATAGATTAGGTTATTTTAATTTTATCTATCTATTCCTTCAATCAAGGTGAACACTGCCTTAGACTCGCTTCCATCCCAATCCTACAACGATAATTAACTTGGAAAGTCAGATCAATTCTACTAAAATAAATTCTCTCAAATTCTCAACAAAACACCAGTTTTCAAAACTAACAAGTAACCGATATGTTTTGCATTGACAAACAATCTTAGCACAGACATACATCTAGAGCATATTTCTGTATCTCAATTCATTTGTCACAATCATCAGAATATAGTTCTTGATCATGGATATCCAGGCTAACATGATTTGTTGCATTCACGTTCACAAGTACAATACCAAAAAAGCCTGAAACATCGAATTATCATAGAAAAGAATAAAATGTCAGAGATAAAGAATTATGTCTTTGAAAATATATTGGGTATCACATAAAACTTGTCCTAAATACTTCCAAAATATAGGATATCAAATCCCAAAATAATAGGGATTAATTGTTTCAAATAATCTTCAAATTACTAGTATATCCTCATTGCCATTGCCCTATGGTCTTCGTCCGTGCACTTCAACGGATTACAGATAATTATCTGCAACTATAAATTAGTTGCACAACTTGTTTAAAGACATATCACGTGTAGTTTAAATCTTATCCATCGATCTAGCAAGATTGATGGTTGATATTAATTCATATTTCTCTCAGTTTTCTTTCTCTTTCTTCTTCTTTTATTTTTTCCCACAATCATGTGATTTCATATTTGAAAATATATGCATCTTAAATTAAAGATGGCAATAAGAGCTTTAGTTTGATATATGATATAATCATTTAATATTAAATGAGTTATATATATATATATATATATATATATATATATATATATATATATATATATATATATATATATATATATATGTATCTACATATGTAAGTTTAATACATCCACTGTCACGAAAATATATTCCTGGAATTTTCGGGGCGAATTTAATAAAAGTTGTTGAGTATTTTGTGAGTGAAGTAAGAGTCTTATATTATTGTAGTATTAAATAATTAGTGGTGGACCATGAGTGATAAAATGTGTAAATAAATGATGTTGTTGAGGATAATAGGTAGGATAATGGTAGCCCATGGATTGAAAATTGTGTAAATAAATAATGTTCTTGATGGTACTAAGTAGGAAATATTTTGTAGGATAGTTACGGTATGTAGAAAGTGAACAAATTTTAGGGATATACCAATAAAGAAAACTAAGAACACATTTTGGAGACAGAAGAAGCATATATTATATATATTGTGATTAGCTCAATCCTTTATTTATACTTTTTAACATTAATTTTAACTATATAATTTTGATTATGATATTAATGCCAATAATTTATTTTAAATAATAAATATTAAACTAAAGTAATATAATTCATTTTAAATTATATGTATAACAGTATAAGTGAATATTACAAATAGATATACCAATATAAAAATCTACTATAATTTTGCAAGAACCAGATGATATTCTATAATTATAACAATATCAAAAAAAAGTCTATAATAACTAGATCATATTTCTTTTGCAACTTTTCATTTATATTTATGTATACCAAAATTCGAAGAAAATCATTAATTTCTTCTGTCAATATAAATGATAACTTAGGAAAAAAATAACCAAGATAGGTTAATACACACTTTATACTTAAAATGAACCATAATTGTTATAGAATTTTTTCAAATATAAAATCAATGCCACAAATTATCATTTTTGAAAATGACTATATTTATATACAAAAACACACACGTATTTCTTGAAAAAATTGTAAACATGTGTTATTTGTGATTGATTCCTTGCTAAAATCAACAATAAAATATTTTTAATCATGTAAATGTCAATAAATTACTGGTTTCATAATTAAAGATTTAAAATTTTAAAATTTTAAAATATTTGTGTAGGGACAAATGTTTTTAGGTACATAGGGTTGGTTATAGTTTAGGCTTGATATTTGGATCAAGTTTCAAAGATGGTATGACCTTTAATATATAATTTTCAATTTTTTTTCTTGAGTATCAAAATTATTTTAAAAAATATCATTCAAATATCCACATCAAATTCGAACTTTTTACGTCGGAATTTCTAATCCGAAAATATAAGCTCGAGCTATATTTCCAACTCATGCCTAAATATAGGCCCAAGCCGGAAATACATAAATTGATCCCAACGAAAGACCAATGCTTAAAACTAAAATAATTGTGACATACATTTTCCAAGGAACTAAACATTTGCCCAATTATTGTAGCCAGTGGCGCGGAGCCACGTTAGGCGGGGCAAGAAACCCAACTTTTTTTTCAAAACTACCTATATATTTGATATGTTATGATATTATAAAAAGTTTCTTGTAGCCGGATGGTTAGGATCCTTCTTTGTTTGAAGGGTCCTGAGTTTGAATCTCTGCAACGCGTGTCTTCCCTTTTTTTTGTTCTTTCCTTCTTTTTTCTTTATTTTTTTATTTTTTTCTCTCTTTCTTTCCTTCTTTTTTTTGTCCGTTTCTTTCCTTTCCTTTTCTTTTCTTTTTCTCTTCTCTTTTTTTTTTTCCTCTCTTTCTTTCTTTCCTTTTTTTTTCTCTTCTGTTTCTTTCCTTTTGGTTTATGCCTTTTTTTCCCTCTCTCTATTCTATTTCTTTTCTTTATTTTGGGATCTTTTTTTCTTTTTTTTTTCTTATATAATTTATTTTATATTGATAAAATAAAAATATATACATAAATAATAACACTATATATGTAAATTAACTCTTAACTAAACATGTGTGCTCTTTCTATAGATATTTAACATTTAATAACTAAATATATTGTAGGCTAATAGGTTATGATTTTCATCTCTCATTTAGGAGATCTTGGTTCGATACCTCTTAGCTACATATTTTTCTTTTTCTTTTCCTATACTTATTTTCTTTATCTTTCTTTCATTTTTATTTTTTCTATAATTTGTTTTATGTTGATAAAATGTTATTTCTTTTCTTTTTCTATAATTTATTTTATATTGACAAAATAAAAGATATATGCAAATAATAAAGTTTTATATGTGAATTAATATTCTCAATCAAATTTCTAAAAGGATTATAATAAACTCATTATATTATTTAAATTATTATTATTTTATAATTTTATTTTAAAATTTTATTTTATTATCTTTTAAAATTATTATTAATTGGGCCCCAAGAAATATTTCCTGGTTCACCACTGATTGTAGCCCAATGATATTCGTTTCATTAGTAAAAATATACGAATTACAATCCGATAATCTCCAACTGAAAAAAGAAAAAAAAGAAAAAGAAACTAAATGTCTAAAATGAAGAGAAATAAATCAACAAAAGACAGAGAGAAAACTAATGCGAGTAGGGGTGAGCATTCGGGCGGTTCGGTTCAAAATCGAACCGAACCCGAAAAACCGAAAAACCGAATTTTTAAAACCCAAATCGAACCGAACCAATTATCAGACAAAACCGAATCAAAACCGAACCGAAATATTCGGTTTGGTTCGGTTTTTCAATTAAAATTAAAATTAATATAAATATTATAATATATATAATATAATATATAAATATAATTATATATATATATATAAATATATATAATATTAACCAATTTAAATATTAATAATATAAATAACACATATATATATAATATATATATAAAAAATAAAAATATATAATAATAATTAATTAGGGGTTCGGTTTAAAACCTAATTTTTAACCAAACCGAACCCGAATCAATTAATTTGGTTTGAAAATTTGAAACCGAACCAACCGAATTATTGTTAAAACCGAACCAAACCGCCCATTTCGGTTCGGTCCGGTTCGGTTTTTCGGTCCGGTTCGGTTTTTCGGTCCGGTTCGATTTTTGCTCACCCCTAAATGCGAGTAAGATCACATTATCCAAAAGAAATGGAGATGACATTACGTGGCACAATCCCAGTGGCTGAATCAATAACTTAGATCTTCATAGAATTCATAGTCCATGAAACTACGATAATCCCATTTATTCAAAACATTTCACATAATTCTCACTTTCTAAAATTTGTTTCTCATTTTGAAGAGAAAATCAAGATCAGAAAAATTATCCAAGAAAAGAAAAAGAATCTAAATGGCAAGCTGCAGTATGGTATCATGTGGATTTGTAGTGGCACCATATGTGGCCACCTCCGGCTCAACCACCCCTAAAGCCACCGTGCTCTTATTCCCCTCCAAGAAAACCGGCCGCTCACGGCTGGTGGTACGCGCAGCCGAGGAGGCCGCCGCCGCAGCAGCACCAGCGGCCGCTACTGCTTCGCCACCGGCTGAAGCCCCTAAAGCCGCCAAGCCGCCGCCAATTGGCCCCCCTAGAGGCGCAAAGGTAAATTTAAACTATTCATCTTGATTGATAAGTTGCTAATATTAGACTTTTAAATTCATTAAGGGTTTGTTATAGTTTGTGTCCTCCATTTTGAATATTTTCTGAAAAAATATCTATGATTCAATCCTCAATATTTCCACTTCAATCAAACTATAATTTACCTAAGAATCCAATTAAATGACTCATCAATCCGTCTTCGGAGAGGCGGGATAAAATCATTTTTTTAAGTTTGGGGTTTTTGAAGCCAAAATGTAAATTGAGGATATTTTAAAAAATGCTAAAAATTAGAGATACAAATTATGATTTTGATCCAATTATTTAATTCGTTAAAAAGATATTGACAGTCTTACATGTGGACATGACAGGTGAGAGTTCTTAGGAGAGAATCGTACTGGTTCAAAGGTGTGGGTTCTGTTGTAGCTGTCGATCAGGTGAGTTTATAATCAAGAAATTTTTCATTTTGCAGTATTTAAATAAATTTGTAAAGTGGATATTTAGGTATAATAAATTGATTAATATTATGAAATAAATGTACGTATAGGACCCGAAGAGCCGGTACCCGGTGGTGGTGAGGTTTAACAAGGTGAATTACGCAAATGTATCTACCAACAACTACGGTTTGGATGAAGTGGAAGTGATTGCATAATGCTCTTTTGCTTAATTATCTTGTGTATTAATTGCACCTTGTTTGTGTGTGTGTGTGTTTTATACAGTTTTTGCAACGGCTTTACTTGTATTTCCTATCCAGAAGCAGATTTCAACACAATTTTACCAGATATCACTTATAACACAATTTTTTCCTTAAATTGTCAGCTAAAAAGGCTCTAATAGCAAAGGGTAAACAAGCGGAATGTATATCAGTAGTTGTATAATCTGCGGGACAATCTCTCGAAAGGATCCTAAATCATAGTATTTTGATTAGTTGTGTAATATTGAGGGTGTTTGCTTAAGCTTATAGGCTCTTCAAAACAGTTTATAAGTTGTTTTGAAGAAGTTATAAGCTCTTAAAAAATATTTGGCATTATAAGCTCATAAATAATTTATAACCTATTAGAATAAGTTTCAATATTTTATAAATTCCTTAGGAAATAAGTTTCTCAATTCTAATTTATTTTTTATAAGCTTATATGTAATAATGAATTTAACAAAATAAATTCAGTATGATTCATTATTTATGGCATATATATTTCAACTTCACCACTTCAATTGTCTAATGTCTATCTCTAACTTATAATTTTTTCTAACTCATAAGCTCAATTATCCAAACACTACATCTTATATTTATATATATATATATATATATATATATATATATATATATATGAATTAGTTATAGAGGAAAATACCTCTTAGAAAAGAACTAAGAACCAATGACCACTGTTAGATTGAATAAGATCAGACGACTCATAATTATTTAATAATAAAAATAGTCAAATCCTTAAATTTTTGCTATTTAGATCTTTCACATTATATTCTTTTTTGTTCGTATAATTCATGTTATTGTTCATGTAATCGTAGTTCTTGTGCACATTATCATATAATTTTTGATTATCTATTTCTATTTGTAGATCGCTTGAATTTTACATAAATTTAAAAATTCGATTAATTTTATAAGTATAATATAAGGGGCCCTTTTGGACGGTCTAATGGTAAAATGAATTTATGTGGCCAAAAGTCACGAGTTCAAACCTCACTATCACTTTTATAAGTTCAAGTCTGTCACATATGATTTTTCAAGTGTGATTTAGTCGTTCTGTGCGGTTTGTAAACTATTTTAAAGGAACATAAGTTTTACCTAATGCGTACAAAAGATAATGATCGAGAGTTTTCTATGATTTAAAAGAAGAAGAAGAAGGGTTTGTATTCATTATTTACCTAGGACCTATAAAATGTAAGGAATGAGTATGTCAAAACAATTAATTCAATAGAATTGAACTAGGGGGCATATAAATATTTAGAGTCAAAGTTGTAATGACGCATAATATCTTACATGATATTGCTAAATTCCGACAATCTGCTTCCTATATCAACCATAAGATTTGCATCAGCGTAACCATTGACATATAAATCTATCTGATACCTCTCTTCTAGATTGATAGAGGTGGTTGGATTTGACTCCTTTTCTTTACATCAAAATCTATCGATTCGGATTGAAGTGATCATATTTCTAGAAAATATTGATTTGCGCTTGCAATTTTTCACAAACAATTTTAGTATACATTGCAGTTATTAAGTTAGCAGGGTACAGTCATTAAATTACCATTGTTTGAATATTGATTTGGCACAACGATATAACAATGATACAATTACAATAACAACATCAAAAATTAATACTGCTAATTTTTAATAAGATCACAATGTTTTGGCATTACCCAAAATAATTCATACGATAAAAGACAAAATCAATTTTCAATAAAGAAAAATGCGACGGGGATGGAGATAATCGATTTTTTTATTTTATCATCAACCGAAAATTGAGGAGCGTCTCGCCAAAGCTGATGTCAAGTACCATTTCGTGATTCATGTAGACACTAACACCATGAAATATCATGAGCCTCTACTCTATTGGTTGCCTCTGGATCAAGAAAGGATGCTTTACATTTTCCTTATATTGATGTTACAGTCCCAATCAGTGACGCATCCAATTTTTTTTGGGGGATCAATTGATAATATTAGAAGACATAAGTTGAACTTTAAATTAAATTTAGGGGTTAATATATAATGCTTTTAATGTAATAATAATCACGTCGCAATACTAATTAAATTTTTCTTTAATCACGTCGCAATAATAAAAAGAATTAGCCGATAAAGTTGAAGTCCTTACAAATTATATTATAGGATATTTTGTTAAAAAAGTGATCTACCAAAAGAAAATGGTACAATATTGAATAGTGAACAAGGTATGCATTGACTTAAGCTAGAAAAATTATATGAAAGCTATAAATAATTTACAATGAACTATCCATATAACAACTAGAATCCTGAAAATTTTAAATTGTTGAGTGGATTGGAGATATGAAAATAGGTTATTATGATTCAAAAAATATTTAAAATAACATTAAAATATGAAGCCAGACATAAATTAAGTGATATGAGTGTTACATGTCAATTAAAAGATTACCAAAAGTAAAAAAATGACATAAAATCAGAATTCAATCATATCCACTCATTTATAAATGAAACAGTTTGCATTAGTTTCTAATCCTATGGATAGTTTTCCTTTTTAACACTAAAATTATGATTTGAGGGTGTTTAGTTAAAGCTTATTTTAGAGAGTTTATAAATTCCAACAACTTATAAGATGTTTCAAAAGCTTATAAATGTAATGTCTCAAGAACTTATAAGTTGTCAGAGTATTGGAATAATTGAGCTGATAAACTAGAGAAAAAATCATGAATTAAAAAAAATCATAATGAGAGAGGAATTTGAAGAAAAGTGAACTTGATAGGTATATGTTGAAAACTAACTATATTAAAGTTATTTTGATAAATTCATTATTGCTTATAAGCTTATGAAAAATAAATTGGGATTGTGCAACTTATTTTTTTGAGCTTATAAGTTGTTGGGACTTATTTTCACAACTTATAAACTATTTAGAAACTTATTTTGCCATACACTTAATAAGAGTTTATAAGTTCATAAACAACTTACAAGTTATTTTGTGGAGCTTATAATCTCAGCTAAACACCCTCTTAGATATTATGACTCCCTGCAACTTCCAACTAACAAACAACAGAATAATCCATTGATTTATGAGCATTTCACATTCAAGCAGGATGCCAAAATAAGTTTCATTTCATAATTGGAGCAAGTGATAAAAGACGCTTGTATGCATCTATTGCTTAGTTTCTTGAAACTAAATGAAGTGATGGTAGGACGAAGGCGTCGGCAGACAATTTATAGTAAATATGGTTTCAATGTACAGAGGCCAACCCTTTGAAATTACACGAATTTGAATGCTAATATATGCTCATAACCAATTAGCCATAAATCCCAAGCTTTCCTGTAAGGAATGAGATATGAGTAAGCATACATACCGACTGATAAATTAGCCCTATTTTCATCTAATGAATCAATCCTTCAATTTGCCGCCAAGAAACTAACTCTTCAACTTCATAGCACCAGCTTCTGATAGCAAAGGCTGGAGCTCCCCTTTTCTGTGCATCTTGACAGTATCTGCAACACAAAACAAAGAAAGAGGAAACTGATTTGATCTATTGATAACTTGATATCACTATCATACAGTCATTTTGATCCAACGATAACTTAATAGTTTGTTCTTTTGTTTTTTCCCTCTTCCCATGAAACTCATTACTTTCTAGGAAAGAGAAAATGATCATCATGACATTTGTTTGTAAGAGTGTACCTGTACAGCCACCGATATGCTTCCCCCCTGTTGTTGGAAGTCAATATCAGACTTATCAGTTACAGAAAAAGAAGATTTCAGCAAGCAAAACAATGAAGCTCGAAAGTAATCATATTTATTCAATCTAACATCACAATTTTTTGTTCATCGTCAACCTTGCCCGATATTAATATAACTCATCCCTAGATCACTTGATCATGGATGCACAATGTTCACCCAGCCTGTCCTTTAATGTAAGGAGAAAGATATAGTAATTTCTAACATTGTTTTTTTTGTCACATCATAAAAGTAAGCTTGTTCATTCTTACCTATAAATATATTAGGAACGGTATGTTGTCCAGTCAGCCGTAGCAGAGTCTTCTGCAGTTGTGGTCCCTGGGGACCTGTGAATGATACAAGTAACATGGGAAAATGTATTTATTAAATTTTAAGCCTGCTGGTAATATAAATATCACATCTTACCTACTAACCAACATAATAGCATGAGATCAAGAGAAATTTACAAGAGCAGTTATGTTTAATGTACAATTTTACTGAATTTGGGAGGTTAAATGACGAATCTAAGGCACACGGTAATGATATTAATATCACTCAATTTTATTTATTGGTGGCTTTCGAATTTTTGATCATTGTGTTTAATGTACAATGCAATTGAATCAAGACTATACACCACCACCAAATAGGTTATTAGTACAAGGAAATAACTCGTCTTCCTACCATGCAAAAGTGAAAACTAAATTGAGACGTATAGAAAAGACATCTGTGGGTTAAACTGAAATGAGTGCCTAAGACATCTATGGTGATTATCACTTATCAGTAGAAAAGTAAAAAACTAATAAAAGACTGGAGTTGGGGTCTAAACTTAAACTGGTGAAAGTGGTAGAATCGCAAGTTGTAAGAAACATGCATCACTTCAGTGTAGAAAGTGGGAATCATCTCTTACAATTCTTATGCAGTTGACAAGACATTGAAGATGTGAGAGAAGTGCAAGCAGGGCCTCCTACAAGAATCTTGTAAACAAGACCATCTCTGAAGAGGTTGTATTGAATACGGACCAAATAATAGGATTCTTAGCTCTTTCAAGAGAAGGAGTATATTGTGATAGATAATTGCACATAAATTTCTATTTTGTTATATTAATGTGATGTGATTAATAAGACACAAATTAACACTTCCACCACACTGCAGTGTAATTTCCCAAAATGAAGATCATACCCACGGTATCATCAAACAGCAAAATTTTGGAATCCAAATTCTAACGATCATTGAACCAATCACTCCATTCATTAACATCAGTCCAGTACCAATAGGCGTGTGGGAATACAACTAAAACAACAAAAACCTCATGATCTAAGTAATTTTATGTAAGAACCATTTATTGTATCTCCAATAGACATAAAACTGCTAAGATTAGATTCGCTCTCTTAAATTCTCTTCCTAAAAATTCTACCAAACAGTTAAAAGGATATAATAGTAAAACACTGATTCATAATCAAATGCATTCCATACTAAAGTAAAATTTCATCAACTCCAAAATCAAAACATACCATTCTAAGAATCAATTAACCATAAAAGAAGAATTAAAAAAAAGAAAAGAAAACAACATACCTAATTGATCCAACTCAATCACAAGTGGCTCCACACCAAGCCTCTTAAACAAAGAAATCACCTCAGAAGAGTACCTTTACATCACAGCATTCAATAAACCACATAATTCGAAATACTCAATCATTACAAAGCAAAAGGAACCCATTTTCATACAAAAATATAAAAGTATAAGAAATCCAACAGAGTGATTGATTGGGAACTCACGAGCACCAAGTTTTGGAATAAACAACGACGGGGTTTTCAGTAACAGTCTTCTTCACACTTTGCTCCATTCGGGCCCCAAATGAAGCTGACATGGCCCGAACCACTACGATGCCCTTCTTTCTCGGCCCGTTTCTGTGAAATAAGGCGACGCTGCTGTTGGCACTACACAATGATATATGATTGGTAAAGATTGAAGAGATTCCTGTAGAAATTGAAGGAGGGGAAATCGAAATTTGTTCCAAGCCGCCTCTATTACATGGGCCAGCAGCTAATAACGCCATTGTCAATAATTTCTGCCAAAATTCGTCGCCAGAAATTTCAGGAATCAATTTCGAGCTCCGTTTTGCGAACCGGCTGGTGATGATCGTCTTTCGGGGTTTCCAATTTGCAGTGATTTTGGCGCAATCGGCATGAAATTGGTTTTGAATTATTGCGAAAGTTGGCTAAAAGGGTGAATCCCGACTTGCTCATTGGCAAATGGCAAAAGGTGCCACATTTTTAATGAGGTCAGGTCAACTGCACTTCTTGAGATGGGCATGTGCTCAAAAATATAAATATAAATATAAATGTAAATATAAAATATCTAAGTTAATTACACGTGAGGAGGAAAACGCACCAGAAAAATCATGATTGGACAAATTTTAGTGGAGAATAGATGATACAAAACCTAAACACGAATGATAGCTTAATTTCGTTCCATTTTAATGGACAAGCTCATTTTTTGGGTATAGTTTTTTAGATAAACGTATAAAGTGATTAAAGTGATAAAAAATAGATAGATTTCATAATTTTTGAAGATATATCATTTCCTAAAAAGAAAACAGATCATCTTGGATGAGACAACCCAAAAAAATACAGATAAAAAATTATAGACCGCAATTATAGAATAATCAATTCTAATTGAATATAATAAACTATAATTAACAATTACAAATTAAAACAGAAGAAACTGAAATTAAATTAGAAAGCGAGAAACAACTACAAAATTAAAAGAGTGGCACAAATGAGACCAAAAAGTGGAATGAAGAATCACAAATGATCTAGCTTATTTAGTTAAACTTATTAACACAAATAAGTTAAGTTTGAATTTACATTATTCATTTTGTTAGTTTTGTTAGCTTGTGTATAAACTCGTAGCGTACTTGTGAGCTATCTCAAGAATGTAAGTATAAGTTTGATATTTAACTTATATTTTAATTAATTATAAATATACTAATTATTTAACTATTTTTAGGGAACACTATCGAATAAATCCACCAACTATGATGTATTTTACAATTTCAACAATATTTTTAGAAGTTAGCAATTGAATACACGATCTATATTGTTTTTCGTAATTAGAACTTAAATTAATCGAAATCATCTTCTGCGATGAAATTTTATTTATTTCTCAACCAAAATCAACGAATCATATGTCAAAACGTTTCTCTTTTCAAGAATTTCAAAGCTCAATAATTAATTACATGAATCTTGTTCTGGGCAAGAAAAAGCTTGGAATATGGTTGTATGTTGAACTCAACATGCATATAAAAAAAATTCCTTATCAATTGCTTTCGATTTTTGATTCAACTACCAAACTACTACCTACTTTGAAGTCAAACTTTTTCATCAAAGAATTTGCAAAAGCAAGTAGTCCATGGCCAAATAAGCAATAAAAAATAAAAATAAAGATTATATATTTAATTGCAAACTTTTGAAAATGATGTTGAAATTGTAAAATAGATTATAATTCATGATTTTTTTTGGACTGTTTTCCTATTTTTATAAGTAAATAACGATTTAATGTAAATATATTATATTTTTTGAATAAATGACCAAGAAAAATTCGGGTAATCTAAAACATGCTTGAAAATAAAATTTCGTATTTGACAAGATTTTGAATTTGCCTCAAGGATCGAGGTATAAGAATATGTTGAGCTCTACTCATGTTCGGCTCTCGTTTAAGCTTGTCTGATTTCGACTCGATATGCAATCATCAAACATAAGTTTCAAAGCTTGAGCAATTGTATGTTTAGCTTGATTGGTTTTGTGTATGGATTTGAGAGCGGTGGGCAGCCCAGCCCAGCCCATTAAGTAACGCAGACTTAGGTCTGAACTTCTCCAAAAATTCTTCTAATTTAAGTTTTCTAACATATTTCTTGAATAATTATAGAAATTTTGGAGATTATAACTGATGATCATGATTGAACTCAAGGGGCTGAGTTGAGTTTAGTGAATTCATTTTTAATTTATACAATGTATTGTTAGACTTTCACATTTAAAACGAGCATAGCAACATTTGCTGAGTTGGGGTGCTTCTATGTCGACGTAGACAAACAAATCACTAACTTGTACATTATTTTTAATTAGCAATAAGCCTTCATAGGTCTCATGGACAAGAACTAGTAACAAAAATAAAAATCATACGAGTTTCAATGTGGCAAACATGTAACGGGTCAAGTATCTCGATTCAAGTTCATATTAAGTGACATATTTATAATTTTATTAAATTCGGGCTATTACCGATTTACATATCCATCCACTACTACAAAACCACTTTCTCTGCATTTTATAGACTACGCTTTTTCGTGGCGTGAGTCTATAAATATAGACTACGCTTTTGTGTCAGCGTAGTCATGTCTTGATTTTGAAGTATAGACTACGCTAACAAAAGCGTGGTGTAAATCGTGATCTATGGTGGGTATAGACTACGCTTAACAAAGCGTGGTGTAAATCGTGGTCTATAGTGGGTATAGACTACGCTTAAAAGCAGTGTGTGTGCGTGTTTTAATAAAAGCGTAGTCTATGTCATAAATTAAAAAAAAAAAAAAGGGGCTTCCGGGATTCGAACTCACGACATTGAGTTTGTTAACATATCACTTAACCATTTCACCAACAAGTCTTATTTCTCTCATATCGGACTTTATTTGTATTCTTAACCATTTTCGGACTTAGAATTTTGGGCAAAAGAATTACGCGCCTCTTTTCCTTCTCTCCACGAACATCACTTTTCCTTCTCTCGTCTTCTCATTCGATTGAGACTTAGAATTTTGGGCAAAAAAGCAGCATAAGCGTGTATCGATCCTTTGTGGGTTTACCCTTTGTGGGTGCCGCGCTTTCGGTGATCAATCTGTGTCGACCATCCATCGGTAGGTGGCGGTCTTCCCACGATTATTTCATCCAATTAAGCGTGTATCGATCCGGTCGGGATTCGTGGTCTGAGGAGCTCAAAACCCGCCATTTTGTATCCGGCGACCGAGAAGTGGTAGCTAGGGTTTCATGGCGGCTCTTGGGCTCTGAGGCGACATCAACCACGGTGCTCCGATCTGGGAGTCGCGACTCCGGCGTTTATTTGCTATGTTTTTATCTTAATTACGTTGTGTTGAATTTTTTACCTTTTATATGTTGTGTTTTCTCGAGTCGTTGCCATTTTGTATGCGTGAAGTGCGGGTGATCACGACTTGCTTGGCATTGATCGGTCTGGCTGCTTCTCACTATGAAGATGGATTAGCGACACGATTATATTTGTGAAGTTCTCCTTGCGGGAGCGCCATCTCTGACGGCGTATCAACCCTTATCCACCGCGTTCGATCCGGGCTTGCAAGTAATTGTGCTAATCTTACCCATTATTATCTTTCTTTCAATAAATACAATTGGTTTTGCGATTCGTTTAGGCGCTAATCTTACACATCTCTTTCCCCATTTTGTTGGCTTATGTTGGAATCTTTAATATATGTATTGTTAAATGATTTACGATTATTGATGCACTGAGTTATTTACTATAGTGCGATCCAAGATCGATGTGCAAAATTAAATTATCCTTTATGCGTAACGATTGAAAACATGTTTTAGTTAATCTACATCTTTATTTATTTATCTACATCTCCATGAAGATAATTAGCTTCACTTTCTCACGGGCTTTTAACATTTTGGGTTGTGTAATTAAAAAGAGAATCTCATACTTGATGACGGAAAGCATTCTCTTCTCGCAAAATATGAATTGCCACTAACAACATAATCAATATGTTACATGAGAGAAGTTTCGTGGCCTTTAGCGAACAAAATTGTTGGAGAAATTAATTCATTGTATCCTTAGCTCATGTTATGACTGCAATTTAATTATTATTAGTTGGGGTGCTCTAATTTTCTTGATTTATGTTGTCTCATATTTTACTATCTAGCGATGATTAGTTGTATGTTCCTATCGCTTTTTTAGCAACAACTTTACATGATAATGCTACTTTTCTCGATGTTATTTCTTTTAATACTCTTGGAATATATAAATGGAATATATTCTTTAAACTCTTTTATTGATTGTTACGAATTTGCAACCTATTTCGTTTGATCATTTCCTATATCACATGAACTCTTGCTGGTAGCTCCCTCCTTACTGATGACCAACTTCACATGCTTGTCATTTTGTAAAGAAATATCAAATATGTACATATAATTTATGGTTTTGGAGTATCTTAATGGTGCTTTGACATGGTGTCCTGTCTAAGAATGGCAAAGTTAAGAAAGCCATACAGTCTCATTGATCATCATAGTTCAGACATTGGGACTCTGTTCCTCTTAGGCATGTGCTTGATAAAGGTTGATTGAGAAGGATGCATTCTGAGTCTAACTAGGGCTTGTACTTCATGCAATGAATTTGATTAACATATTACTGTCTCAGTCACTATGATTAACAAAGTTTTCCTTTACAAATTCCTGAAACATATTTAGCTGCAAAATTTATTTACTTTTCGCTACTATTGTGGTTAGGTTTGGAACTAGGCAAATTTAAATAAAGTAACCCCTTTGCTCGTCAGCTCCTCTTTGTGGTCGGTGGTGAACTTGCTTTGCTGAACATGCATTAGTGGCTTATACGCCATGGGAGGTTACAATTCAATTAAGTTTCCATCCATACAAAGTCGATCGCTAACTTGTTCGGTGAAGAATTTGGTGAACTTTAGTTACATTACCTTCCTCATTTAATTTATCGAAAAGGCTTTAGCATTGAGATTATGTGTGCGATGGCGGAATGAGTTTTGAAATGCGGACTCACGAATATTAATTCATTTCTTATGTGACTTGAAGTTTTGTTACAAATTTGAGAACTTCTTCTCTATTCGAAATCGATGGGATGATTATCATCTATGATGACCATTTCAAATATGGTAAATTGAAATATGTGTAAGCTATTTTATTTGGTGACATCATGTCAAAAACACTCCTCCACCCCCACCCCACTCCTCTCTCTGCCCCAATCATACAGTTTCTTATTTTGATTTCATCTGTTTTCTATTGGGGAATTACTTGTATTTGGTGTGCTTAAAGGACTCTGGAAGAATGACCTGTGGCACTGAAAGGGGTATGCCCGAATTGTGGCGAAGAGGTTAGTGTGAAAAGTTCACCAACTGAATTTACCATCGTTTTTCTTTTATATGCGAAGAATATGATTCCTACTTTGGCATTTTGAGCTAAAGCTTTAGTGATTATATTACATTATTTGCAGGTATTTGCATTTGTTAGATCTGATTGGTCCAATCATTCCCCACATAGGGCAGAATGTCATGTATGTGAAAGCTCCTTCGAATTCAGAACAAAGGTTGAGGTACTTGAGTTATATATTTCTGTAAGTATATTGATGAATTTTCTTAGTTTTGAAAGTGCATATAGTTCGTTTTAGTTTGAAATATAATGTAGAGCTAAAAATTAAGAATTTTGAAACTGCAAAACACAATCTTATAAAGAGCTAAAATTAAGAATTTTGGGACTTCAAACACAATCTTATAAAGAGCTAAAATTAAAATTTTAAAAGCGATATGAAGCACTCTTGAGAATGCCTTTGCTCCATTTGTACTCCACTCATCCACTAATTAAATGCGTGTATGATATCCGGATGTTAGTGATGACCGTGAAACATACCTATTGAGTTGGAAGTTTGTAGTTTAACATTTTGGACAAATTATTTTGCAAGTGCGGTGGCAATACCAAAGAAATATAATTTTGCTGCAAGAAAGGAATGGAAATAAGTTATCATTAACTATCTCCACCATTGCGGTCACTGGACATACCTTACTTCCTCAAACATTTGGACCTTCCACCACACTTTGACGGCTAATGGTGGAGATGGGTGTGAGTGGATTGTCTCAACGATGTCGACTTAGTAACATGACCTTTATGCGATCACCTCATGGCACTTTTGTCCTTCGAGTTCGAGGGTCATAAAACGCAATATGGGTAGGGTGCATCGGGTTCTCAACAGGATATACAAGTCAAATTAATCGGCGCGATTGAGGTAGTTTGATTGGATTCTCGATTATAGGTTTCACTTTCACGGTAATGAATGAAAATGGTGAATATAGTTTAATAATTTTTTGAAAATGGCTAATAATTAATATAATTATATAAAATTATTTCCTGTTGAATACAATGTTTACTTTGTTTCTAGAGGCTTGAAAGATGATGTGATTGAGATCCATTGAAGTCATACATTTGCTTTAAGCCACCACTTTATGAATCATAGGTTGTTGTTGTGATGACTTTGAAGGTCGAGGGTGGCTAATATAAATAAATGTTGTTTCTTACAAAGATCTTTTCGTGATTAGAACAACTTAGTTACTAGCAATCGCAAATATACTGTCCTACAGATTGTCGAGGATTATTTCATCTCTACTTGGCGTATTCTCTTAAGTATAATGAAGTTTTGGTCTTTCAAAATAATGTGCACTTGTGCATCTGTTATTCCTTTCTTTTGTTTACTGAGGCTTACGAGTGGAAATCGGTTAAATGGTTCCTTGCTCAAGAGCTTGGTAAACTATCCAACCACCACACCTCCTCCTAATCCTCTCCCTTCTCTGCGTATTTTACTAGATGTAGCATTCCACGTAGATGTGTATTTTGATATGGAAGTATGAAATTTATCAGTAAATAACAATTGATATGTATGTTCATCTGCATAGATATGCTTGTCTCTTACATTCTTGCGGATAATATGATTTTTGATTTAATATTTGTTGTTTGCGAATTCTAAATCAGTTATATAGCTTCTTGTGGATTTATTTTACAGCTGTATGAATTTATTTGTAGAAACTCACCCAATTCACATTATTTTTCACTATATACTGTTTGTTTCACTAAACTGATGTTTTGACCCCCTGTCATTGTTCACTCATGCAATATCTGACTCTTCACCGATGTTGCTCCCAAGACTTGTGAAAATTTTCAAGACTTTGCCCGGTAATTTGCTTCGTCTTGATATGTATTGCGTATCATACTCCAGTACTCCTAAACTCGAACATGCATGGGTCCTGATTTTTCTTTAGTTATGTAACTTGCCCTATCTTTCCTCAATTCACTGACCTTTCATGATTGATGGGTTCTTGAAGTCGTGAGGCTGCTATCACCCCATTGTCAAACAATATGTTAAATAAGTTTTCTTGAGATGTCTCTGTTTGATTCTCCAATCGATTCATTAGTCTATATTCGGCCTCATTTTTGCTTTGTGCATTTCTTGAGAGAAAAAGGCGTTAGTGTTAAAAGCGGAAAACCACTACACTATAAAGGAACATTTTTCCATCGTATTATTAAAGGATATGTGGCTCGGTATGTTATCTACTTTCAAAATTTTACATCAAATGCTTAATGATATGAGCTCTATTTGATGTATTTGCCTTGCCATTGTATTGGTTGGGCATCAATGAGAAGTGGCTTTTGCTTTTAGTCGATTATCCTTGTTTATCCCGTGACAGGTGATGTTCACGTTGCATTTCTTGTGATATAGTTTAAGGTTGTACTTATTGAATTGTCCATTTTATGATTTGTTTGAAACTTGCTTAAAAGCACCGGATGCACTATCTTTGTAGTTATTTTGTTTGACACTTTAAATTATTTTGCGGGGAGGGACTTTCTTGGAAGATGGTAAGTTATAGGCATTGACGTTATACATGCCATTGTTCTCTCTAAGGATGCCTTAGTGAATTTATTTTAACTGCGGGAAAATATGGGAAAGTATATATGATGGAAAGTTTCGGTATGAAACTATTATTGGTTTCACCTTTTATTTTCTAGTTTACATCCGGACTTGATCTTGATGCATTGAGCTTTAAGTAGTCGCTCCTATCTTACGGGAAGTCTATGGAAATCATAGTTTACAATAGTATCTATAATATACGCCCTAACGAAACATAATTTTAAAATTTGAGATTCAGTCGAGCATAGTTGAGTTGGATGATTTACGCTCTGAGTGTTGCGGTTCGATCGGAAACTTCGAGCGACATCAAATCTGCTGCTCTTTCGGTTTGTGCACAAGGAAATGGGCTTGGACCCCGAGTGATCTGAACATGGAAGCGAGGATAGGCATGTTCGATGCCATCATTGCCATCATTTTGTGTGATTGGTAATGTCGTCTGCGCCTCTTTCCCTTTTGTGAGCATTCGGTGTCCACCCGAGGCTTGTGGTAGTAGAACTTACGCATGCGAAGTTGCAAGAAAACCTTGGTGAAGCAAGTCTTGATTGTACCTCGGGTTCTTTGGATGCTCGTGATGGATCCTCCGAGGCTCAAATTCAACCACTCTCCGGATTCATTACGGTATGCCTTGATCACCGTTTCTTCACTGGCATCTTATTTTGTTGTAGCGCCATTCCTTCCTGAGAAATCTTCTTTCCCTTCTCTTGACTCTCAAATTGGTTCTATATATGAGGATGGAATAATTTGAGGCCGACAAGATGAAGTATGTGGTATAAGACATCTTAAATTTATCATATGTCTCTTCACCGTCCCCACCAGTTGATGTTGGGTCTTCCCAGAGGATGGTTCGTCGTCTTTAATCGTTGCCTCTGTCAAGTTTAAGATTCCCACTCACCATTTTTTCTCCTTATCTGTTTAAAGCACTTCAACTTTACTTGGTTTCTATTGGATCGTTTAAAAGTAAACTAATGTTGCCACTCCTATGACATTTCCACTTCGGTCAAATCAAATCCTTATTATTTTCTTTTATGCTACCATGATTTGAGCAACTTCAAATTTATTTCAACTTTATCGATTGATGATCTTGATCGCTTTAGAAAACCCGATCTTAAATCAAAAGTTCTCGGAATAAATTTCACTATTATTCGGATCTCTTCTCGGAATCAAATGTTGAGCTTATTTTATGTAGATCTAGATGGAAGCTTGCTCTAGTACAACCCTTATCTTAAGTTTTTGAAGTTGAAAATAATTTATGAATTGTTCAATACATGTTTCATGTAGGTTTGCATCGATACTATGATCGTCATTGTCATTGTCTTAACAGTGAAAGCCTTGACCGATCTTTGGACTCATTTAAAGCGCAATTGTTGTTGTGGTTCCATTTCTTTACGTTCACATGTAAGATAAACATTTCATTTCTTTAATATAATCATTTTTTCATACAAGAGTGCTAATATTCTATTTTGAATTGTTAATAGCTTCAAAATCGGTCTTACTCTCAAGAGGACATTGATGAAGTTCGCGTTGAATGGGCAAATTTCATGCTTCTTCACATATAGTCTTGTGATGTTTTAGTTGTAAGTTATTGATTTTTTGAATTATTTTGTACTGTGTTATGGAGAATACGGTCTTATTGTTTTGTTAAGTGATGTGCATAGTATTTTTGTATAGTGATTTTGTAGATGTAATGAAAACAGTTGTATATTTTGTATAGTGATTTTGTAGTGTAATGAAAGCAGTTGTATATTTTGAATAGTGATTTTGAGCGTAGTCATAAGTATATTTTAATCTCATTTGCTTGTGCGTTATTAATTGTACGAGTTTAAATAAAGAAATTAACTACGGTTGAAATTGAAAACCGTAGTTGTTATTAAATCGACTACGGGTTGTAATAGAAAGGCGTAGTAAATTTGGCATTAAACCGTAGTAAATAAACTCAAAACCGTAGTTAATACATATAGACTACGCAAAAAGCGTAGTGTATGTGCGAAATTTTGTGTGTCTGTTGGTATAGACTACGGCGTGGCGTAGTCTGTGTGCGGCGTGTAGTCTATGGTGGGTATAGACTACGGCGTGGCGTAGTCTATGTGCGGCGTGGTCTATGGTGGGTATAGACTACGCATAAAAAGCGTGGTGTGGAGCGAACTGTTGTGTGATGCGTGTGTATGGACTACGGCGTGGCGTAGTCTATGTGCGGCGTGAGTCATGGTGGGTATAGACTACGCGCAAAAACGTGTGTATGCGCGTCTTTTCGTGATGCGGGGTATAGACTACGGCGTAAAAGCGTGGTCATGTCATAAAGCGTGGTCTATGGTGGGTATAGACTACGCTAAAAAGCGTGTGTGTGTCGCATTTTACGTGGTTTGTGGGTATAGACTACGCCGCGTGGCGTAGTCTATGTCGAAGCGTAGTCTATGGTGGGTATAGACTACGCTAAAAAGCGTGTGTATTGCCCCTCTTTCTCTACACCACTTTTCTACACTACTCGATGCACATAGACTACACATAAAACGTGTAGTCTATTCTGCTTTGTAGTAGTGATCGACCATCTTCCACGAGACTTCCACTATTGAAAAGTGTATATTTATTATAGCCGAATTGGTTGAGATTTTGAAGAATTGGGAGTTCTATTGAGAGGATTAATATTTGGAGGAATATTAATTTGTTTAGAATTGAAGAGATAAATCATGTTTGAAAAAGTTAATTCGTTAAGGAAGTATTTAATGTTTAGAAAGTGAGAGAGTTTGAAACATATTTTTCAACTATGGATCACAATATATGTTCAATGGTTCTGTACAAGATTAATCACCTCTTAATATATAATGTGTTTATTTCAGGAATTGTTGGTTCAAGATAGAGCTTATATTACAGACATCACATTCAAAAGCTTAATTTGAGCATCTCCAGCTCATGACATGAATATTTGTGTCTAGTTTCATTTAATTTTTGCCTCACTATATGTATGTAAATCAAAGCACAAATTAGCTGGTTTTCATTGGTTTTATGTTGATGTACAATGAATGGCACATCAGATATCAGTTTTTAAACAAATATCCATGCATGCAGTAATGAGCTAGGAATTTAAATAAATTTTGTAGTAAGTTGGGAACTGTGTATACTAATTAATATCCACAAGCATGCTGAGTTTATTTAAATATGGGAGAGAGAATATGAAATTATAAATTAAACCATGACTTTTGATTTTTAATTTAAATTTTATTTACTAACTATATAAGGAAGAAATACATACAATTATAGTCATGTAGCGAGGATTATATATACAAAGCCATGCAATTATATTTAAATTATATTTTGCATGACGTTGGATGCTACGAACCAGACATATATACAAATCACTTCCCCAATCATTATAATCATCAATTTATAATCTAAGTCTTAATTATACAATTAGAAGCATCAATAACTATATTAAGATTTCGCAGTTTATATTAACAAATAATAAATTTTCTCACCTAATATATCTACCAGAAAAATTAGGCATTACCAATGGAGATCGCAATGAATGGAGGAGATAAATTTTCAGTGCTAGTTAGGATGAAAGAATTGATGCCCTTTTCCGCTCGACTGTAATTTTGACGTCATAAATATTGAATTTTTATAGTCTAAAGACAAATGTGGAGTTATTTCCAGAACTTGCCGAAAATGTTGAGGTTTAAACCAGCAAAAAAGAAGTGTTCGTTTCTCTTTAAACAACTTCTTTATTGGAATTTCCATAATTTTGGCAATTTTAAATGATGCATTTATCCTATAAAGTATATTGAATGAAGAAACAGACAGAAGGAGAAACAAAATAAATTTGTTGTGTTTTAAAATATTTTTTGCAATAATATTGGAATATGTTTATAATTGTTTAGATATTTATTTTAAAATTTAATTGATATATTATTGGTATAAATTATTTTTATTATTTAGTAATTATTTTAAATAAAATTGAAGTTGGTAAAATCAATTGATTGTTAATTTGGAAATTATAATTATCAACATTTTTTAGAATATTTTCAATTTGCGTGGCGGAGGCGCCATCGTGATTGGTCGAAACCTTCATTTGCACGATCGGGTAACTCGAAGCAGAGTTGGGCGAATTTTCGTCTTGCGATTGTAGTTGAATATTGGTTACAATATCGTGCAAAATTACAATGAAATGATTAATAATAACTATTACAAATGAGATGTCAAAGATAACAAGAACTTATCAATAAGTCGCCAAGTTGAACTTACGCCCAGGACGAGAAACGCCTCGGTAGTGCTCACGATTGGCGGCTCGTCCCAAAGGTAACGACTTTCGTCTCGATTGTAGTAGCACCACAAACAAGTCGAGCCCGCGAATGGACGAAACGAGAACGAACTCGAAAACTAAGAACTATGAGCTAAGAATGCAAGTAGAATGCTTTGCTTTTGCTAGAGAATAGAATGTTTTGCTTATCTTCTAACTCTAGAATGATGCACTATATATAGCACTCAAGAGGATGTTCTAAGGTCACAATTGATGACAAACATCAATATTCCATTAACTCTTAACATCAAGAGTTGGAAATGAAAGGCCAAAGGCCATGAACCTCATTACTAGAATTCCCACTCACAACCCATTAACTTCCAACAAGATTCTTGTTTAAAATTATGTTTTGAGGAATATGTGCCGATAACAAATAAAATAACGCAACGAGTAAATGGAGAACGAGAATAACATGCTTGAGATTTACGTGGTTTGATCATAAAGATCTATGTCCACAGAGATGATAATAAGTGTTTATTGATCAGCAAAAAAGTTACAGAAAACAAGATGTCTCAAACAATTTCCCAAAAACTACAAACCATGCAAAATCTCTAATCTCACAAAATAGCTTCTCATTCTTTTTCTCTCTCTTATTTTTCTTCATGAATGAGAAACAACATAACCCAACTTATATACTAACTACAAACTGAAAATTATTTGGCCTCCAACTGCATTCCAACAAACTTTAACAAACTTGTGCTTAATCAAGAAGTTAAAGCTTTTTGTCCCTGAGACGACCCAATGGTTAAGGTGGGTTCGCATGGCGAGAGGTCATAGGTTCAAACCCCACCAAACGCCTATGAGTTTGAGCACATCACACTGGTTTTCAAGTGTGGTTTACATCTGTGTGGTTTGCGAGGCTATTGCAGACAGACCGTGGGGTTTACCGGTCTTGCACTAAGGTAGCGGTGCAGGTTCCCATGATATCAAAAAAAAAAAAAAGAAGTTAAAGCTTCGTTGATAAGTCCAACATGGCCGGACTCACCCAAACTATAGTAGTGAATAAATAATGAAAGAATTGACGAAATATATAAATATATATAGAGTGGATCAAATGAAAACTCTAACTTTTTTTAGAATTAAGAATAAATGTGGTCCATTCATTTTTTATTATCTAACGGTCAATATTAATCATAGATAGTTTATTATCTTTGGATTTTAATGGTAACCGTTTAGCCATATAATCAAGGGATTTTATATATCCATTTACGATAACAGTTCACATATACACACTCACTACGATTACATGCACAACAACATAAATTATATGAACATAACAATTAATTGGAATGTGATAGTATGCATGAGAACTGCGATTACATGAACAATAACATGAATTACATGAACAACGAATGATAGAACATGAAAGATCCAAATTACGAAAGTTTAGGGATTTGACTATTATATTATCATTAAATAATTATGAGTCGTCCGATCTTGTTTAATCTAACGATGGTTATTGGTTCTTAATACTTATCTAAGAAGTAGTTTCCTCTATAACCAACCCCATATATAATTTTTCTTGTGATATGTTCTCTATTTATTATTTATAATCTTGGATTGTTCACAGGGCCGCAATGAAATGGGACTTTTTAAGATTCTATTTTATTTTCGGAAAAAGATTTAACAAAATATGCACTTTCATTCAGCACAACCAATAAAAAGAAGAACCTTTTGAGTGTAGATAATTTTTCCAAGATTTGTGAGTTAAATTTTGAGCAGTTAAATTATGTAAGAGCCAACTTTCTAAATTCGTGAAATTGCGATATGGTCCAGATCAGAACATACAATATCTTAAAGCAATTTAATATTTGGTACAAAAAGTAGCTAGAAATTCGGTCTTTTGATGTGGAAGTACCATATCTCAAGCTACGTGTTATTTCAGATAGAACCAAGATAGATAATATCTTGAGACGAGCATTCAACTAAAAATTCGACCTTTTTTTACGTGGAATTCTACTAAAAAAATTAAGAGCCAACTTTTTAAAATCGTGAAATTGAGATGTGGTCGCGACCAAACTATAAAATATCATAAAGTAAATTAACATTCAATTTAAGAAATAGCTAGAAATTTAATCTTTTAATACGGAAATAATTTATTCCAAGATTTGTGAGTATGGAGTAGCCTAAGTTATGTGATATTTCAAATGGAACTAAAACAAATAATATATTAGAACAAACTTTCAACTAAAAATATTATTTAGAACGAATATTCAACTAAAAATTCAACTTTTAATTTTGGCGTGGAATTCGTGTGAATATAGTGTAGTTTGTGTGTGCATATAAAACGGGACTAATTAAATTGTGTGCCATGGAAGTGATTTATATCGATAAGAATTAATAATCCGAGTGATTTGTTTATTAGTTTTGTGACTTACAAAAATGTTTTTACGATTTTACTTGAGTGGAACATTTGTTATCGTCAATGGATGCACGGGCTGAAGCGCCTAACAACCAATTTTCTTTTATCCACTATTTTTTTATTAGTAAGGAGGATGGGGACTTCCCCTCCACCAATCAAAATTTCTTTCCTTTTTATTTTGTTATATAATCATTAAATTGGGATTATTTTGTGCAAAATCACCCACATCAAATAGAATATTGTAGAAAAGCTGACGATTTTCGAACTCAAAATTTAGTAAATCCAACTCTTATTTAAAAAATTCTGCCTATACCCCTTGCATAAGCCCTACTACATGAAATGATGGAGAGCAAAAATATATTAAGAAAAAACGACACCAACTTGCATATTCTAAATGTATTTGGTATACGAGCATTGATACAGCACTCTAATATTGGAACCGTTGATATATATATATATATAGGGAGTGAATCAAATGAGAATTACATCTTTTTTACGAACTCTGCGAATTATGCATAAGACGATAAAAATGATGCATATAACAGTATAAAGTTGTGCACAACGAAAACTTTCTAAATTGTTTTGTTGTGCAACATTTCTAAATGTTTTGTTATGCACAACTAGGGTGAGAATTTGGGACCGGGACTGAAATTCCGTCCCGACCGAGTCCCGACGGATTCGGACCCCGAGTCACGAATTTCTGAGTTCGGGACCGGATCGGACCGGAAATTTTGATTTTCGGGTATCGAAGTCCCGAGTCCGTTGAAATCCAAGTCCCGATTTTAAATATATCTAATTTTAATTTCGGACTTTCGGGACTTGGGACATTTTCGGTACTTCGGGATATTTTCGGGTAATTCGGGACTTCGGGTAATTTGGGACATTTTCGGTAATTCGTGACTTGGGACTTTCGGGACATTTTGGAAATTTCAATTCGGGATCGGGACCGAGGCCGGACTAAAATTGTAAATTTTCGGATGGGAGCCCAAGTCCCGATCGGACCGGACCCAAAATTGCAAAATTCGGGACTTGGACTCGGGACTCGGGGCAGGTGCCGGTCCCAATTCGATTCTCACCCCTATGCACAACTTTATAGATTTTGTTCATCAATTTTATATGTTTATGCATAGTTTTCAAGTTCTTAAAAAAGATAAGTTCTTACGGGATCCACCCCCCATATATATATATATGTATGAGTGAGTTATGGTGAGAAAGCTCCTTAGTGTAGGAAATATGAATAGTAACATATCTTTCATATTTATGTAGTACAATCAGAATTACTATATTGCACATATTAGTTTAACACGTATTCCATCCCTTCATAGCACATATGTTAAATATATTAGTTTAGCATATCTTTCATTGCAGCGTAGCACAAGAAAAGTTCTAATGTTACACAGGAATCCGCGTAGCACACAAAACTATAGCACAACCGAAATTAAAATCTCAACCATTGATCTAGCAAATCAAAGACCCAGATTCATTCCCATTTCCTACCAAATTATCATTTCCTACATGAACCATCTCCTATATATATATATAACTTTGTCAAAATCAAAATGAAATTCTAGAAATAACTAGATCTAAGATGTAATCCTTGTCTAGTTATTAGAAATCTGTAGAAACTTTTGACGGACCACTGCGATGGATACAGTATATGAGAATCACAAATTTTATTTCCAATTTGTTTTCAATGCAACTTTCCATTTTGCACTGATAATAACAGGTTTTCTGGACACTTTTTGACATGTACTAAAAAGGCCAAATTCTCCAACGACGAAATTAACAGTAGTTTTCATGCAACGTCGAGTCACTTGTGATCGTTTTATTTGAAGGGATGGTCTTGTACCAGACGAATACTATCAAATACAAATACGGATGCAAATTTGAATCTATATATAATGGGGTGGTGTCTGCGCACATAGTGAGACCCCTATTAATTTTTTAATTAATTAATTAGTTACTTAGTTGATTAATAAAACTTAATTGTAAATTAATAAATGCTAATCATGAATTATTAAATCTTAATTTGATATTAAAACCTAATTAGAATTAATAAATCCTAATTTTGAATTAATAAACTCTAATTTGAATAATAAACCCTAATTTTGAATTAATAAACCCTAATTATGAATTAATAAACCTAATTGTGAATATAAACCCTAATTATGAATTAATAAACCCTAATTGTGAATTAATAAATCTTATTTTTGAATAATAAACCCTAATTTTGAATTAATAAATCTTAATTATGAATTAATAAACATTAATTGTTAATTAATAAACTATAATTATGAATTAATAAATTATAATTAAAAATTAATAAATTTAATTATAAATTAATAAAATCTAATTACCTTACTCATCATAATTAATATATAATTATTTTAACAATAAACAAGGGTGAGCTCATGATGAATCGGAACTCACCCAAGTTTTTGTCATATATAATTAGCATTGTCTCACGAATATTAACTATCTCAGTTAACATTTTTTTAGGTATTTCGAAATAAATCGGGTGACGTATTACAAAACTATCAGCACATAATAAAATATCTATCAATGAGGGAGAGAGAGAGGGGTAACGTCTCATATCAAGTATATAAGCAAAAATAAGTAGCTTTCTCTTGTAAGCAAATTGTTTTGCATGGATAGGTTTAATGTAACTTGGCATAGTTTCTGCACATCTTATCCATGTGATTGTCAGCGAGAATTTATCCTATTTTATTACGCATGGGATCTACAGTCAAACCCAAAGAAATAATACTACTTCATCTATTAATGTAACAGAGTATATGTATATATATAAAGAGAGTCAACCCAAGTATATATGTATATATTTATATATCAATAATGATATCAGATTGCTTGAATTTAAGATTATATGCACAAGACAGGACTCGCACTAGCTACTAGCTAGTATCGGCAATAGTTACGTTGGTTTCCAATTAATTATTATCTTATATGCCTAAAAAAAAATTCCTTTAAAATTCCCCAATTTTCCCAAAATATAAATCTGCGTTTTCTAACCTACTTTTCAGGGTCTATGACTTGATAGCATACAATTCAATTTCCAAGCTCTATTTCATATTTTTGTTCACTCCCTTTATGGAGTTTTTGCTTGTCATTTTATGAATCACACATTTTAATCAATAAAACTCACTCAAACATTAGTTCCCAAAAACTAAGATTACATTTGGATTGAAGGATTTGGTATTAGAGAAAATCTGCCTTCATTTGGATCAAGTCACCCATCAAATATTTCAAACATATATATTAACTTTTGAAACCCATTCTTCAATTACAAAGAAAAGTACTTATGTCATTGAAAATTATGGAAAATATTCCAATTGTACACCTCTTCAACAGATATAACAAAAAAAATAACAATAATAATAAAAAGAAAAGAGCCTCATCATCCTTGGTATACAAAGTGCCCAAATTTCTAAAATATCTTTGGGCGTTTCGGAGCGGGCTGATCTCTATGCTACATTGGTATACATTACACACTTCTTTATATCAATAATTTTGTATATAAAAGAAGCAAATAATAGAAAGTCTTCAAATAATTTTTAAAAAAAGGAAATAATTAACTCAAAAAGTTGAAATGCATCTTCTATGAGTAGGAACTTTTTGCTTCTTCTGCTTCAAATCATCCTTCCAAATTTTGCCAATGTCTTTTGAAACTCGGACAGCATCAGCAGATGCTCCAGCTAGCCCTCTCCTTGTGAATCCAACTGCATAAATCCCACCTTCACCTTTCCACCCGTTTGGAAATGGGTTTTTGGGAAATCCATTTTTCCCAAAGAATTCACTCTCCTGAAGAATCATAAACAATTTTCACAATTTTAGCATTCAGGCCTATCTCAAACTCATATTTGATATATAGAAACAACTATTGTAATTGTTGTGATTTCTCACCTGTAGCCAATAAGGGACATTGCTACGATATCCAGTTGCCAGGATAACAGAGTCGATCATCTTCTTCTCTCCGGTAACGAGCTCGACAAGGCCTTTCGAGAAGCTCGTGATCCCGGGGACCACTTCGATCTCCCGGGATCTGATCTTCTCGAGCGCCCACGTCCAGGACGGGCGTCTTCCGTACTTGTTCTTGAGCCCAACGCCCGATCGAGGCCGCTTTGAGCCCATATTCTCCATGTTCCCCAGCACCATCCATGCCAGAAATAGCATGATCTTATCCACCAGCCATAACGGCAGCCATGCCATCAGTAACATGGCTAGCTCGAACGTAGATTTTCCCATGACTTCTCTGGGAAGAACATGAACCTGAACATAATCAAAACAGAGTAAAAACGTGAGTGGTCGATAGATTTATAAAAATTAGTAGTGCCAAAATAGTAGTTTTGGAAAATTTCTTCGCGCTCGAACGACCATGGCGGGCTTAGCGTGGTGGTCGCAGAGATCGAGGGAGACTTCCATGCGGAGTTTCCGCAGCCAACGCGAGGACATTCGGCCCTCGAATTTTCGCCGGATTTGTAGTCGCAGCGTGGATGACCTCCGGCGAACTCCGCGATCCCGGATGTCGGGACGACGCGCTTCGGCGTTCTCACCGGTGGCCACCACGAGCCACTGGCAGATGTACTCGACCTCGGCGCCGCCGGCAGCGGAGGTCCTAACGCGCCAGAGGCGACAGGCGTCGTCGTACTTGGCGGTGTGGACGGACTCGTTGAAGCGGGGGTTGATGTCGAAGTGGGCGGCGTAGGATTCTAGATATTCGACGAATTGCCGCTTGTCCGGGTAGCGCGGGTAGTGGTCGGGGAACGGGAAGTCGGGGAGCTGGCAGAATTGCTTGGGAAGGTGGAGTTTGAGGCGGTCGTAGGTGTGGTTTTGCCACAGGGAGGCAATGCAGTCAGCCCGTTCGACAATCACGAACGGGACGCCCTGCTGCTTCAGGCCAGCCGCGACAGCTAGGCCTGAGGGGCCGGCCCCCACTATCATGGGGCCATTGACCCACACGCACTGCCGAGAGAGTGTGTTGGTATCTGATAACCTAAACATTTTTGTATTGTGTTTGTGTTTGAATATCGGAATGTGGGACTAGTTTTTGATGATATGGATTCGGGAAGTTCGTTGGTTATAACTGTGTGTGTTTTTGATTGAAAGAGGAGTTGGTTTTTTTTCGATGGAAATGTTGTTGTTTGGAATGATGAGAGAGAGGTGGGAGAAAGGGGTTTAAATAGAGAGAGATGTGCCCATGCCTCAAGAGAGGTGCATGTGATAGAAGGTGGGAGTTAATGACTTGTTGAGTGGGGCCAATTAATCATAATTAAGCCAAAATTTTCCTTTCTATTATTCTAATTGTGGGTGGATTGTTTTTAAATCTAAGGTCTTACTTGGTTTTGGTGTTAATTAAAAAAAATCAAATTGGGGTTGGCCTTTTTGGGTTTTATAAAAATTGAGGTCACCTTTTCATATTGTGGCTTTTGGAATCATGGTTTTCTTTAATACTTGAAAGTATACGTAGGTGAGAGATAAAGAAAGAAGTTGATCCTCTATATAGTGTTTTATACACTATTTTAATCTTATAGTTCATAATTTATGTATATAAGGTAATAGTGTGGATGAATATTTATAAATATTTCGGTGACCCGCATTAATTAATGTTATTAAAGAAGAGAATAAAATTGTATGAACTTAACTAACATATTGTATTGTTTTCTTTTTGAAGAATAACTTTTCCTCACGAAGCATAAAACAAAGAGAAGAAATGTGCAAGTTGATTATATGCATATGATTACGCGAGATCATATGGCCTATCATCATCAATAATTAAAAAGAATAAATGATCAACCAATATCTTTATAGTTTTATATCACATTAATGAAAAAATGAAAACCAAAATCTGAAAATCTGATTTTTTTTTTTCTAATTAAAGTTATAACACTGAGTTCATTTCCACGGAAACTCATTTACTCAAGGTAAAAAAGAAAAAGAAAAAAAAGGATAAAAAGAACCAGTAGTTAAATTCGGCCAAATTCCTAACAAGATCTAGAAGTAGGAAAAGATTGAATTAGGAGAGAATAGTTTTGGAACGAAAGTGACGTGTCACGTTCATGGTGATTATGGTGGTCCCACAGAAACAGTAGAAGTTTCAGTGATGAGGTGGCATGTGACGTGGAGGATGCCACGTGGAGGCTAGGCCCGGGTACGGGTGGGTCGAAGAATGTCACGCACTTCTTATTTGGACCCCTGTTTTGGGAGTGTGACTGCTGTGGCTATTTCGGCCCACAAAGCCCACTCCTGCCAACCCCATTGGCCATTACATGATGTCCTTCCGCGGCCGGCCGGGTCCTACTTCCATGCGGACCGATCTGACCCGAAGAAAGTGACGATTATTCTGAATATCAAATGCATCCCTCTTATTATTAGGTTAATGAACAAATAATTGTTCATTTTCCGGAATAATTGTTATATTTTCGAGACGAATCAGGTTTGGAACTGTCCGCACATGAATCCGCATCTTTATTATTTGTGGAAAGATCTACTCCACTTCCAATACTTTAGACTTTCTTTTATTATATAGAAATAAATAAAAAAGAAGAGATTTATTAAAATATTATTTGGATTTTTTTCCTTTTCAAAAACTGAAATTCAATATATAATTACAACTAGGCTTAAACTAATTGGAGATACTACTGCAGTACTATTGAATATAGTATGTTATGTATTTTTAGGCCATATTTGGTAGCCTTGATAGTGGTATAGATATAAAACTATAGATAGTTGTTTGGTAGATTATTCTGAATATAGATTACGAAAAAAAAGGCTTGTGATCACTGAGTCTTGTGATCGCTAGGTTCTAGTGTTCACTAGGTGATAATGATCGCTAGCTGCAAAAGAACCTCGAAAATGAGGTGTGACAGCCACACCACGTACGGCGCTATTGCTTTGGCAAAGTAATTGAAAACGCATGCTATTCAGCCGCAACATTCATTCTTATCGTGGATGGGATATAAATCGGGCGCCAACCGTGAGTTACGAAACAAAACGTAATATCTTTTTAACGTGGCTTAATCGCCTAATCGCCACCAAAATATCACTTTCACACTTATATTGCCACGGATATATTCGTGAACTCTTTCAAAAGGAATTGATGTCACAGAAAATTGATAGATATGTTTTTTCGTATTCAACAAAATTTATATCTTGTATATCCACTCGCACTAGACCAGTAGTTATAATATTGGATGCTATGCACCTACTGCTTATTTCAGTACTATAGTCAATGCGGTTTATTAAATATATGTAATTACCTGTTTTGGCAGAAAGAAATAGAAAGTGAGAATGTTTTAGCACAGCCAAATATAGCTCATAAACTTAATTAATTTAGTGGAAGTCTACCTAGGAAGCGCCATTTACACCTAATTAACTAGCATTAAATTAGTAGTTGCTTAGTTGTTTTCCGAACCTTAAACAATATATTAGCTCCTAAAGTGGACACGTGTCATCACGTAATCTAATCAAATCCTGTCAAAGATTATATATAATTATGCTAAAGATGATATTTGGCTGTGGTTAGGTAGAGTTTAGCGGCTCTATTAATTACTTGGAGTCTCAGAACCTTGATTAATTAACTAATTAGTATTGTGATTTGTGACTGCGCATAGAAATTATTGAAGATGGATGGTGCGCCACCATCATCACTCTTTGGGGTTGGAGAATTTGAGGGTGGATAGAAGCTCTTTCCTTTTCACGTAAATATTTGTAAGCTTTATAATATTACACACGCATGACCTAAGTTACATTTGTCTCATGTAGGGATGTCAATGGGTGAGATTTACCCGGATCGATCCAGAACCGTTTAAAATACATTAAATTTTAAAATAGTGGTTCTGGTTTCGGTTCTGGTTCCAGACCCGATTTAGACCCGGACCGTTTAGATCCATAGTTTGATGGTCCGGTCCGGTCCGAATCTGGTTCTAGTTCCAGAACCAATATTTATTTATTGGTTCTGATCCGAGTAAAACTCATCTATTGACAAACCTAAATTTAAATAGGCTTGTCAATGAGCTAGTTTTATCCATATCGATTCAAAATCAATCATAACACATTAAATTATAAAGTAACGATTTCGGTTCTAGTTCTAGACCCGCTCAGATCCGGACCACTTAAGACCCATAGTTGATGGTCCGGGTCTGGTCCGGATCCAGTGTCTAATAGGTCGGTTCCAGAACCAAAACCATTACTTATTTATTGGTTCTAGTTCGGGTAAAACTCACCCATTGACATCCCTAGTCTCATGAGCTCATCGGTAAAGGACCTTGGAGTTTATATTTAGATGCATCTTGTTTTAGGACAACATGTAGGCCGGAACTATCGGACAATTCGGTCCAAACCGAAAAATCCAAAACCAAAAGGCTGTGTTTTTATAAAAAAGAGTTGTGCCTTCGAAATTGATATCTTTAACCGAACTGAATCCAAATTCAAATCCATGTATTTTAGGATGCATCTTGAAATCCATGTATTCAAAATCATCATAAAAGATATCATATTAATTTCATGAGTTCCAAATGACCAATCCAATCACCACAATCAAAATAAATCGAAATTCAAACATGAAACAACCCATCATGTGTGATCGACATAATAAAAGAATAAACGAACCATATACATATTTACATATATTTAGACATTTTTTGGGTTCGATGGTTTGATTTGGTTCGGTTTTGCTCCCATAGTTGTTAGATGATTGTGTTGTCTAAGAAATTAATTTTTTTCAAAATGAAGTTAAAAAATGGCTTGTAATATAATGTTAAATGTGATTATAAATGACATAACTTGGAACTTTTTTTCTCAAACTTTCAGAACCTATTACAAGATAAAAAATGCTTTTATTTAGCGCTTATTTTACTACACCATCCCCTTCTACAGGAACGAAGTTACATGAGCCTGGGGGAGCTATGGGTCCCCCATTTTTTTTTGTAAATAACACTATATATTTAAATGTAACAATATGTAAAGAGTATGTTGTAGTTTAGATGGTTAGATTGTTTCTCTCATTTTGATGGACCGGGTTCAATTCTTTGTATCGACTTTTCTTTTGTATTCTCTCTTTTATTTCGGTAATTTTTTTCCATAATTTGTTGGTTTTTCTCTCTTTTTTGTGCCATTTTTATCTCCTGTGTTTTATTTTATGTTGATAATACTTATTCTCTTCTGTCTTCTTTCTCTCTTGTGTATTTTGTTTTATGTTGATAAATAAAATAGGAGAAGTTTATAAGTAACCAAAAGAAATAGTGGGAGAAGTTTTATATCCACACTCATAAAACATGAGCTTTATAAAATTTTTTTTAAAAAGACAAAATTGTCCCCGCCCCATCATTTAAAATAATATATCTCTCTCTCTCTCTCTCTCTCTCTCTCCTCTCTCTCTCTCTCTCTCTCTCTCGTGCTAAATTAATAGGCGCCCTCTCTCTCTCTCTCTCTCAAAAAAGAATAAAAGGAATGCAAAATCAATGTTATTCTCGCCAAAATTGAATGGAATTAAATTAAAGTTGGTAAACATTAATTGTAAAAAGGTTGGTAAACATTAATTTGAAAAATCGGTAGATATCAATTCAAATCACAAACAATTCATTTGCAACATTACAATTTCAAAGAGAGGAAGGAGTCAAAATAATTAATAGAAGTTGTTACCGCGTTTTTCAATCAAATGGTGGAAATCGAGCATTGCTAATGGATTAAGGTAAATTAAATCCAGATAGAATTTTTTACGTGTTCTTGAGTACACGGTTGTACACTGTTGATGATTTACACCCTAAATATGTTTTTTAGTACTTTTTATGTTACCGAATGATAAATTTCATGTTTCAAGAAAAAAAATGTGTTCTCGAGTACACCACTGTGTACCTGTAGAATCATTATGCGACATATGTTATTTGTGTTGATTTTATGTTAATAAATTGATTAATTTAATATTTAGGATCATTTAACAAGTTAAATTTAAAATATGAGATGCTAACATCGAACCGCAGTACAAGACATCGCCTATACCGTGTACTTACGAACGCATAAACCGCAGACGGTCGCGTATAGTACACGTCGGCATCGTGCATTTGCCGCGCATCGTGCACGGCCGCGCACGTCACGGCACGGTCGCAGGTGCAGCACGGCCGCATCGCATGCACCGCGCACGAACGCACGGCACGGCCGCAGGCACGTGCACGACCGCACGGTGACGACAAGGCACGCCACCGCATGGCCGCCAGCATCCGTGCATCCTATGTATCTCGTGCATCCTATGTATATGATCATATCTTTATGTCTTATTTTGCAATGTATGTCTTGGCAACGCCTTATTATACGTCATGGTGGTAGTTGGGACGAGCGAGTATATAGGCATGACGAGGTTCTCGTATACATGGTCAGAGAATGATTTCACGTACACTTTGCTAAGAGATTCATGAGCAAGTAGGCAACAATGGTGGATCGGATTATATGCTTTTCATACGACGAGCGCTAGTGATGGAAGAAGAATAAAAGTATCGCTGAAAATCGACATCGATTTGTTCCGATTGATTGTGGAACAAAAGGATGATCCAACAGGTATGTGATTGAAAAGTGGCGCCCGCAACCACGGTACACACAGAGACACCGTATTATATGGTTCACAACGATCTACGCCTCTTGCCCGAGTCTAATGCAAGATGTCTCGGTTCACTATACACGAAGACGAGCCGTTGTCTTCGAATGAGGAGGAAGACGAGCTGGTGTATTCGTATGAAGATAAGACACGAACCGACGTGAGATATATTTGATTCATCACATCGAATTTGGTGCTTGGATTCGACAACCAGACATCTTGATAAGGTTATCGGACAACAGCAACTTCACTTCCGAACAGCGAAGATGATGGTGAGGCTCATGCTACAACTTCACGAACCGTAGATGATGATATAGCGCATGAGTTACGCAATCGGGTTATTCCAAGATTGATTGTGACAAAGGCATTGCCATTAGATTGGGTTGAACTTGTGGACCCCATACCACCAATTATGCGTTGATTCGATATTTAAGACGAAAGATGACTTGGCGATAGCCGTGGATTGTACCACTTGGAGAATCATGTAGAGTACGTGGTCGATCGGTCAAGTAAAACACGTTTGGGGTATGTTTGCAAGCATGGCAACGGTTGTCCTTTAAGCTACGAGTCGTCCGTAGGGCAACGATATGGAGAGTAATTAAGTTGAACAACAATCATACTTGTCACTGATTTGAATCGCATCGCCCACGACGTGTGCTCGCTAAGATTGTCGGCAAGTATTTTGCACGGAAATTGGTCGATGAAGGAGTGGTACCGTCGAAAGAGATGATCGAGAGATGCATCGACAATTTGGCATTGAGATGGATTACGCTTTGCTCTCGAAAAGAAACGCCGCTATAGAGATGACATATGGCGATTTCGAACGGTCCTATCAATTGCTTCCATCATATTTGCATATGTTGAGAGAATCAAACCCCGGACACTATATGATATCGAGACGGCTCATGATGGCGAATTCGATATTTGTTTCTTGCTCGACGTTGTTTGTATGCTTTCAAGCATTACCTACGGCCGGTCGTCGTTGTAGACTCGGACTCATCTTAAGGGAAAGAACAAAGGAATTTGTTTTGTCATTACGAAGGATGGAAATGAAGGAATCTTCCGATTGCTATTGGGTTAGGTCCGATTGAGGATGAAGAGTCATGGACTTGGTTTTATCTCGGCCGCGTTAGGCATTGGTCATCCCGATGATCTCTTAGTTGTGTCTCGATCAACATAAGGGCATCGAAAAAGCGTGGAGTCCGTGTATCCGAACGCCGCATACGTGTTGTGCTTTTACCATTTGCGAAGAATATGGCGCGATTTGGATCGCATGTTTGTACGCTATCAAGTCACCGCATATGCCTATCGATCGAGGATTTCGAGAGATTTTTTCTCGTGGATGTTCTAAACCGACACCCACCATCATCTACTTTCCATTGGCGAGCATAGGTGGTCTAGGTCAAGTGTCCCGCACGACGATATAGTTTCATGACTTGAATCGCGCAGAGTTTCAATAGTCGGTTGTTGTGGGCTCGACGCCCACCGCTTGCTCGCCGCTTGAGACTTTTCGATCTATTACGGAGAAATGGTTCGACGACGACGAGCCAGTGCAGCAGCAGTCCGGCGAGTCGATCAAGTAGCCGCGTCGAGCTACATGCCTCGTCGAAAGGCGCCGCTGGTTGTTCGCTCAACGACGACACACATGTTTAAAGTCGAGAGAAAACACATCATACGTGGTCGATTTGCGAGACGGGACATGTGAATGTCGTGAGTTCGATTTGGACGAGATCCTCGTTGTCACGCCAGGCCGCTATTAGGTACGGTATTTATCTAAACGCCAAGTCCAACTCATATGTTGTGGTTAATTTATTTTGTGATTAATTTCTTTTTTTTAGCGTACGGGTTTACAAGTCACCGACTTTGTGGCTCAAGATATCGACAAATCTGCTTTTGCGCGACTTATTCTTATCGAATTGCATCCGTATCACATCCCGGTGCATGGATTGTACTGCATCAGATCACTTACATTATTCGACCTCCAATCATCACACGTCGGTCAAGGCCCTAGATCGAGTAGGATGCAATCGGTTGTCGAGGGTTCGTCAAGATCGCGTCGTCAAATATGCACACGCTGCAGGGTCAAGGCCACAACAAACGCTCATGCACGCATTTATCGCCATTAGTGATGAAACATGTGGAAAGGACACGGCGTAGGAAAAATGTAGTATTTGTCGTGTGAAGAGCATATGAATTTGTGTCCTCAACGGCCTCGTGAGTAAGGATATTTGTTATATGCAGTGATATTCGTTGTTTTTGGATTTTGTTGAATTATGTTGGATTTGGTTGAATATTGTTGGATTATGTTGGATTATGTTGGATTTTGTTGAATATTGTTGGTTTTGTTGGATTATGTTGGTTTTGTTGGTTTTATCGATTATGTTGGATTGTTGTTGGTTTTATCGATTATGTTGGATTGTTGTTGGTTTTTGTCAATATTGTTGGTTTTGTTGGATTATGTTGGATTATGTTGGATTGTTGTTGGTTTTTGTTGAATATTGTTGGTTTTTGTTGGATTATGTTGGATTTTGTTGGATTTTGTTGAATATTGTTGGTTTTTGTTGGATTATGTTGGTTTTTGTTGGATTATGTTGGATTGTTGTTGGTTTTTGTTGAATATTGTTGGTTTTTGTTGGATTATGTTGGATTGTTGTTGGTTTTTGTTGAATATTGTTGGTTTTTGTTGGATTATGTTGGATTTTGTTGGATTTTGTTGAATATTGTTGGTTTTTGTTGGATTATGTTGGTTTTGTTGGATTATGTTGGATTGTTGTTGGTTTTGTTGAATATTGTTGGTTTTGTTGATTATGTTGGATTATGTTGGTTTTGTTGGATTACGAGGGTACACGGCGCGCACGGGCGTCACGGCGCACGGGTACACCGTGCGCACGATCGCAGCACGGTACACGGCCGCGTACCCCGCACGGGGTACACGCCGCGCACGATCGCAGCACGCCGGCACGCACCGCAGTGCACGATCGTGTGCGCGCGCGGTGCACGCCGCGCACGATCGCGCACGCCGCGCACGCATCGCACCGTGCACGATCATGTGCCGCACGATCGCAGACAAGATACCGCGATCGTGCACGACGCACGCCTGCATACCGTAATCCCCAATCCAACAACGAGCAAATCGTTAATTGCAAATTGGTTAATTGCAAATTCGTTAATTGCAAATTCGATGTTATGAATACGTTAAACATACGCAAATTCGACAAACGGGCAAAGATAACCTCTAAAATATGGATAAGCCAACCGCACTCAAAGAAATAGCCAACAACAAGCAATAGCCAACAACAAGTAATATACAAAGAGGTCACAACCTCCACAACATATACATAGAGGTCACAACCTCTAATACAAACAAAAATATCACTAATACGTATAAAAATTCTACAATATCCGTTATAAATACAAAAAGTCAAGGAAACTAATCAAAACGAGACAATGTCCATATCCTACGAGCTATCATTGTCTGTTGAATCAGATGTAACGCCGACTATGATGTAACCTCCGAGGTATACCGTGACGAGGCGATACATATAGACGCATGCAAAGACACCGCAACTCACCGAGTCTTTCGCTCGAATCGCGATCACGGGGCACCTCCGCCAATGTCGATGCCGATTGTGTGGCGCCCTCAATGGATTGTTGTTCCAAAATCCGCCACCCTCATCGATCGAGGAAAGTCAATAATGGGCAACATCCGTAACGTCTCAACGCTCGAGAGTCGGGTTGTACGACAACAGTCGTACACCTCAAGAGTCCACTCAACAAGAGATATGCGAATCGTGACCCGGATGATTGCCCGACGTTCTGTATGGCTAGTATCCGCAATATTGATAATTTTAAAGTTTACATTCAATCGATAGAAAAAATAGAAATGAGGTAATAAATTTATCGTATCGACAAGACAACCACGGCCTCGCTATGCTCGCATCGCTTCCTCGCACCATCGCTAACAAGTCATCGTGCTTGCCATCGTGGATATGTGTGTTTGATACCACCCTAAAGCCCATAGATCATCTCGACGAAGCGGGTGAACTCACGCAAAAGCGCTTTGCGCATAAATGAATAAATTTAGTCGAATAATTTAAGGACATTTCAAACTCCATAAGGACATTTAGTCGATCATCCGATTCAAACTACATAAAATCCAATCGGCTACAACGCATCGAGCTTCATCGATCGAGGCAATAATACATTGCTGTGATGATGTGGGTTGATTATTTTCCAATGTATATACAAAGTGTACAACCCATAATCTAACACATAAAAAAGAACACCATTAATTGAATTATAAATATATAAACAAAATTTGAATAAATGTTGTAATAAAGTACCTCCCGTGAACTCGTAATGCTGGTCGGTGATATGATCAAACAGCTTTTGAGTCACGACATGTCGATTCAAATTAGCCACGACAAAACATCGCCCGCCCGCTTAAAGACCTCGAAGGCCCTTGGTCGCGCCTCGGGGTACCATACTCTACGGAGCTGCATGTGGGGTCTCCGATGCAAGATCATCCCCACCATCGACGATCCATCACCGTGCACGATCGGCTCGAGCCGCCGATCTCCGCCGGGTGGCGTGACTAGACTCGACGACCCGATCGTCGGTGGCTAATCCGGGCCCTCCTCTCGATCGACCGCCGTGAAGCGGATCGCCGTGGCTAACTGAGGCACCTCCTCCGATCGACCGCCGTGAAGCGGATCGTCGGTGGCTAATGTGAGGCACCTCCTCCGATCGACCGCCGTGAAGCGCATCGCCGGTGGCTAATGCGGGCACCTCTCTGCGGATCGACCGCCGTAGCGGATCGCCGGTGGCTAGTCGGGCCCTCCTCATGCCGGGACCGAGCGCCTCGATCGATATGCTCGAATAGCCGGCGAGCTCCCATGTGCGATATAGGGTACGAGATCTACGCTCAAGATCTGCGCCAAGAACTCCGCCAATCGCCGAACACACGCCGAGCCACTCGAGCTACGAGGCCCCTCCCAATCGTCGTCCACAATGGCACGACGGACGCCTCGCCACAAGAGAAATGGAGGCCTCGCCTAGTCGAACACTCTGGCGTGTTCGCAGCACACGGGTCTCGCTCGCGCCTCATCATGTCTACGACGCTCGATCGCGATCGAGATCGCGCCAGGTCGACTCGCTCAAAACCCGAGATGTATCTCCGCACTTCATCTTCCCACCGCCGCCACTCGCGCATGATCGGGACATGCTCACGCCACCGCGGGCACTCTCTCACGCACGTGCACCCTGGCGTGTGGCAGCTCGTCATGTCGCCGCATGCCGCCCGCAGCACAAACCGAATAGCCATCGATCGCCTCGTATAGGCTCAAGTAGTATGCCTCGACAACTCGGTCTCGAGCGGCTCAAAGACACGGCGACATAAACGCTACAAAAACACATACACATTATTGATTATAATGTATTTAATAAATATACAAAGAAATACTAAACATGACATTAAAATTACTGCGTCAAAAAATCCAAGATATCTGGGGTGGGGACTTCCATGTAGTCCACATCAAGCATCTCGAATCAGATCTCACTGCTCCCCAGCATCCACACATGCGTCCTAAGTCGGGATGGCCTCATACGACCAAATCTGTAAGGCCCAAACAGACCATAGAAATGGTACGTCTTCCTCAAGTCGCCACCGCCGGGTGCCTCTTCAAGACATCAATCCCGTGACAGAGGACACGGAATGAATAGAGCCCCAAGGAAAACTCGCCACATATCAAAATCCTCACCAACGCCCAAACCCATGGCTCGATGGCTTCCTATCGCTGCAAAGGACGATGAGGTAAGTTACTAATATGAAAGCCGCCTTGAGTAGTCTCATGCATCATCACCCACCGTTGTTTGATGAATCGGTCATGAGCTCAAATAGTAGTCCTCCGGCCGAAACAACCTATGGAACATGCCGGTCGGGAATCTCGTGCCTCAAGTTCGGATCAAGGAAGACGCCCAAAGCGCAATCCGGAGACCGTGGCAAACTCAATCATCCCAAAGATATCGGTTCCACATAATGAAACCAAATCTCGAACTCAAGAAACTAGGATCCACAACTGCCGGGCCATCGATTGTGCAACGCGACATTAGCGCTTCCTCTCCCGAGACGAAGAAGATGCCCAAAGCAGCCTCGCTTAAATATCGCCGATACATCCGCCGCTTGACATGTCCTCACCCGGCTAATACATCAATTCGGATGTATTGGTTGATCGTCCGGCGTAGCCTTGCATATGTGGTCGTAACCACCTATAACGAGGTCGTAAATGCACAAGATTAATCAAGATACACTAAACGAAGTTCTAACAACAGAATACACGATTCAAATCAGACACGGTGTTAGTGCACGGTTCTTCATGACACCTGCTAACTGTGTCGAATCGATACGGTTAGCACCGTGTCATCGAAGAACCGGCACGGTTAGCACCGTGTTCGACCAACCGCAGCATCGTTCTTCAAGACACGGTGCTAACTGGTATCAAGATCCGCATACCAAGTTAGCGCCAGTGTACGTAACAACCGCACGGTTGGTCGTGACACGGTGCTACCGCAGTACGATCTTCAAGACACGGTAGAACCGTGTTTTCTGAACCAATCTAATTTTAATGTAATTTCAACAACATAGCAACTGATTTTAATTTATAAGTTTCTAAACACACAAACCATCGAAATTTCATCACTATCGTGTCATACATGAAAATTATCGTGTCAACATGAAAACTATCGTACATAGTAAAACCAATTTTAAATGCACGATTACTCACCGAGGTCGTGGTGCTCCTAAATCGGTGCGGAAGTTCGCCGACCGAAGCGGAAGGTCGACGGCGGTTTAACTGCGTCTTGGCGGCGACGGCTCCGTCGTGAAACTTCTTCCGCCGTGGAGGAGTTTTCCTTCGCCGCCGCTTGCTCGCCGCGTCCGGGAGTACCGTGGATCCGTATCCGTATCCGTATCACCATGTTGTTGTTTTGCGTGAGTCGTGAGAGTGTCGTGAGTCGGGTCGGGGTTTTCCGGGAGTGAGTCGTGGGTTTTCCGGGGTTGTGGGTTTCGCTTTTACGGTGAGAGGTGAGAGTGAGTCGAGTGAGTATTGAGAGAGAGAGTGAGTCGTGAGAGAGTGAGTGAGAGCGGCAGAGAGAGTGAGTGAGTGTTACGGTGAGTGAGTCGTGAGAGAGAGAGTGAGTGAGCTGAGTGCGAGAGAGAGAGAGAGAGATACCGTTTTTTTAAATTTTCCAGGATATTTTGGTCTTTTAAGCCAAAATGGCTATAAAACTCATGTTTTTATGAACTAGGCTATAAAACTCTTATTCCTATTTTTTTGGCTACTTACATATATTAACACAATAAAATATGTATGAGATTCTATCTATTTCTATTTTGTGTTCTTTTTTTCTGTAATTTATTTTATGTTGATAAAATAAATATATATGTAAATAATAACATTATTTATGTGTATTAATTAGATTAATTATATTTCTAAAAAGATTATGATAAATTTATTTTTAACAGCAATCAAATGAAGGTACTCAAGTTATTTGAATTCTTATTTTAAGCCCTAAAAATATTATTGATGATAGAGCAATCAAAATATAGATTGATTGAATATATGATAATTATTTTAGAAATATAAGTTTGATCATATTTTTATTATCACAAGTTTTTTTTATAGAAAGTCTAAAAATAAAAATATATCGTGTTTTGTCCAACTTTATGTCAAATATTGTACTAAAACACCAAATGTTATGTAGTTTTACTCTATTTTATCCCAATCATGTACATTTTACGTAAAGCTATTAACTTGTACCAAATTCCATACGAGTGTGAAAAATACATCATTTCGGTACAAAATCCACATCAAAATGACGTTATCCATGTTATGAGATGATCACTTTTTAAATTTTTTTTAGATTGTCATGTAATTCAAATAATATTAAACTATTAATTATTGAAATTGTTATACTTAGTTTTTATTATTATTTTTAAAAAGGTACACTTATAATTTCTTAAAATTATGATTATTTGTGTCCCATAAAAAATATTTCTAGCTTCGTCATTATCCATATATAACAAATATCAGAAAGTAAAACCTCATGCAGGAATATTTGATAGGTATGTGTGTGATTTAATATATGGCTAGTTTTGGCAGCTCAGTGTGTTCCACAGCCAGGATGTAGAATACTGTACGTATACTAGTTTTGGATCAGGCCGAAATTGAGGAATTAATTAACTCTACAACTTTACCTTTATAATAATATTATATATAAATAAACATATAATTCCCCTTGGTTTCTCCCTTTTGCAGCAATATATATGTAAAGATAATACTACTCTTGCTTTCTGTGTTGGTCGGCTATATGGTACCTTTCACCTCTCAAGCAACCGCGTCTTGGAAGAATACACTCTCACACACACTTACTTATACGTATATATATTGCTATACACATATAAATAATATTCAAATTTATTTATTGGGTTTTGGTGATTAAATATTTGAGTGTGGGAAAAGTTGTTCTGATCACGCGTGAAGGAAAAAGGGTTTCTCGAGAGAAAATAATATTTACATGTAAAGTTATGTGATCACTAATTTAACTCTTCTTCCTACAAGTCTAGTTTAGCTCATAAAGTGAGTTGTATGAGCGCATAAAGTTTGTATGTAATGAATATGAGCATTAGTTAATTGATATGCTCGATTTCTGGCGGTGCTGCACACACACACAGTGTGTAACATAAAGGGAAAAAGCATACACAATTATTATGAAAGATTAATTATACTTTATAGTTTGAACTTTGATCCCGTATTTATTTTATAGATTCCAATTTAACAGAATTATATAAGTAGAACGAACTTTATTTCTTTCTTTTTGGTCAATTTAATGTAGAAATTTTAAAGGCTGTGTCATGGTGGACTTGAACCCGAGCCTTTGGTCTCGGACATTAACCACTCTACCATTAGGCCAACACACACACAAATGAACTTTATTTCGATGTTCACTTTATAGCCCAAGAGAAAATTTACGGCAATTGAAAGCCAGAGTCTAATTAAGGTGGATTTTTGCCCAAAATATGTGAGAATTATATTTTGGGATAATTATATTTTGTGGCACGGATTTTGGCCTGTATGGCTTGAACTTTACAAATTAATTTACGATTTAAAAAAATTTAATACCTAAATCTTCCCGATTTTGGAGGCAATTAAATGCTCATGATAAAGCTTCAATCTATCCTAACACGAGGGCTTTAATTCTACGCAAGTCTCTGAAAAAGATTTTGTAAATTAGAATTTTAAGAAAAATTAAATTACAAAACAAAAGTGACAAAGAAATTTTGAAACTAGAAACACTTATGAACACTGATATTATCAATATACGATGTGGTTGTTGTAGACATGATGCACAAACAATCGACATGCTAACAAATGGGGTTTAATTTAAGTCTCAATATATTGTGGCTGTCATGTTTGAAAATTTAGTTATTGAAAAAAAAATCTATGATTTGAAATATATCCATAATTTGTTGGAAGGAAAATTCTACGTAGCTGCATGCAGGGGCGGTGAAGGGACTTCTTTTCTTCCCGAGTTGGGAGAAGGGAGTATTTAATTCACACTTTTTCAAATTTTAACTACCATTCTATTTTAATTTTTAATTAAACTTTATGGAAATAATATAATGAAGATGAGAATGTTAGTCGGTTGGTACATGAAACAAAGAAAAGGAAGAAAGCGGGAAGTTGCTAAGTGAGATATAACATAGATAATTTATATAATAAGCCTAATAGTAAAATAAATTCAAATTTTTTGCATTATCTCATTTTTAATCTTTTTTTTTTTAAATTTTAATTTGGCAATGATTTTATTAGTTAGGTACGTGCCGTTTCAGCCAATTTATTCATTATCAAGTATATTAAAATCTTAGCATGGTAAATGGAATGCATATACGGAAGGCAAGATGTTTTCGTTTTTGGGTTCCAAGAAGTTTAATTTTATTTAGGAGTAATTGTCAAATAATCTAATAATTAAAAAAATAGTACTCCCTACGTCCACCATATACATTCTTAGTTTTTGTCGACATGAGTTTTAATAAATGCAAAGAGTATAAAGAGAGTGTAAAATTGGACACATATAATAAAATATATTATGTGAGTCATATGTGATTCTTTTGTAAATAATTGGATTAAGGTTGGGTAAAAGTATTGACTTTTGAGTGGAGTCTATGTCTATAAAATGAAAGTGAACGAATTTTGTGGACATACCAAAATGCAATTAAGTGAGCAAATATCAAGGACAGATGGAGTATAAGATAATGTACGAATTTTGATTTTGGAGCTTAAATTTATAATACTTCTATTTATTAAAATCAAAAGATGGGGATGTTATTGGAAATCATTTATAGGTCGAATAAAAATTACAACTTGATTAAAATTTGTGCATTATTTGACGATTAACACTAAAAAGAAATGGCCTGACAATAAAAATGGTTCTCACGTTAATCGTCAAATAATGCACAAATTTTAATCAAGTTGTGAGAACCAAATTTATAATGCATATTATAAATTTTAATATATATATAGGGGAGGGTTAACGTGAGAACCATTTTTATTGTGAGAACATGAGTAATGAATATGCTATGAAAGTTAATGAATACGTGTATGAAAGTTAATGAATAAAAAATAGAATTTTCGCCTCTCATGGGATTCGAACCACGTGAAAATTCAATTTTTGATTCATTAACTTCGCAACAGTATTCATTAACTTTCATAGCATATTCATTTTGTCCGTAAAGAATTTTCGTAGTTCTTAGTTCTCACGTTAAAATTGGTTCTTATTTGAACCTTATATATATATATATATATATATATATATATATATATATATATATGGGAGGAGTTAATGTGAGAACCATTTTATCGTGAGAACATGAGAACAAAAAATGATGAATTCGGTGTGAATTGATGAATCATTGGGAAGTTTCTTGAATCCAAAAAATTAGAATTTTCGCCTCATGGGATTCGAACCCGGTGAAAATTCCAAATTTTGGATTCAAGAACTTTCCAATGGATTCATTAACTTTCATAGCAAATTCATTTTGTTCGTAAAGAATTTCATAGTTCTTAGTTCTCACGTTAAAATTGGTTCTTATTTCAACCTCTCTATATATATATAGAAATATGATTAAACATTTAAGATGGTGCAACACAAATTTTTGTGACCAAAGATATATTAGTTTCTCTTTGGAGTATATTAATTATGGCACATGATATTAAGCCCAGCCTTTTGAAAGAATAAAAGACGGTTTTTATATATAATGAGTTTGAAAGATCTTTGAATACCTAATCGGTCGTATTCGAAATTTATAAAGGATTAATACAATATAGATCATATATAACTTTTAAATTGCTCTTTTCCGCTATATCCTGAGTGATTCAACTAAATCTTTCGAAATATAATATAATATACCGTCAATAATGCAAAGAATATTTGGGCATTAATATTTATTTCATCTCTTTTCTTCATGACATGTGCTACAAGCTAAAATTGTTGAGATACACTTGACATCACTCTTTTATTAGGGAAAGGTAATTAATCGAGGACTGGTAATTAATCCGATTTACGTGGAATTTGATACGAGTGAAAATTACAATTTCACGCCCAAAGTTTTATAAATTTTTTGTTTACATCCATTCGTACGGTGCATACAGATAAAAGTATTATTTGTTTTGAAAAATACCAGTAGTATTGAAAAAAAATATAATTTGATATCCACACATCTATCTCATATCAATGGTCCAGATTAAAGATAATATATTAAATGATTTTAGAATTTTTTTTAATAAATCCGAATAAGGATAAATTAGGTATAAAAAAAATTATTTTCTCTATCACTCCAGATGTAAATTTCTTCACTTCCCGATAATCTCGTCAATTACCAAAAAAGTGAAAAATTATATAATCTGCTCAATATAATATTACATAAACTAGTCGTTCTATAACATATATTTAATAAATATGTGATTCACATTACACATCATGTAGCATAATTTATTGTTGTATTACCTACACTTTCTGTAGCACATATATGATACAAACAATGTACATATTTAATAAATATGTGACACACATTACACACCACACAACACAATTTATTGTTGTACGTCAAATGCTACGAATGTATTCTACATGTGCAACAAAAAAATATAATCTATATAAAATAAGAAGTTACAAAATAGATTATAACAAATTCCTAAAATCATGGAAATAACTGTTTTTAACATAAAATAAAATTACTAATATAACTTTAAATAAATCATGTGAAATTAAAGTATAGCGTATATTGTAATGAACTATAGCACAACGTGAATTAATATTGTCTATTGATATACTAAAATCCATAGCTTAGATTTATTCTTATTTCTTATAAATAATTTAATCTTTACTCTATCCAGTATCCACATCTCTCTCTCTCTCTATATATATATAAAATACTAATGAAGGGTTAAATGTGAACGATGCTTATCAAAGATGTTCACGAAAGATGAGCGACACGTACTAAAAGTGGTGTTTATGGTTTGGTTGGACTACAATTTTTTCAGTCCAAAGGATTTTCGACCTCGTCCGATCCAATTTTTTTTGAAAAAGCTCGGTGGGCTAGGATCAGCCCGATCTGACCCTTCTATTTATCAGCTTTACCCCTAGGCCCAATACCAGAAGATTAAAATTTATTTATTTCGTTTTTTATAATATTATTTTTTAAATCTAACCGTATACAGTAATGATAAATCTAGTGTGTGAGATTTATGAAAGCAAGAAAGAACACGAGAGACTTTTACGTGGTTCGATCAAGAATAAGATCTACGCCCACTCGAGGAGACGATCCTCGAGATGTTTACTATAATTTGATTACAGTAAGTATCTCGAAGGGCTCTAGTATTCAGAATTTACAACCCTTTTACCTTCAATCTAACTCCTATTTATACACAAACGTAAACCTCGCCACGAATCCTTGATTGGGCCATCATTCTCCTATAACCGACCATGATCTCCACCATTATTACCCATGATTACTACCGTTACCTCATTACCATTACCCATAATTGTGGTTTGGGATCGTCATTTAAGCGTAACCGAGTAGGCAACATTAGGTTAGGCCCACTGCGTTTGGGGCCCGCCGTTGGGCTCCGAGAGGTTGGGCCATATCCTATCATAGCCCTCTCAAAAGTCAAGGAATAGCCTTGCCGAGGTGAAGCGGAGAATGTGCTTTGCCGAGGCGGGATATTACTGGTCAAGTTTTCGCTGAAGGTTTGTTTTTTCGATGGCCCTTTTTTTTTAAAAGGGACATCGAGGTCCGACCGAAAATATCTACCGGTATAAGGACATGGTCGTAGTCCGATGTCCGAGCTCGTAGTAATCATTACGTGATCGATCAAGCGTCTGCTTTTCCGAGAGTACGCTATACGCGCCAAAGCGGTAGTCAGGGCACTTGAAAAGCTGCGCTACGGCGGTACACATCCAATCGTAGATAGCACGTGTGATAAACGAAACGGCAGATTTTTAGCGCCATTTATCCTATAAATAGGTCTAAAGAGGCAATGTTCATTTTCTCCTTCGACGCTTGAATCCAGAGTATAACCTTAGAAATCCTCAATTCCTCTTTCACACTTTGTTGAAGAAATCGTAAATCCCGCCTGTAAAAAGTAAGTATGTATTCTTCACCTTCTCATTCCTCTTCTCGCCTCGATAACTCGGTTCGACGGTTCGCCGCCAAGATCCCAATGTGAGTGATTATATATGCCATAACCGCCAGTAAATCCATAGGACTTAGTTCTGTGGTTTCACCAAAGGTCTTCGGTATGGGATGGCCTCGTGATTGGTGGGGCGAAATCAACTTTGACGATAGAGGAGCTTCGGTGGTTGTCGAGAAATACCACATCCCGAGGATGCATGGTGGTGCTTCACGAAACCCAATGATAGGCGATGGTCTCCGGAGGGTTTATTACCATTTTGTAGATAGCTTAATAGTCGTGCTTAGATTTCCTTTGCCCCATTTTCCTTAGCTTTCAAAAGTATTTTGATCCCTATATGCCAACCGACCTCCAATTCTATTAGGTCGGCGGTTGGGCTAGGGTTGGCTCATATGGCATAGGCGAGGAGTTCTTTCAAGTCTTGATCGTTTTTCAAAGATCAAGTCTATAGGAGGAGTATATTACCCGCCACCTCGCTCGAAGTTTAAAATAGCTTCCCATCAAGGTATCCCACCGCAAAATAGATACTTTTTCATGCGGTCGAGGGGTATCCGAGGTATGAGCGGGCCCTGAGCAATGAAGGATGTGAAAATCAACCCACGGGCCCTATGGAGAAGTCGTTGAACGATATGGGTGAGATCCTATCGATCAATTATACCGAGGATGATTTGAACGATGTCAATTTGAGTGTCTATAGGTCGAAGCTCCATGATCGTGGTCCGATTTGGGTGAGGGCAACCTTCTTATCTTTATTTCCGCATGCGATTTTGTTGTGCTAATGCAATTCTCATGTTGTATGCGTGAAAATCGACCCTACCGAGAAATCAATATGCCGATCTCGCCGCGCCCGCATCCTCCGAACGGGGGAGCCCAGCGAGGAAGACGAGAGAGGCGAGTCCACCCAATGCCCGTGGTGGTGGACGCCGAAGACTTAATGACCGGTCCTCGACAACCTCGGCCCGACACCGAGATCGAGGTCCATGGCCGCCTCCGCTCGAGGTGCCGCCTTCCAAGACTCCTTATCCTTCCCAAAGGTATAAGTCGCTACTCTTCTCCTTGCGATTTTGTTGTTGTAACGTGTTGCTAATTGTTCCATATTCGTGACGCGGCCGCAATGGCGGGTGAGACGCACCGCACGGCCGGCTTGTTGTTGAGGCGCCCGCGATCGAGGCCATGGAGAGAAGACGGCAGCTGCGACAAGCCGAGGTCACGGCCGAATCCCGCTGATCTTTGCCAGGCGGACGCCGAACTTGCAAGCGGCGAAAGCAGGCGAAAGTGGCAAGATGGCGGCCGAGAGCCTCAAGAAGCAAGGACCGGATCTTGCGAGTGGCCCGTGCCAAGCGGAGAGCGCTCAGGAGGAGGCCGAGGTCGAGATAAGCATGGCACAGCGCCTGCTGGTCAAGTGGCAAGGACCTATCTTGAGGGCCTTCGCCACAGCTTATCGAGTCGGAGAGTTTTTCCTCCTTCATCTCCGACCTTGCGGTGTGATGAGGCCGCAGTGATATGTGCCCACCTCGAGAAGTTGGCGGTGAGAGACCGATTTTGACAAGGCCCAACACGGTTGGGTTGAGGTCGAACCCCGGAGGTATACATGAATTATGCTCGCATAATCGTTGGGCGACCTCTTTTCCGTGGTGGATGCCTGGCATCTTCGCTCATCCCGACGGCGAGGTCAGAATCGAGTGCAGGAAGATGAAGACGTGAGCTTGCCTTCCTTCGCTGAGTTGAGTGTCGAAACCGGCGGCAGTCCGAGCTCGGACGTCCTTCCGAGATCGCCACCTTCCGAGATCGGCAACAGGGGAGGAAAGCAGGCGGCAGCCAAGCAGCAGAGGTTTGAGAGTCCAAGAATGAGCCCGAGGTCGATGGACCTAATGTAATAGTCGATTTGCGGGTCGATAGGACCTCGTGTTGTACAAACTTCCATTTTGAATAATAGACATATCTTGTTAAAATGCCGTGTGTTGTCTTATTTCTAGATTCTTCATCTCAATACTGGACTCGATCACGAGTTGCTAACAAAGTCGAAAGAAGTCCGAGGTGCTCTTCCGAGAAGGATGAAGAGGTGATACATCTGGAGGAGTCGGTCCGCCGAAATGACTCGTATCGCCAAGATGGACGCCACCTCAGTATCGCCACCGAATCAAATGTGGTTACATGAAGTCGATCATGAAGTGGCCCGCCTCCTTGCTGAAAATGAGGCGTTAAAGTTAAGGATTACACATCTCGAAGTCCAGGGGGCTGATTTATCTGCAGATATGATCCACGGACGACTGATGCAACGCGAGGAGCAGACTTGAGCCGACAATGCAGGTTCGGCTCGGATCTCTAAGAGCATCACAGTACGAAAAAGGTAATCCATTGGACCGGGGAACTACCATATCTGAAGCCGACGATCGAGTTCAGATCTTGTTGGCGGAGGGCATGGTACTCTGAGGGATGAGGAGGGGCCAAATAGCAAGAAGTTTCAAGATCGCTTGACTTCTATCACGAAATACATGCAAATGTACGAGATCGTTCACAAACGACGATGCCCCAATCCCGCGCGCGTCTACAACGCGCTCTGGTCCAATAATTGAAGAGCACGAGGAGGAGGCGGCTATGCCGATCATGCCGGGCATCGCCTAATGGGTCCATCCGAAAGAGGAGGTTTGAGGACGGCCGCGGCGGTCGGAGACAGGCCGAGCGAGCAGCAGTCGTGGTGGAAGGGCGATCGTCGGGGCGAGGCATGGTTACGCCCGGAGTTAAGCTTTCGGGGTCGAGGTGCAGCCTCGGGTATAGGATCGCATTCCCGAACCGAACCGCTCAGACGTGCCGTAATGCTCTGGAGAGCAGGCAGGTGGTGCCGCCCTCGTAGATTGGGTGGAAGGACCGAGTTCATTCCGGTATTCATCGTCGACTGGGATTTTGTTCGTAACTATCTCGCTTTCAGTGAGTCTCGGAGACGCAGCCCGGAAACCCGAATGAGTGTATATAATGTAGGACTTTGTATGTAGGTATAAATGTATTTAGACTGCTTTTGAAGTGTACGCTTCCTCTTGAGAGGTATAAACATAGCTTAGGACTTCGCTTGGTCGTAAATGTATTTATATCAGATACTTGATCATAATTTGGTGAGATCCAATTTTGGATGTCTTGTACATGTAGATTTTTCAACTTAATGAGTAATCAGATATACGCATGTACTTTCAAACTAGTGAGTAGTCTCAGATGCGCTGCCCGAGACGCTCAATTCAATGAGTAATCTACGAGTGCGGTGCGCTTAGTGAGTACCCTACTTAGTGGATTTTTCATCTTCGTGAGGCGTCCCTCGTGAAGGTTAAATGCGGTATATCCAAATAGATGTTCGCATACTAATAAAATGAAGCGAAATGAAATATTCATTAGAAAATAAATATTTTATTCAACAAATATATGACATCGCACTTGACAAGGCAAGTAAGGAGGCTAACATAAGGTCGATCCGAATTGAAACTATATGAATACTCCTTAAATGAGAAATATGCCGTGTTCGGGGATAAGCTTTACCGGATAAGTGAGATAGCTTGTAAGCCCCTCGCCAGGTTCTCGTGAACACGGTATGAGCCTTCCCATGTTGGATCCACATTGTTAAGACGCCACCTCTGGCTTCATTATTTCGTAGGACGAGGTCGCCTATTTGGGCGCGGCTTTGACCCTTTGTTGTAGTGCCGCGCGACTGGCCTCAGATTGCTTCCGTTTATGAAGGCGAGCTCGCTGTTTCTCCTCGAGGGCGTCAAGGTCATGCCGCAGTCTTCCTCATTCCCGCCCGGTCGAAGTAAAGAGTGCGCGGGCTTGGCGCGCCGATCTCAGCCGGTATGACGGCCTCGGTACCGTAGACCAGGCTGAAAGGCGTTTCCCCGTGCGACGTTCGAGGTGTGGTCCTGTAGGACCAGAGGACTTGAGGGAGATTTTCAGCCCAGTCGCCTTTAGCTCGGTCCAACCTCTTCTTCAATCCTTGTACGATCGTGCGGTTCGTCACCTCGGTCTGGCCATTCGCTTGTGGGTGTGCGACCGAGGTGAAACGTTGATCGATCTGAAGCTCTTCGCACCATTCCTTGAAGTTTTTGTCCACGAATTGGGTGCCGTTGTCCGAGACCAGAACGTGCGGTATGCCGGCGGCGGACTATATTTTTCCACACGGTCCGAATCCTCCCGCCGTGAGGCTCGATGGTGGCTCGGCCTCGACCCATTTTGTGAAGTAGTCTATAGCAACGACTAAATATCGGTTCGACCCGGTGCGGTCGAACGGACCAACGATGTCGATCCCCATCGCATGAAAGGCCGTGGGCTTTGTAGTCGCTCAAATCGGTCCGGGTAGCTTCTTGATCGTGGAATGAAGTCGGCACTTTGACATTTTTGACAAGTTCAGCTGAATCTTGAATAAGTGTGGGCCAATAATATCCCGATCTCAACGTCTTTTTTGAAAGAGCTCGGGAGCCGATGTGGCTTCCGCAAGATCCTCTGTGAATTTCATTAAGCACGTAGTCGGCTTCTTCTGGTCCAAGGCACCTCAGGAGGGGTTGAAGGTAAGACTTCCGGTAGAGAGAGCCCTCATACATAAGATACTTCTGGGATTTCACCATCATCTTTTTGGCTTCTAGCCGATCCTGAGGTAGTGTGCCAACTTCCAGGTATGCTTTTAGGCCATCCGTTTGGTTCACCTACGAGATAACATCATGTGGGCGCCTCAATGCTTCGGAATGAACTTCCTCTTGGCGGATTTGTTGACGACGGCTAATTTATCGAGGATATCACCGGCTATTTTCCTCTCGGGATTTGATTATCTTGAAGTACTAAACGAGGTCAAGATTTCTTTTGCCTTCTCAAGTCTCGCTCATTCGATCCTCTTTAGCCTCAGATGTGCCTAAGTCCCGGTTTACCACGACACAGGAATCTCCAAATATCTGACTTTGTCCACTTTCAATTCCTTTGCTAAACGGAGTCCCGAGATCGGTGCTTCAGACTCCACTTTGTTGGTGGTGGGAAGGTAAATCGGGCGATGTCACCTCTTGCTTATCCGGGCCGAGGAGAAGGACACCGCTCCGCTACCCGTCTTGCATGAAGCTCCATCCACGCATATCCGCCAACATCCAATGGTGGTGCAAAGTCGGTTCTTCGCCGTGAGGTGGAAGTGACCTCGCCGGTAGCGACCTCGGTGAATTTAACCTCCACCAGAAATGCAGCAGGGCTTGCCTTTATAGCCGGCCCTGGGAGTATGAGATGTCATGCTCGCCGAGCCCAGTGCCCACTTAGCTATTCGCCCGGATGACTCGGTTTTGATAAGACTTGTCTTGAGGCAAGTCCGTTAATACCGGATAGAATGAGCTTGAAAGTAAGGCCGAGGCGCCGTCTTGCTCACCAAGGCTAGAGCTACCTTCTCGAGGTGGTGTACCTCGTCTCAGGTCCTTTGAGAGCCCGGCTAATGAAGTAGATGGGGAGTTGCCGTCCCATCTCATCTCGCACCAGTACAGCACTAATTGCCTCGTCCGAGGTGGCCAAATATAGCGATAGAGTTTCACCTTGCTTTGGGGCGGATAGTGTCGGCAGGTCGTCGAGATATTCCTTCAGCTGTGCAAAGGCGACCTGGTGTTCTTCTGTCGGTGAAACTGGAGCTCCTCGGGATCTTGAAGAAGGAAGCCGCTTCTCACCGAGATAGGAATCGGTGAGGCGCCGGGCATCCGGTGAGTTTGTGTATTTCACGGATGGTTTTGGGATCCGCATGTCGAGCACCGCTTTCACCTTGGTAGGATTAGCTTTCAGGCCTTCTTGAGAAACCCGAAGATCCCGAAGTTTACCGCCTTCACCACGAATGTGCACTGGGATTGAGCTTGAGGTTGGCCGACCGAGGAGTTGAAGGATAGTTTCGAGGTCAATGGCGCGCTTCTCGGCTTTTTGCTTTTGACTACTATATCGCCGACATAGACCTCAACAATTTCTCCTATGTGATCCTTGAAGATCGCGGCCCACCATTCTTTGGTAGGTAGCTCAGCGTTTTCACCAAAAGGCATCTTCGGTGGCAAAGACACCAAGTCGAATGAACTGCTTTTGGGCGCCTTCCGGCTCATCAAGACTTGGTGGTACCCATTGTATAAATCCAAGAAATCAAGATCTCATGCCCCACCAATGCTTCCACCTTCTTGTCAATGTCGGGAGGGTACAAATCCTTTGGCAAGGTTTATCGAGGTCGGTATAGTCGACACACATGCGCCATCCTCCCGGCTTCCGAACTACAACGGATTAGCCATCCAAGTTGGGTATTTAACCTCGTCTGTGATTTTAGCCTCCCGGAGTTGGGTTACCTCGTCTCTTATGACCGCTTCGCTCCGCGGCAAAACTTCTTCTTACGAACCGGTTTAAGTGGTCGGATCAATGTTGAGACGATGAGTTATGAGCTCGGGCGAGACCCCACCATATCTAATGGAGACCATGCAAATACATCTCTATATTCCCTAGAAGTTGCATGACCATTGGCGAATATTGATCAAACTGGGTACCAACCTTGACAATTTTGGAAGGGTCGTCAGATAGTCAAGATTCTCGGTCGATCATCCCGAGGTGGCAACTTGGAGGGTTCTCAGAATTGCTAGCCCGAGTAAGGCCGCATCTTGGTTGAGACTCGTAGGCATTCTTTAGCCGCTTGGTCACCCCGAATGCTTAACACTCCCACGGGTGGGTATCTTAATGGTGAGGTGGTACACGGAGCGCACGGCTCAGTTGCATACACCAATCTCTTCCCGTGATAATGTTGTATGGAGAGGGAGCTCGGACCAGAAAATTGAATGGCTTTGGTGGTGACACGGGAGCGCGCCTACGATGACCTGGAAGGGTAATGACACCTTGGGTTGAACCGCCGAGTAAAGCTCCGGCTCGAAGCGGCGGGGTGTACCGAATTCCTCCGACATCAAGTTTATCCAGCAGCTGAATATGATGCTAACGGAGGCTCCGGCGTCAATGTAGACCGATGTACATTCTTGTTACCCACCACGGCTTGTATTGTAATGGCATCCCGGTGGGGCATGATCTTAGTACTGGTCGCTTTGGAGAACACGATGTTTTCTCCATCCCGAGTCGCTTGTTTTCGGCTCTTGGTGTCGGCCTCGAGCTTCGTTTCTAGCGACGACCTCGCCGTACCAACCGGCAGTCCGGTTATAGCGTAAACCGCTCCATTGCATTGGGACCTTCGTCCTCGTCATCTTCGTGTCGGGTTGCCGCTGAGATCGGTCCGCAGATTGTTACCACCTCCATTTTTCCCTCTGCTTTTTATTACCCGCCCAGATCGGCCGGTGTACTTCTTCGGCCCTTCCTGACGAGCTCGTCAATGCAGCGGAGCCCAAGGACTTGAATCTTACGTATCGTGACCGCACTTGGTGGTAGTCACAATACTTTCCCGCTGACTTTTTTTCGATCCTCCTTTCATAGGAGGAGGTTTTGGAAAGAGCTCGATGTGAAGCTCAAATATTTCCGCCTGACTTGAATAGAGGCGATCGTTATTACTGGGTTTGGCCGAGGTCCCACCTTGATTCTCTGGTCCTTCTTTATTCTTTCGAACGCACTTGACGTCAAGACCGGCCCCGATCCTCCGGCTTCCCTCTCGATCCGCCATCCCGTCGGATCTCTTCTTCCGGTCCGACTCGTCCCCTTCGACAAAGTTGTCAACTGTGGTCCAAAGACGACTAGTCGTCTTTGGTCATTCACGGTGATCTCTTTATTCGAGCCCGTGTCGGATCCGTTCTTGAATGCGTTGATGATGTGTAGATCGTTACTCTCATCTATTTTAAGGATTCCATGATGAATCTGGAGACGAAATTCGACATTGTTTCGTCCCGTCCTCGACGGATTAAAGCGATCGGATGAAGGTTGTCGAGGCGGCATCTTCCGGTAAAACGCCATTTGAACCGATCCATGAGGTCTTTGAAGCAATGGATGTTTGATACGGCGGCGGGTGAACCAACGCCGAGCGTTGGAGATCGCACCTGAAAGACCTTACACATATGGAAATCTTCCATCCCTTGGTTTGCCATATTGGTGGTATAGGCAAATAGGAAGTCGGGCGGATCTCAAGGCCATCGTATGCAAGCAATATTCGAGCCGGTATCGCTGTGGCAGGGTGTATCCAATCTCCTTGAAAAGGAGAGATAATTCGTCCGTGTCGGTCGAATCCGGGAGTTCGTTACCATCCCTCTCCGGGAGTGGAGATCGATAACGATGTCCGCTGCCTCTTCGAGGAAGTTCGACTTCGCCTTTCCTCCCTTCTTTCCCGTGAAGATGATTAAAGGATAGTTAGTATTGTTGAAATAATATACTTAAAATTTATCATAATAACATTAAATGAATAGTGGCGATTCAAAAATGATCACGTACACATTGCACAATTTATTAACACGACAGTTCCACATTAATTTAAATTAGTAGGGTTCATTTCCTATCTATTTATTTATTTCATATGGAAAATACAGAATAAGTCAATTATTGTGACAACGACACATTATTGTTTAGTATATTAACATGTCCGCTAATAGATCACTATACTTAACTCATTGAGATAAACTCCATTAGAATTACACGGTTTTAAAATAATCATATATATACATGTAAGGATGGATCACGTAAGAATGTAAATATTTGTAAAAAATAGTAAAGTTGTACTCAACTTATAAAGTTATTGGACTAAATGTATAAATATATTACACTAGATTTAGTACAAGAACTTTATGTTCAATGCACAACTTTATATGTTGAATCTAGTGTAACAACTTTATAAATTTAGGGAGTGGATCATGTAGGAATGAAAAGATCGGTAAGACATAGGAATAAATCATAGTCATTGATAATGTTAGATCGATGGACCAGATTAGATTTGTATGTGCTGTAAATAATAAGAATTTATGCAATGATTTTAAAACGCATGAGAAATAAAGAGAACAAATTAGTAATTTAAATTTTATGTGTATCGATTCTTTTCTAATTTTATGGGATTTGGTATCATTTTCGACATGACTTAATTTATAGCAATCATTTACTCATATATAGCACATATTAAACATATTCGTTGCACAAATATTTGAAGTATTTATTCCTTGTTACATTTAAGTAGTTAATCGTCGCCTATGGATATTAATTTGTTACACATACTTATTAATCTGTAGTACATATTTAACATATCATTTGCACAAAACAATTACGTATTAGAGGATATCAAATCCCATAAAAATATTAACTAATAGATTCATATATATAAAAATAAAATTACGAAAATAAACTCAATAATTTCTCTTGCAACAATAAAATAAAACACAATTAGTTATGAATGACAACACCTACATAATTAATCTGATTCATCAATCTAGCATTATCAAGAGCTACGATTTATTCTTATTTCTTAGTAATATTTTTATTATTGCATCATTCACTCCATATATATATATATATATATATATAAACTTGATAGTAATGTGGAACTTCAATAATTAAGGCAAATGACATACAAGACCCATCACTATCAAGCAAATAATAAATTATGAAATAAGAAAATGCGTAATTAAGAAAACATACGAGGTCCTAATGTTTCTATTGATTTATCTTTTATAATCTATTATTTCTAATTTTGTTTCTTTTCTCCTGACGGTGAAAAAACAACTTATTTAAAAATTGAATAATTCTTGATAATGCCATGACACATTCTCTACATAATTTTCTTTGGAAAAAATCTAATTGAATAAAAACAGTCAAACCGACCAAAGAAATCACAAGCTCTTCAACGACAATTAGTGCTTTCAAAATGCACTAATGGTAGTTTGAATTCAATATTTATCATGAGAAATTATCTTTATTAAATAAATACTTTTTAAATTTATAGAAACATAAAAGCTAGCTAAAAACTTCCAAAAACAAATATAAAAATGAAACAATGCGTAAAGATGATCAGCACTGAGGATCCCATAATTCTTGTGATAGCCACATGACCGAGAACATGGAAAAAGTTTATTAAAAGTTAAATTGAATTGTTATAATTGAGTAATTTATTGTATAAATGCATTGATCGTCTTACTTAATCCAAATGCTCCTCTTTATACAGTAACAACTAGCAATATTGCATATTGCTTGGTGTTATCGAGGTCGGTAAAACCGTTTAAATAATGATCTAGGATTCTAGTATCATGTTAGACTTATCATTGCATGTAACAGCCTGCCAACGCAAAGGACAGATTAGCGGGGACTGTTACTAATAACGGGGATTAACAACATGAAAAGTAACTAATTATGGGATTGTGAGGCATATGATAAGCAAACTCTCGAAACTTCATACCCTTTAATATAACACACATAACTTACATACGAAATTGGACTATTCAGACCTTTAACAAAATGGTTCAACTGATCTGAATGTAATAAGGTTCAAACTCAAAACACAACTTAAAGTGCTTTTGCAGCGGGAAACATGTGTAATACACATATGACGATGTGTATCCAAGGTTTAACTATCAGCGACAAAGATCCAACTGCTCAACACACCTCCATCCCATCTTCAGCTCAACCTGCACATTTAAAAACAAACATGCAGGGCTGAGTACAATAATGCACTCACTGGACTCATGCAAAAACTATTTTTCATTGAATTACACTGCTCCATCAGTAACACATGATGTTTTAGTTGAAATGCTCATGCTTACTAAAACATTTTCTCATTTCTCAAAAACATCGTCTGCGCAGACATTTTCTCTTTGTATGATCCATATCGTTCTCATATCTCATATAAACATCATCATCTCATAAACTCATCTCGCACCGTAGAAATGTAATACCCCGATTATTTAAACGCCTAATTACGATATTAATTTCGTAAATTAGAGTATTATTATGATAATTTGATTATTAAAATATCGAATAATGATTTCGATTATTGTTGGAATAATAAATTCCTATGATTTATTCACAAATGAATGTGAATTTAGAAATACGAATATGTGACGTATTTTAACAGTATAATTTCAACGTTGATTACGTATCGATAATTGAAATCTCGTAATCTTTTCTAAGTTTTAAGCTTAGAATTTAATTCCATTATTATTGGAATGATTTAATAAAGTGATTACGACTTTATTACGACCATTTTGAGATGAGTCGATATTTAACGTTTTGAAACGTTTCAAACGTTAACGCTTAGAGATGACTTGAGAATCAAGTCTAACGATCAAGGAATTATGATATTTAAATTTATATGATTATTTTATATAATTATAATATTATTTAGCATTGAATTAATGCTAGAAAATATTGGAATGATATTTGTGATTATTTAAGATTCTCGAAAACCCTAAATCGAGAATTAGGGTTTTCTACCTATGGATTGATTCCAATAATTTTTCCTATGATATATATTATGCTATATATCTATTTATAGCATGAAAATGAAATTTTGGGCATTTATTATTTGAAAGTGCCGTGAATTGCTATGTTTTTAAACATAGAATTATTCATTTTTTTATCATCCAATTTGTGATATTTCTTAAGTGTAGTATTAATACACACTTACCAAGTAAAATGTGTAGATGAAAAATACACTAGCAATATGCTTACATGGGAGCCGATATTTTGACCTTTGGTACACAAATTGAGTCTTGATTTTTATATACTTGAGTATGCAATTTTGGGAAATAGTGTATTAATACACTTGTATAACATCATGTAAAATCTGAAATTATTTTTCTCCCACCTCCATCAGATCGACGATGTTGTTTTAGCATGAAACAAAATTGATTTGTGCTTCCCAAAAGCTTTATTAAAGCTTACAAGGAGTTAGTGAAATGTAAGAGATATTTTTGAGTGACATAATCACATTTGACTAAAATAATTCATTTGTTCTGTGAGAGTTGAGAGGGCCGAGAGTGTTATATGTACAAGGTGTTGTTCTTTGTTTATTTTAGCCTAAGTGTATTTAAGTGTCTTGGAACACTTAAAACATAAACAACTCATTTCATTCCTCTCAACCTTCTCGCGTGAGCCTTTCTTTAAGAAAACCAAACTTTTCCTTCTTCTTTCTTTCTCATTTGCTTGAGCTTGATTCATCCTACAACCGATCGACTCCGATAACGAGGTTAGATATCGAACAAGCTTCGATAAAACCTAACTTTTTCAATAATCCATCGGTTTAAATTATTAGTTTTAGCATGTATTAATTATGCAATAAATCATGTTAGCATGTTATAAGTCTAGAAATTATGTTACATATGTTAATATGTGCATAGATTATTTATTTACTAAGCTTAGCAATTTATTTAAATTATTCTAGTGATGCTCGAAAATTTATAGGTATGTTTTAAGGTTGGATTATTGATCTATAGTGTTGTAGGAGTGCATGGTATTAATTTGAGAATTTTTGGAAATCATTTGTTTAAATGTTGAAAACTGCCGAAAATGCTTAAGCCTTGAACTATGGTGTATAAAATTTTATATGTATGATATAATAGCATATTGTTGATCTAGGGTATTAATTAGGTGATGTAGGAATTTATTAGAATTTTTGGACTTATGTGGCTAATTTATTCCAAAATAGACGAGAACTAGGTCCTTGGATTTAATGGTTTGTATTGTGTTATTATTTGATATTATGATGTATTAGTGTTATATGATAGCATATAAGCATAGTGTAATTTTATAGGATTTTATAAAAATTGTTTGGTTTGAAAAGCCCTAAAGGGTCGTGAGATATACCTTGATCATACTATGGTGTATAGTTTGATTTTATTAAACTTTAGGTTATAATTATGTTATATATTAGGCTTGTGTATAATTATTAAAATTTTTGGAAAATTTTTGGATTAATTTTCATAAAAACCGTGGCCTATATAGTGTTATAGGTGAGTTCCAAATTTTTCTATATTGATATTAATACATATTAACGATCATAGTGTAGAATAATACACTATATGAATTTAGAGGAATTTTTGGAACAAGTTTGAAAATTTTACACAATAGCCGTGAGCTATGTGATGAAAATAAGGAATTTTAATTCCTTTTTAATCAAGAATAATAATTTATTATATGTCTAAAAATTATATTAGACATAATTGAATTTTCGAGAATTATTAAACATAGAATATTATGTTTACGATGAAACGTTATATTAAATAACGTTAAAAGCATAAATAATGCTTAAAGTATTAAAAGATTAATATTGAAAGAAAATATTAATCAAGTTTATCGATTTGCGTGAAAATCGAGTATTGAAAAGAAATCGATTGAAAATCGATTTATATTGATTATACATTAAAATGTATTTTATTTAAGATTTATAAAGAAAAGTCAAAATGGTTGACTTTTGAAATTGACATACTGAAATCGTTCATTAAATACACTAATACGTGAAAACGACACTTTTATCTGAATATCTCAATGGTGAGAAAGATTTCATAATTGAAATCATTTTATTGAATAACGTTATTATACGTTAATTATTTAACCTAAAAGGTTAAAATGAGACTGTAGATCATATTACGTCTCTCTCGATATACGAGAATTATTTTTATTGAAATACGTGTAGAAACGACGTATAAAGTTTATTAGAACTTCGAATCATTATTTTATTTATCAAAGTTGAATGAACTTTGAAAATCTCGAAAAGCGTGCCAACGTGCTAAACGTAAATTTTTGCGTAAAGGTGGGACGTGAAGGCTCACACGCAACCAGAGGAGAACACGCGTATCGAAATTTAAAGTTCAAAAGTCAAGGTGTGCTTTACTATACTCAAACTGATAGAACTTATCAAATGATTTATTTATGTTGCTTTATTGCAAGCAAATATTTATGAACTGATTTATTTAATTACCTGCCCAAAATGTTTATGTTTTGTGTATGTATCCAATTCATGATTGTTGATGCATAATGTTGGGTAGCTCCCACTTTATGACATGCTTGAATTCGTATTCTTGGAAGTACCCCAAGGATGATGGAGAATTAGTATCACGTGTTGAGATGGCTCGGATTTTGTGCACCGATTATTTTGTATTTGTGTCTTGAAAGGGTGCTCGGGCGGTCATATGCGTCTGTGAGAGGAGGTCTCCTCTCCAATAAGGAATTGTTGTGGAATGAATTATTGTGGTGGATATGGATCATACATACATGGAAAATGTCGGCGAGCGAATCTTTATGGAATGAAAGAAAATATTTAGTAAGCACGAGTATTTCAAATTAAAACCTCGTGTTATTCGTGATGAGGCGAGTAATTCAAATGTGATAAATTATTTTGGCATGAGCCATCGAGTGCAATCTTGTACTCACCGCATATTGTTTTTAAATGTGCGAGTTGAGCAGATAATGGATGGAGTTGTGTCGGAGCGGTGGAACCCCTTTTGAATACAATATATTAGAAACCTTGAATACACATCGTCATATGTGTATTCACACGCTTCATTGCAATTGAATTAATTTATCTTATGATGTTGATTAGTTAAATATTTCCGAACATATGAGTTCTTATATATATATTGATTAAAGCACCTTGATTATTATTCCAGTATTAGCCTGCTAAATCGTACTTAGGATTTAGGGGTCATTATGAAGGTGGCCACCTTCTACGGCAGATGATCGCCGAGAATTGTCCTTTCAAAGACACAAATACTTTCTCGTGCACGTAACCCCAGCTGTGTCTGCTTCCTAATAGGGTCCGATATCGATTTTCTCATAAGTTGGGAGCGACCCGACAACTTAAGTCATTTCTCAGTTGGCAAACCAACAACTCGATAGGATTCATACATAAAACATAAACACTTTGGGCATGTAATCATATCACTTCTCAACATCATTTCTCAACTGAAAGCTTTGTAAATAAACACTTTTCATTTCGAAGAAAGCATAGTAAATAAAAGAGTTTTGAAGAAAAGCCCACCTGGAATGTAAAGAAAGACTTTTCTCTTAATGTCAATGATCAAAACGCATCCAACCTTTACGTAAGAAACTAATTTAGTACGTTGGTCACGTTTTTCTAAAACGTCAAAGTCTAGAGGATTCAAAATCCTTCTAACGTACTTCGTATCCTTTAACTCATTTTGTACGTTTTACACATCTTAGTGTATCTATTCAACGAAATCCATATTTCGACTAGACGTATAACAAAATGTTGTTCACGTATTAACTTATCTCGTACATTTTTACTCTAGTCAAGTCATATAATTTGCAACGTTTATATATAACTATTAATATACTTATATACTCAATTTCTTGTCGGTTTCTAATCACATAATCATAAATCTCGATTTTTCACGTAATTCAACAATCATGCTTCGACAAATACATAAGTATGATCTAACTTTGATCATAACACTTTACTTTTCAACTTTACGTAAATTTTCACAACATTTTGACGTAACAATCTTATACCTTGTTTTAAAAATCACATAAAATCATAGTATCTCTATTACATGTTTTTGGAACATAACATGTGATTATAATAAATTTATCACCTTTAATAACATAACCTATAGTTTTCGGTCCTCATGGTTTAATTACCTAGACTTATACGTAAATTCTCATAATTTCATATATCATACTATATTATCATAGTATCAATAATATGTAATAATATTGATCATAGAAAAATTGTACACCACTTAATTTTACTATATAGCTTTCGGCTATTTTGAAAAACATTGTAAATATTTTTCAAAAATTCCAATTAATTTACACAACACATAATCATCATCATGTATCATTACTATAACATAATTTTCATCAATTACAACTCATACATCAATATACTCTAGGCCCATATTTTTGAAAATATGACTTAGGTCAAATAAATTTTATAAAATTCCAATAATTTCATACAACACTATATTATGAATCTACATCATTAATATGCTATAATAACATTCAAACATGAATTATATCACATCATATAATCATATCATAATTTTCGAAATTAATAAGAACATGTCCTATAGTTTTTCAAAAATTCTACATAAAAATCATACAAGCTTAAACATTAGTAACTATGATTAATTCATGCTTAAAACAACAATTAAAAATCATGTTCATCAACATATAGTACTCAACCATTTTCGGTCATCACAAAATTTTCATAATCATGCTTAACTTTGTATTAAAATCATAATATATGCTTAGGAACATCATATAAACACAATTCCTAAACATCTTAGCATATGAACATAATTCTCTAAAATTTCATCATAAATAAACTAAGCTCATAACATAAGATTTAATGGATGAAAATCGAAAATTCTAGCATGTATACAAAGCTCGTACGATTTCTAACCTTTTAATCGGTGTCGATTTTTAACTGCAACGGTTTTTGATCTAAGATTTGGTATGAACAAGTGATGGAATCTCTCAATTTTTCTCCCTCAATTTTCGGTACTAAGGGTGGTAAAATGAGAAATGGTTGATCTTATCTTATATTTATAGATTTAATCCACTTGCATGTTAATAATTACATAAAATGACAACTAATATACATTTAACTATTGTCAAAATAATCGGCCATCAAGTGGCACCTATGGACAAAATTTTATCTTATATCTTAACACTTTAATATGTCATTGTACCACCTAATTAATACATAGCACCATACTTAGCATAAAATAAAGTGATCATCACTTTATATAGTGTATGTGTGTGTTTCGGCCATCTCCTAAACATTAGGGATAATTTTTATTTTTTTCTATATCATATACTTTAATATAAGTATATAATAAAGTCACATTTGAAAAGTCAACAATTTCAACTATGATATGTGTCACTATCATAAGGTTGGAAAATAAATCTTCTTACCTTATTTTTTTTTTAAAGTTTCCAGCCCTCATTATGATACAACCTTAGATTACATGTTTCAATTGATAACAATCTCTACTTTACACCTAATATCATGCTAACATTATAATCATAATCTCTCATTAATTAAAGCATGATATTTATCAATTATGTCACATAAAATCATGAAATTTTCGGTACTTATCACACAATTGGCACCCCACTTGTGCAAGTTGATAATACACCTCATCTTATCCCTAATAATATCTTCATATCATAATTATCACATAACATTATCAATTGGATAAGAATTAAATCCAATTTATACTATAAGTCTAATTTTCGAGAATTATAGGGTAATAATGCCAAACATTTTATTTTCTTGCAACAAATAGCTAATATATAGTTATGTGACATATTATAAATCCTAGATGATGAATTAAATCATAGAAAAATATTTAGAACGATTCTAGATCACAAACCCTAATTTTCGATTTTTAGGGTTTTCGAAAATTAGCTAAATTGTTCAATCTTTATTCCTTAATTCTCTAGCATTATTTTAATGATAATAATGCTCTTATTACATAAAATAATCATAGGAATTTAAATAATATAATTCCTTGATCATTAGGCTAAGTTATCGAATCGTCTCAAAATGTCGACGTTTTACTCGTCTCAATTCGTTTGATAATCGAATCATCTCTAAATGTTCATAATAACATTGTAGTCACTTTTCTCCATTCCTTTAATAATAAGGAATTTAAAATCTAAGCTTCATTGCTTAGAAATAACGTAGGACTAACTATCGAAATTTAATCGACGTTAGAATAATACTTTTGAAGGAATGACATCAACTATATTCCTTAATTCACTAATCATTAGTGAATATGGTCTTAAGATCCTCGTATCTCGGAAAGTCGAAATCGAGCTTTGATAACTTATTATTTCGATTATCGAAATAAAACATTAATTCGCGATTTTTACTATCGCATTTTGGCGTTTAAAAACTCGGGGTATTACATTGCATCTGCCGATTAATTTTCTAAGAAATTATTTTCTTAATAATCTTTTTCTTAGATAAAATGCTAGTCTAGTTTAAGTGGCTCTTAATGTTTTAATAATTAATCACCTACTTTTTACTCATACTGAGTTGGTGATATTAGGAATTATAACAGGTTGGGTTTTATTAAATTTGAGGTCCAACCTGTGTTGTGTTAAGTACGTTGTATTTTGTATTTTGTACCATTTTTATTTATTTTTTCAAAATATTTTTTCTTCAATTTCAATTTTTTGTTTTAGTTTAATTTTATACTTATTAACTAGGATTTATTATACTCAGTAAGGATGTATATATAATTATCTAGTAGGATTTAATTCCAATTTATTAGTTAAATTTTGATTATTAGGATTGTATATTCATAATTAGGATATAGTATAATTTTGATAACTTTAGTTTTTTGTTATAAAAGTTAATTATAATTTATTCTAATATATACGCATATATTTAAAGTAAATACTATTAAAATATGAAATTTAATAGTGAGAAATGAGTGGGATACGGAAAGTCTTTAAATACTGAGTAAGAAGCGAAAAAAAAATATCCAAAATGCAATAAGAAATAATATTTACAAATTTCCCTCGTTATAAAAAAGTAAATGTATAAAAGATAAACATATGACATGTCACATGTCTATCCTATGTTAGCGACCCAACACAGCTTGGACTCCAACACTGTTAAAATTATATTTTACTAACTCTTTTAGATGATAGTTTTTTTTATCTTACTAGTTTTATTAATAAGGCAGAAACTATAACTACATAGTGATTACTGATTAGGCTACTTTAAGTGGCAATATTTATATCTAAGGTATCATGCCCAACTCCTCATTTTATTTTATTTTTTATTTCCTCGAGAACCTTCACTTTTTTAATAAAATCAAAATATAATATATATATATATATATATATTATATAGGATTGAGTTATAATAAAAACCTATTTTTTATGTAAAAACCTAAAAATCAATACACTTTATGTATAAAACTAATGCACTATTGAGTTCTGGTAAAAGATAACATTATTCATCAATATTTCATAGTGTAGTAACTTTATACATAAAGTGCATTAACTTTGTACTTAAAATGCATTGATTTTAGATTTTCTAAAAAATATGTTTTTATTTGAACTCTCCTATATATATATATATATATATATATATATATATATATATATATATAGTTACTAGAACTACATAATGATTAGGCTACTTTAAATGGCGATATTTGATAAAAAATTAATCATGCCCATCTCCTAATTTTATTTTATTTTTTATTTTTTTCGAAAACCTTCACTTTTGGTGATACACCGATGGACAACGGCGGTGACGACAATGGGGAACGAAACTCAGATTTTGAAAAAAAAAATTGAGGGATTTTGAGGAAAAATGAGGAGATTTTAGAGAAGATTGAGGGATCGAGAGAGAGTGACTATGGCAGTGGTTTATCGGAAGTTCGTCGATAATCGGAGAAGGATGATGGAGAGCTTTGCTATCGAAAATGAAGTAAATATGCTGCAAAATATAAAAAATGCATATCACAAACATAAACATACATACTATAAAATATAAACATGTATATTTGCTAACAAAAACATACATATTACGAAACAACATGCATACTACAAAATATAAATAAACACGGACATATGTAATTGAACACAAACATACATATTAGTTTTCAATTTTAAAGCATGCTGGAAACGCACGCTCAGTGCGCGCTCATACACTCTCCAGCATTTGCTCCTGCTCCTCAGTGCGCACTCGTCCCCCCTCGCGGTGCTTGTTGGTCAACATACATGTTTCTGTTATTTTACATGCATGAGTATGTTATTTTACAAGCATATATGTGTTTCATGGCACGCTCCCGTACCCGAAGCACGTGCTCGCTCACACACCCACCGCTCGTTAGCCAACATGGAGTGCTATATTATTTTATGTGTATTATTTGTGTTTTGTTATTGTGGCTCTTCCCTACCCAGTGCCCGTGGACATTCCAACTCTCGCGGACTCCCCTGCCTAGCTCCCGCGGGCACCTACCGCATGTTGGGTGCCTTCTAATTTTGCCCTTGTACGAAAAATAGGTTGCCACATGTCAAATTTTGGTGTTTTCACATGTTCAAAATATATGATTCAGATTGGATACTACATATTACCTAATGACAATGTACTACCGAAACCCATCCCATTTATTATGTGTATGTATATGTATATATATTTGGATGGGTTTAAATAAAAACCTCCTTATTGTAAAAATTATGAGAACATTATACTGAATATATAAAGTTTGTATATTAATATTATCATAATGTTATCACACATCAACATACAACGTTTAGTGTATTGATTTTATATATTCATTGAAGTGTACTCACGATAAAAAGTTATTATTTGGGGGAACTATAGTAGTGTAATTAAGCCATGTGCAACGTGTAACACTCACTTAGATAAAATTAACACATTCATTCACTTTGCGAAATTTTATATGTGTATATAATTATTCAAATAAAAACTCTTATCATGATAACTGTGAGAAGATTTGCACTGAATGTATAAAATAATCGTACTATGATAGCATTAGACCTTTATGGACGTTTACTTTTCATGATATGATGAATAAATAAAAATAGTCTAAGTTAATCCATTGTTTACTTTAATGGATTTGATAATTTTGAACTTGTTTGATCATCATATCTTTTAAATACTCAATTCTATATTTTCTTATTTTATCATATCATTAAAAGTAAATGCATTATCATACTATAATAATTTTATACATTTAGTACTGATGATCCTGAAAATACGTACTGGTGTATGAGGGGATGTGGAATACACCAGTTAAGTAAATTTAAAACTTTTCTTTCTACAAGATTGGGTAGCTCTTGTGGCGGCGGTGGTCGATTAGCGATAACGATTCGATAGTAATGTCGATATTCTTGGTCGATTCGATTAGGGCGATCTTGATCGGAGTTATATCAATTAGCAAACCTACTGATTGCTGAGATAGCTTGTCAGTTGGACTGATAACTAATGTGTTTACGGAATATGGTGGTTACTGATTTGTCTTTACTGAAAACTTAAACTGGTGTAAACATTTAATCGAATCTGGGCTTTGTCAGTTTTCAGATTACTTTTCAGTGTCAAACTGATAATAATAGAGTGTTTCAAAATGATATTGTGTTGTTGTGTTCTGATGATGTCAGTTCAATAATATGTAATGTAAATACGATGCTGAATGTAATGAATTGAAAATAAACAATACTTGGTTTTTACATGGTTTGGAGAGATCAGTTTCTACATCCACGAACTTATTGCTCAGTCAATCTACTAACTGAGATTTTGTCTTGTTTATGAGTACAAGATATAAACCTGGATACAAACTTAACATTTATGTATCTCGTCGAACTGGACGTTCCTCCTACGCTTACTAGTGCTAGGAAATTTCTGACTGTTTACGGGTGCAGCCGACCTAATCATCTTGCTTATAGGTGCAAGATAACCAAACTTTTAACAACTAACACTTTGTTGCCTATTTTTCCAAACTTCTACTTAAACTGAGGGGTTTTTGTATAAGGGTTTCCAACTAAAAAATGAGTTGTCAATACGATAAACTCAATATGTCTAAGTTTGAGATATATAAAATAGTATCCTAAACTTAAGGAAATGTATACTAAAACCTTGAGCGGATAGATAAATTTGAGCTATGAAGGTTTACTGATAAGTAGACTTCATTCTTCGAAATAGCTGGGTATAAGTTCTTAAGCTTGGAGCTTTGAGTGCTTTAGACAATTTGAATGCGCAACGTTTCAGTAACTTTCAAATGTTGGATTCTACGTGTATTTATAGAAATGACAATGACTGGTGTCGTTGGATGGAGCACCAATCACATCCATTCTATTTATCGTTTGAATTCTTCCCGTTTGAATGCTCGTACGTCACTCTCAGGGTTTGTATCATTGTACATTGTAGCTCTGCAACTCTGAACAGTGATTCTGGCATGTTAGGATCTTCTGCAAGTATGCTAAGACACGTGACGAGTCAAACACTCAAGGCTTAAATATATCCGTGTTTTTCCAGTTGAGTTGACTCCGTGTTTTATCAGTATGTTAATTTCAGGTTGGATCAGTCGAGTCTGCTCCGTCTTTTATCAGCAGGCTAGACTCTCGTCTTTTAACAATTTGAAAACGTGAGTCATTATGACGCTTTCAGCTTTGACATAGAAATAATTAGCTTCGACTATTCATCTGTCAGCTTTGACTTGGTATTGTTAGCTTTGACTATAGATTAGCAGCTTTGACTTCCAGTCACCAGCTTTAACTTCCTAGCATGGGATGTCAGCTGTTGGTATGACTTCTTTGCTTTTAGCAGCTTCGAGTCTTCAATCTTCAATCTTCGATCTTCGACTTCACTCTTCAGTAGCTTTGTTCATCAGTATCGCTATACTTCAGTTTTCAGACATTAGTTGGTCTAACTTTAGTCTACGATTATTGATCGCGATCTTGATCAATTCTTTTCTTGATTACACCGCACTGGTACTCTATCGATTCGCTTAGCTTGATACCATTTAAACTCCATCAACTTGGGCCTGTCAAACTGAAAGTTCTTCTGCTGGAACTTGTAACCAAAAAGGCTAACTTCTAACATGTTAGCAGCACTAAGTTACATCAGTAAGACAATCATCAAAAGATTTTGGGATCTAATCAAAACATATAGTTAAGAAAGAATTATTCCCAATAATTTTATGAAATTTTCGAACAAGTGCATATGTTATCACAATTCTCACGATAAAATATTTTTATTTGAATTATATATATATATATATATATATATATATATATATATATATATATATATAGAGTGGATCTGAGAACCACATCTTTTTATATATATATATATATATATATATATAGGAAAGATGGATCCGTCTTAATGCATCATATTCAACGTCTTATCATGGTTCTCAAGTTCTCAAAGATTAGAAATGAATAATTTGATAATTTGAGAAATAAGAATGAATCATGCCTTTGATTATTTGGATCAATGGTTGAGATTTATTCGATTGTCTTCTGATTTTGTGTTGTATGTGCTATGCGAATTATTGTGCAGTATTAGAACCCTTCTTGTGCTACACTGCAATGAAAGATGTGCTAAACTAATATATTTAGCATATATGCTACGAAAAGATGAAATATGTGCTAAACTAATATATGCAACATAGTAATTACGATTGTGTTACACAAATAAAAAGATATCTAGACTTACATATTTATTCATATTTCCTACACTTATTTTCATTCTCATAGGAACCATCCCTATATATATATATATATATATATATATATATATATATCCCGTATATATATGGGTTGGTCCCCGGATAGTATGTAGTATTGATCTAGACCACACATTTTGAACACGTGGGCGCACCAAAATTTGACACGTGGCAACCCATTTTTTTCGGGGCAAAATGGGAGCGCATCCAATGGTATTGGGTGCCCGTCCGACTGGAGGGGGAGTCCGCGAGCGTTGGGGTCTCCGTGGGCGCTAAGTTTGGGGAGAGGCACACCAAAACATAGATAATGCATACACAATAGCATAACAATGCATTTAAATGAACATAAAACTGCATCGCGCCCAACCGGCGCTGGGTGCGAGCAAGCGAGCGCTGGGTGGGCTCCGACGCCGGAGAGGCGGGTGGTGCGGCCTTGATGGGTAGGGACGCTGGGATTGGGAAGAGCCACAAAAAACACAAAAAATGCATAGGAAATTACATAACACTGCATTTACTTGAACATAAAAATGCATCGCGCCCAACCGGCGCTAGGTGAGAGCAAGCGAGCGCTGGAGTGTGTTTTCGCGCGAGCACGAGCGCACGTTGGGCGCGCCCGCTGGGCGTGCCCGCGCTCTAGGCGCGAGCTTCCAATCACATGCATTATTCTCTTCAACTGCATGCATTTTTATTCATTTGAATGCATTATCTAGTTCAACTAAATGCATTGTTTGTTTTTCTCAATCACTTAACAAATCAAATTACTAATCTACCCTTAATGAAGCGAAAATTAGTGAAATTAAGCTTAAAAAATCCGAAAAAATCTGAACCATAGGATCTATTAGATGAGTGGATAAGATTGAGTACTACATACTATCTGGGGCTTGGGTACTATTTGATCCCTCCTATATATATATATATATATATATATATATATGAGAAGTTTCAAATAAAAATCTTATTTAAAGTGAGAATATGAAAATTATTTTCAGTCATTATGCATCACTTTGTTGGATGAGTGTACTGTGCACCACCTGGGTATGAATCCAATTAGAAACGAAAATTCAATTTAATTTTTTTTAATGCAATAACTTTGATGGAGAATGTATTGTTCTAATGTTTGTAGGATAATAAAGGTTTTTACGATAACCCATACCTATATATATATGGAAGGGTTAATGTAAAAACTATTTTTATTATGAAAGCGTGAAAACTAAAAAATGATGAATTTACTGTGAAAGTTAATGAATCTGTCGAGAAAGTTAATGAATCTGAAAAAATAAATCTTTCACCCCACATGGGATTCGAACCCAGGTAAAAATTTCAAATCTTTTAATTCAATAACTTTCCCAAAGAATTCATCAACTTTCATAGCAAAATCATTTGGTTCTTAATTTTTAGGATAAAAATGGTTCTCATTTGAAAACACACACACACACACACACACACACACACACACACACACACACACACATATATATATATATATATATATATATATATATATATATATATATAGAGTTTGGTTCAAATAAGAACCAATTTTAACGTGAGAACTAAGAACTACCATAACAAAATGAATATGCTATGAAAGTTAATGAATACTCTGCGAAAGTTAATGAATAAAAAAATTCGGAATTTTCACCAGGGTTCGAATCCCATGAGGCGAAAATTCTATTTTTTATTCATTAACTTTCGCAGATGTATTCATTTACTTTCATAGCATATTCAGTTCTCACGTTCGCATAATAAAATGGTTTTTACATTATATATATATATATATATATATATATATATATATATATATATATATCGGGGTTGGTTATAGAGGAACAACCTCTTATGACTTATAATTATTTAATGATAACAATAGTCAAATCCCTAAATTTTCGTAATTTGGATCTTTCAAATTCTATTATTCGGTGTTCGTGTAATTCATGTTGTTGTACATATAATCGTAGTTCTTGTACATACCATCACATTTCAATTAATTGTTATATTCATGTAATTTATATTTTTGTACATGTAATCATAGTGATTGTGCTTATGTAAACTGTTACCTTAAATTAATATATAAAATCCCTTGATTATAGGGTTAAACGGTTACCATTAAAATCCGAAGATAATAAACTATTCATAATTAATCTTGAACGTTAGATTATAACAAAATGGGTGGACCACATTAGTTCTTAGTTCTAAAAAATAGAGTTCTCATTTGATCAACTCTCTCTCTCTCTCTCTCTCTATATATATATATATATATATATATATATATATATATATATATATATATATATATAGTTTGGTTCAAATGAGAATCATTCTTATCCTAAAACTAAGAACCAAATGAATTCGTTATGAAAGTTGATGAATCCGTTGAGAAACTTAATGAATTCAACAATTTTAGAATTTTTCACCGGGTTCGAATCCATGAGGACAAAATTTTATTTTTGGATTCGATAACTTTCCGTGCAAATTCATCAACTTTCACCGTGAATTCATCATTTTAGGTTCTCACGTTCTCACAATAAAAATGGTTCTCACGTTAACCTCCCCATATATATATATATATATATATATATATATATATATATATATATATATATTGAAAGGATCAAATAGTATCCAGTGCAGGGTAGTATGTAGTACTCAATCTCATCCAGTCATCTCATAGATTCTATGGTGGAGATTTTTTTCGAATTTTTTAAGTTTAATTTCCCCGATTTCTCTACAATAGGGGTAGATTAGTAATTTGATTTGTTATGTGATTGCGATGAACAAATCATGCATTTACTTGAACTGACTTATGCATTTAAATGAATATAAAAATATATACAGTTGAACACAATAACACATGCAGGTTGGAAGAGCGCGCTCGACGTGCACTTGTGCTCGCGCGTCACCCCGACGCACGCTCATGCATCACTTAGCGCATGTTGGTCAACAATGCATTTTACGTTTTGTTAAATGCATAACATGTTTTATTAAATGAATGAACGTATTTTGTTAAATGCATATTTATGTTTCGTACTAACATATAATATTATTTTTTGTTAAATGCAATTTTATGTTTTGTTAAATGCAGTTTTATGGTTTTCGACAGTAAATCTTTTATCTATCCTTCTCCGTCAATTTTGCCATCTCTTTCTCCGATTAACCACCGTCATAACTACAATCTCTCTCGATTCTTCAATCATCTATCAAATTCATCTTCTATTTTTCTTAAAATCCATCGATTTTGTTCTCAATTTTTTTCCTTCTTTTTCTTTCTTTCAAAATCTATTGTTTGTTGTTGTTCGTGTATATTGTTGTTGTTGTCCGTCGGTGCCATCGTTGTCACTGCCGCTAAGGAGGAGAAGAAGAATGCTGATTTGCTTACTTCTCATTTGTCCCTTGGGAAAAAAATTTAAAAAAAAATATAAAAAAAAATGAAAATGAGTTGCCACATGTCAGCTTGTGGTGCAATCACATGTTCAAAATATGTGATCTGGATTGGGTACTACATATTATCTGATGATCGGGTATTATGAGAATCCAATCATATATATATATATATAGGAGATGGATCAGGTAGGAATGGATAATTTGGTAGGAAATAAGAATGTATCTGGGCATTTGATTCGCTGGATCAATGGTTGAGATTTAATTTCGGTTGTGCTATAATTTTGTGTTGTGTGTGCTACGCGGATTATTGTGCAGCACTAGAACCCTTCTTGTGCTACGCTGCAATGAAAGATGTGCTAAACTAATATATTTAGTATATGTGCTACGAAAAGATGAAATATGTGCTAAACTAATATGTGCAACATAGTAATTCTGATTGTGCTACACAAATATGAAAGATATCTTGACTTACATATCTATTTCTATTTCTACACTTATTTCCATTCTCACGGAACCATCCCTATATATATATATATATATGAGGGTTATGGTGAGAATAGTATATATGTAAGAAATAAGAATATATCTCAACCACTAATTAAAAAAATGAATGATCCAGTTATCCTAATTTATCATTCTTGCATATCTTTCTTATATTACACAAATCGAACAAAGGTTACAATGGGTAAATTAGAAAATAAAAAAGGACGGAGACTGCATTCCCTATTTTCAAGGCATGAATAAGTCTTCTTCAATATTCAGTAATCTCTTCCGCATTGAATACAACAACAAAGGAAAAATCTTTTCTGCATTGAATACAAATAATATTCAAGAAGCCATCGACGTCATTACAGCACCCATTTACAGAAGTCCAAAAGTCATTCTCGTCTTTTCTAATTTCATAGCATTACAGAACCCAAAAACCAGAACTCCAAAAGTCATCTTCATTGTTTCCTACAGACCCATTTTCAAAACTTCTGTACTTGATTACAACGAAGCAACTAACGTAAAAAAATATGGTTGATGAAGGTGAAAGCAGTATACGCGGAAGAGTGCAAAGAAAAAGTGATGGTATGTTATTTTGATATGTTTTGGTTTTTATTTTTTGAGTATCTGTGTTTCTGGTTTGTATCTTTTTTGAGTAAATGTGTTTCTGGTTTTTATCTTTTTTTGGTGTTACTGTATTTCTTTGTATCTTCTTCCAGATTTAGTATATTAAGAACAATAATAATTTGTACAGAATATATGATTTATATGGATTTTATACAATAAATTACAATGTGTCATATATTTTGTTCTTTTGTTATATAATATAATGAATGTGGTCCCAAAAGTATATCCTTTGTTTTGTATAGAAAATTAATCTTTAGTTTTTTTTTGCAATGTTGTACAACCAGAACCTTTTGAACACATTTTAACAAGACCGTTCATATATTACATTCATCATGTAAATAAATTTAACTTATTCATAGTACGTGATTGTTATATAGGTTGCATATGATTATTGTATCTTTTGCAAATCGGTATTGATTGTTGCATTCATCCAGTAAAAATTAATGTATCATAATAAGGTCCAATATAATGTAGCTCTTTATCAATATTAATGTAGCATATAATAGACAAACATGTTGCACATTTAGGGTTAACTGTTGAACAAATTAAAAATGATGTAGCATACCATCGGTAATGATTGTTGCACTTGTTCAACCAATATTTAGCTATTGAGCAGTTGTAATGTAACATATAATAGTCAAATATTTTGCACATGAATGGTAAAACTTTTGCACATAATTAAAAATGAATGTAACATGCTATCGTTATTGATTGTTGCACTTTTGTAAAAATATGCAGCTCTTGAGTTGTTGCAATGTAGCATATAATAGTCAAATATATTGCAAATCAATGGTTAAACTGTTGCACAAATTAAAAATAAATGTAGCAAACTATCGGTATTGATTGTTGCACTTTCGTAAAAATATGTAGTTTTTGAGCAGTGGTAATGTAGCATATAATAGTCAAATATTTTACACATTAATGGTTGCACTTTTGTAAAAATATGTAGCTCTTGAGAAATTGTAATGTAGCATATAATAGTCAAATATATTGCACATCAAATGTTAAACTGTTGAACAAATTAAAAATTAATGTATCATAATATCGGTATTGATTGTTGCATTTTCATAACAATATGTAGCTCGTGATCAATAATAATGTAGCATATAATAGTCATATATTTAGCAAATCAATGTTTAAACTGTTGCAACAAATTAAAAATGAAGTTTAGCACAGTATCGGTATTGGTTGTTACATGTTTTTAAAAATATGTAGCTATTGTTTAATTGTAATGTAACATATAATAGTGAAATATTTTGTAAATTAAGGGTTAAACTATGTAGCTCTTGTTCAAAAGAAATATAGAACATAATACACATATGATTTGCATATTATTTGTTAACATGTTTCAAAATTTAAAAATGAATATATCATACGATCTGTATTGATTGTTGCATTTTGCTAACACTATATAGCTCATTTTAAATAGTAAAATAACACATAATAGTAATATTAGTTAGAAATTAAGGCTTAACCTGTTGCACAGTTTTTAAATGAATTTAACACACTACCGATATTAGTTGTTGTATTTTTATAATAAAATATAGCTTTCGTTTATTAATAATATAACATATAATATTTAACTAAGTTGCATATTAAATGTTTTTAATTAAACTGAATTTAGCATATTATCATTATGTCTTGTTTACTGGTATACAATATTATTCCTTGTTGGTTATTGTATTTTTATAAGTTGCTATATTATTGTGGATACTGATTATTTTAATTTATTTGTAGATCGTGGTAAGAAAAAAGTAACTGAAAGCGTTAGGACAAAACACGAAAAAGTGTGGATACTGATAAAGCCAAGAAGAAGAAACAGAGGGTTGATCTGAAAAAAAATACGTTAGCAATTGAACATGTTCCAGAAGAAAAAACTACTGATGCTTTGGTGGATCAGGGTGCAAACAATGACAATAATTGTGAAGAATTTGGTTTTTCAAAGCTGGCAAGCAGATGTAATATGAACACATATTTTGACACATGAATGGTAAAACTTTTGCACATAATTAAAAATGAATGTAACATACTATCGGTATTGATTGTTGCACTTTTATAAAAATATGTAGCTCTTGAGTTGTTGTAATGTAGCATATAATAGTCAAATATATAAATCATTTGGAGGATGAACTTCATCAACATTTAGTTTATTTACAAACATACCATTAGAATCATTTGGAAGATGAACTTCATCAACATTCTGTTGATTATATGTGTCATCTGAACAAAAAAATAAAACAACAATCTAAATAATGAAAACAAAAAGAATGAAAACACAAATGAAGATGTAAAACTCAAAATAAATCTGAAATGCAACATTATATAAAATGAAAATCTATGAACTGTGTAACATATGTAATGAATATTAACATTCTATTATAACAAAAAAAATGAACAACAATTTTATCGAAAGATAATAAACAAACTTGCACCTGTCATTTTCTTGTGTTCAGAATTTTTTAATGAATTAGGTTTTAAGCGAGAAGATGATCTGAATAAGCGTGTAAAAATATAACTAACCATATCCAAAACTGCACCTTTGAAAATGCCATGAAAATAGAACTACCATAATTTAAAAAGTAAAATACTATCATACCCTTGAAAATCGAAAATATGATAATGTGTAGTACACGATGATTTATCATGGCATTTTATAATTAAATCATGCACCTAGATCTATAATATTAAAAGGCTTAAATTCATTCTTATTTCTCACACAAATATCTATTCTCATATGATCTCTCATATATATATATAGGAGATAGATCAGGTAGGAAATGATAATTTGGTAGGAAATGATAATGAATATGGACCTTTGATTCGCTGGATCAATAGTTGAGATTTAATTTCGGTTGTGCTACAATTTTGTGTTTTGTGTGCTATGCGGATTACTATGCAATACTAAAACCCTTATTATGCTACGCTGCAATGAAATATGTGTTAAACTAATATATTTAGCATATATGCTACGAATAGATGAAATATGTACTAAACTAACATGTGCAACATAGTAATTCGATTGTGCTACACAAATATGAAAGATATGCTAGACTTACATATATATTCCTATTTCCTACATTTATTTTCATTCTAATAGGAACCATCCCATATATATATATATATATATATATATATATATATATATATATATAGGTATTGGATCAAATGAGAACTCATATATTTTTGAGAAATGAGAACTAATATCAACCATCGATCTTATTGCATTGAGCGGTATAGATTAGGCTGTGTTTAGCCGTTTTATATTTTAATTAATAGGAGCGAAGGTTATTAATGTAATATCAAAGATCCGGTTATTTAATGTATCCCTATAATCATGCGATTACAATAGCTAAATCGGCGATTATCTTTTTGTGATTCAATCGTTGATTTACAGTATGAACTGATATTCCTGTATCCCTATATTCATCAAATCATTAATTATATTTGTCTGCCTTCATATCCATAGAATCAACTGATATTCAATTACAATTATTTGGAAAACAGTTTTCATCTTCATGGAGTATACAGGTATTATACGCGATGATTATATTATAGTTGATTCCATTGAATGTAATGTTTTTGAATTCTATTTTTGTTGTTGAAATCTGATTTCATATCCATGAATTGTACAGAAATTAAACGCAATGCTTCGCATATATTACCTGTATTCATTTAAAAATTTTGTAATCTATTTCATATCAATATTTCATGTTTAGATATGTTTATCCGGTTTGAATTATTAGATGCTGTTTCATCATTTTTCCATCCATTTTAGATGTTTCGATATGTTACTCTAGTATATTGGAATGTGAATTCTGTTTATATACATCTTACAGTGATGATCGAATGAAATGAATTTGAATATGATTACGATTACGATTGAATGAGTAATTAGAATTTTACGTTACAGTTGTATTATGCACATTTAAATAATTTTTATGCATATATATCTTACGTGTATGCATAAACATGTTAATCAGATTGCTGTATTTATGAATGCATACAGTTTTAGAAGACGATGTGGATGTTATTCAATCCGATGATTGGGTATTCCCGTTTTGTGACGATGTACTTAAGCGAAAATTGGTCGGGCTTTTGAAATTTGATGAGGTGAGGAATTTTATGATGCTTATGCGATTGCGTGTGGTTTTGAAACGCGTAAAAGCACGGTAAAGAGATCGAGAGACAACTCGAGAAGTGTTGTTTAGGTTCATTCTATGTACCGTGAAGGTACTAAAGAACATCCAAAGCTTGATTCGATGAATGTACAAACAAACAAAAGCGTGTACGTTTGTCTAGTAGGGTTGGATGTATGGCACGTTTAGTTTTGAAGTATGAAATGGAGTTGGTCATAAGATTCACAAATTTATTGAGGTCACACACATCCTATGGTCCCGGATGCATATCGTCATTTAATGAAGACCAATCGCAAGGTTGATTATATGCATCAAATATTTATTGAGAAGGGTATTAAAGCTAATATTGGTCCAAGTAAGAGTTTTAGAATGTTTAAGGAGATTGTTGGTAATTATAAAGGCGTTGGTTGTACTATAGTTGACTTGAGAACTACAAACGTGATTTGAGAATTTCATCGCGGTGTTGGCCTTACGATGTTGTTGGACAACTTCAGTGGAAACGTGATAATTGTCATGGATTCTTCTTTTCCCACGATGTTGACGACCTCAACAAACTTACACGTTTATTCAGGTGATTCTACTTCGATAAAGAATTTCAAGGTTTTCGGTGATGTTTGTATCATTTGATGCTACGTATCGCATGAATAGGTATGTTCATTTTTTATGTTATTGTCACTAAAGGATTTAAAATTAATTTATATATTTTTTATATTATGTTATATTAAATATATTGCTTTAAATTATAAAATTTTAAAAGTGTGTATGTTTGTCTAATGTGAATTGTATTAACATTACATTTACGTTTTTACTTATTACGTTAGATTCAATTTTGAAATATTCGACATATGTATTTTTTTCTTATGCATTTCCGTAAGATATATATGCATGATGTTGTATTTTTTATGCATATATTTATGTTATAATATTTGAGTATGATACAGGCTGTATGCATAAAATTTATTCATAAAATTTGATTATGTTATATCCATGCATTTATTAATTTTAGATATGCATTATTACGCTAAAGCTATGCATAAATAAAACACTGTCAATATTTTCGACAGATGGAATTATCTGGTTTATGTAGTTGCTTTTATTTTCATGCATACAGTAAAGTTACTTTAGTATTTACTAACATAATTTACTTTTTGTATGATTTCATTGATTTTATAATTTCAGGTACAAAAAGATATTCACTCCATTTACTGGTCGGGATAATTACGGTAGATGTGTTACATTTGGTGCAGCAATTATATCACATGAGGATATTCAGTCGTATTCATGGGTATTGTCAAAATTCAGTGAATGCATGGGTACATGTCCTAACGTTATAATAACAGACCAAGATCCAGCATTAAAGGTAGCTATTGGGAACATGTGGCCTGAAACTTCCCATAGATTTTGTATGTGGCATATCATGATGAAGGTTGTAGAGAAGTTACCTATATCATTGAGAGATAGTACTGAATTTAAACAAGATTTTGATGATGTTGTATGGACCGATTTGGATGAACCATCTGTGTTTGATAAAAAGTGGCAACAAGTAATGGAAAAATATGATCTGATTGGTCATAAATGGTTTGGTGAGATGTATAATGTGCGCTCTTTCTGGATACCTGCATACTTTCGTGACATAAGTATGAGTGGTTTATTTAGGACAACATCTTCATCTGAGAGTCAGAATAGTTTTTTTGGTCTGTTCCTTAATAGTGAATCCAATCTTGTTGATTTGTATTTACATTTCAACAATGCAATGGATGCTCAACGATGTGGGTATGATGAGATGTCGTTTGCTGACCAAACTCATTATCCTGAAATGAAATCTGATCTTGAATTCGAGCAACATGCAGCATCTACATATACAAATAAGATTTTTTCTGATGTACAATGTGAGATTGTTGCTGCAGATAGAAGATGTGTAATACACGATATGTCCAGAGATGATGATGTGCGGAAGTTTGAGGTGGATGACAGATCTGATGGCATATTCATTGTATGTCACAACATACAAGCAGAAGAATTTGATTGTTCATGTAAGTTGTTTGTGAGAAAAGGATTAATTTGCAGACATTTATTCTTTGTGTTCAAGACTCTCAAAATGAATGTTATTCCTGAAAAGTATATCAAGAAACGGTGGATGAAGACTCATGCAAATTTTGGCGATCCGATAATATTTCCCAAGGTGTCAAATGGTAGCAATTATTTGTTTGCGAAATTATGCAAGATGATTGGACATGTTGATGGAATAGTGATCTCAAGGATAATTTATTTCTTGATTTGAAGAGTATTACGAAAAAGTATTCAAGTTGGGTAATCCTTTATTACCTTCTCGCGACAAAGAGAAGGTTCTTGAGGATTATTATGGTATGTCAATACCTACAGATGTAGATGTTCTTTCTCCAGATGTTTCGAAAACAAAGGGAAGTGGACGCGGTGGACGTAGATTGAAGTCAAACATAGAACAGACTATGGAAAAATTACAGAAAACAAAGAGAAAATGCCGTAAATGCAATGAGGTTGGATACCATGATTCTAGGAATTGCCCAAATTAAATGTAATGTGGATCAGGTCATTAAATTTTAACGTTGACAGTATTGTTCAGACAGATTTATATTATAATTTTTTATTTTGTTTTTTTACAGTTAACAAATTTGAATACTGCTTATGTAACATTCATTTTAGGTTGTCGCTGTTTCTTTTCAGATTATTTTTTAATTTATATGGTAATGCACGTAATTATTGTATTTATTCATTACTAATATGTTTATATGCACATCATGTTTATAATAAACAGTTTATTAGATGGTATTATTGATTATACATACAAGTATTGATTGTTATGCAATTGTTTATTGTTCATTACACTTTTAGACGTAGACCATCTTAATTGTAGATGTATTTCGAAGTGAACATGTTATTTTTGTAATAAAATTTGTTGCCACTATTATATTTTGTATTATAATTATTATATTTTCTAAACATTTATATTAGCCTTTTTCAATTCCGTAATTTTATGATCAACAAACTTGATTATTGATTATTTATTTTTAATTTTAGTATGTAGTTGCGTGTTTTCAATTTTAAATATATCATTAACAGTGTAAATGCATATAATTAATAAAT